>SSNR01000128.1:1391228-1411809 GCA_006937965.1 Callopanchax toddi
GGGGGGGGGGGGGGCCCCCCCCCCCCCCCCCCCCCCCGTCAAAATGTATTTTGACTCTGCCCCCAAGAGAGCTACAGCATGAACACACTGTCTATGATTGCAAAACTTTAACCAGTTTCTTTTATCCAAGTACCAGTTTCATAGGGATTACGTAAACTCTTCTTCCAATACAAAACACTAAAAGCTACTTTTTACATTCCTAAACTTGAAAGTGGGTCACATTTGACCCACTTTCAAAAATTACTTTTACTGTTTTGTATTGGAATAAGACTTCACGTAGAAACTGCAATTTTAACACAACAAAATTTAATTTAAAAACTGTTACATACACAACTTGTGTGTTGATTTGAAGTCTTCACAAAAGTTACAACAGAGAAGCAAACAAGACGAAGCCTGGATGACAGAATATTCATGTTTCCCTAACACTCCTGCACATTCCCATGGACCATCATCTGTATTCTGTGCAGATGGTGATAACTGTACAAATGAAAGGCAGCAAATTGTCAGTGATTGAGTTGTTGATTTCAAACCAAGCAGCCATTTGGCTTAAAGCCATACTCAGTAGCCAGGTAAGCAAACGAGGTCTCGCTAGCTATTTTACAGAAACACGTCTCGGTGAACTCACCCCTCCCGTCGGGTAAAATCCACAGGCCAGCCTCCCACCGACATAGGATCCCGGTTTGCAAAGGTGACAAAGCAGAATCTAACACCAACCGCAGAAATGTTCCCCCAGCTTTTCCTCTTTTCACCTCCAAACGTTTTTAGTTTTCTGCTAGCTGAAAAGGTGTTTTTTGGGGGGACTCTGGTATTTTTATCTTAACCCTTTGATGCATAACATGGGTCAAAAGTGACCCGGCTGAGTTTTTATTGTTGATATCTTTGCAATAAATTATTCTCATTATTTAGTAGTCAAGGTATTCCTCAATTAACTTGTTTTTTACTATAATACATGATTATTTTATTTTTCCTTTCTTTCATTTTTGAACAAAACACGTTTTTGTATCAGTACCCCTCTAATGCACAACATGGGTCCAAAATGACCCATATCCATTTTCTATGTTATTTCTTATATAGCTCCGTGTTTCTATGATATATCTTTGAAATTAATTAATTTTATCAGTTACTCTTCCAACTATGTGACAAAAATCTTGCTTTTGTTTAGAACAAATAATCATTTTCATTTTTCCTTCCTTATGATATGAATAAGCACAGCTTTTGTATTTCTTCCCTACTTTACACACGACCCACATGTATTTCCTAGTTTTAGCATTTGGAGGTAAAAGAAAAGACTGTTCACAGCTCAGCACAGATCGCATCCCTCTCTTTCTCAATACATGTATGTATTGTTTTTCAATCGTTCTAACATTACCCCAAAACATATTTGATGGAAATTGTGAAAGGTACATAATATTTGATTAGGTTTAGCTTACTTTGAGAGTGAGTACATTATTTGTTAGAATAATGAAAAAAAATTAGTATTAGCTAGTTAGCTATTGATGTGCATTTGAAAATATTGTGCTTTGGATCTTCTTTATCCAGCGTACGGCTGTTCACAGATTTACTGCAGATGAGGTTGCAGAACTGCTGCAGCCAGAGCCAGATGAAGATGAGGAGGCCATTTTTACAGATTCAGAGTCTGACCTTTCTGATGATGATGACCCAGAATAATTGACACAGGATCAAGCTGGAGTTGTGGGGCTGTCTGGAAATCCAGCTTACCTGCATGAAGGAAAGTCCCCTCAAGATTCAGAAGACTCATTTGATGAATCTTCTGAAGAGGAAACAGTCCAGTATGAGTAAAAAAGGACGGTACTGGGATGAGAATCCCCCCTTCATGGCAGAACACGCAGCTACAACATTCTCAGAAACTGCCCAGGCCCTATATACCCCTGGATCAACAGCTGTTTTACCAAAAGATGCCTGGGATATGTTCATAAGCAACAACATCAATGAGGAGGTTCTAAAATGCATCAACTTAGAAGGGTAAAGAACAGCCACAACAAAAGGGAAAGAGTGGAGAAACATTGATTTAAAAAAAGAATTGATGGCCTTTATTGGTTGGACCCTGATTGCAGGGGGAGGAGAGCTGGGATGTGGCCTTGCCAGAGCTTTTTGTGAATCCTCTGCAAAACCAAATTTACAAGGCCACCATGGGGCTGAAGAGATTTTAAGATATTCGCCGTGTCATACGGTTTGACAACAAGAGAACCAGGCTCTGTGACTAACAGACCACATGGAAGCATTTATAATTTGTGAGACATGTAAAAATTGTGGTGGCAATTTATGTTCTTGAGTCACATTCAACCAGTTTACGGTTGTTAAAATACTGATACAGCTCAGCTCAATAGCAATGCTCTTATAGCGTTGTGACAAAATGAAAATAAACATGTTGCAAGTATTAAATACATAAATATTTGGCCCCACTCACTGCTAAAACAATTACTTAAAACAAATTATTGTTTAGTATTAAGTAATTTAATTTTAAACCACACTTGGATGACTGTGTGAATGTGTGTAAATTTGATGTAGCAAAATAAAAACTATTTTTGTTCATAAATTATGAAAGGAAAAATGGAAATAATGATCTGTGATAATCTAAAACAAGACATTTAAAGAGTACATGGAATATTCAATCAAAAAATAAAATGATTTCAAAAGATAGAACAAAGAAAAACTCAGCCAGCATGAAAAACCATGGAAAATGAATGCGGGTCATTTTTGACCCATGTTGTGCATTAGAAGGGGTGTGGGTATGTTGCGCATCAAAGCGTTAAAATGGAATCACCCACCGACTCTCTGTTCTACTTTCACTTCTGGGATGTTCTGCCCCAAAATGTGTCCGGGCGGATTAATGCCAATCCAAGCAGTGAGGAAATGCGGCAGATTGGATTGGCTGAAGTTTTTAGAGAACTGTGGGACAACTAATTTATTGATTTCTTTCGGGGTTTTTTTAATCTCCACAATATATTTATGGCTATACTATATTAGAACGTTGTTAAGAGGCTTAAAAAAAACGTCAAAAGCTACATTGTTTACCTGGCTACTGAGTATGCCTTTAAGTTTGGTAGAGCTGAGGGGGTCAAAAATCCTGGGAGTTCTGCTGGGTCAGACACCATAAATTCTACTGTTTTAAAGAGAGCTTCAGATTTCACAAACATTTTTAAAATAAATATTGTTGTTTTAAAATACCAGTTTCCTTAGGATTACAAGAAGTATTTTTCAATACAAAACAGTAAAAGCTAATTTCATTCCTAAACTTGAAAGTGCCATTACCTGCTACCTGCTCCTGCAGGCTGCGGTTAGCCATGGCAGCTGGAAATATTTGCAATTATGAAATCAATAATGAAATTAGCATGTGATGTCAACTGGTGACTTTCTGGATGAATTTCAGTTACTTTTTGTCAGAGGCAGTTGACAAAGCTGCAGACACGTTTCTGTTAGCAGAGCTCAGCTGTCGGTCACTGGAATTATTTGGTTACTCACGCTGTTAGTGTGTTCGTTCTCTATCGCTCTCATTTGTAATTTGAAGTGAACCGAGTTGACATGCAAAGATTTTGGGGGAACAATGATAGGGACTTGGTTTTCACAAAACAAGAATTTAATAATTGGAAAACCTAAATGTCCCAAAGAGAGGCCACCGAGGAAACCATTGGTAATATAATAAGTCCTTCACAAACTGAAAAAATACATATTATATAAAAACAATTGGAGAAGTAGTTCAGTTTCTAGCAGTAAATGAGCTTCCACTTCGTGGCAGTGTGCAAAGCTCAAATGAGGACTTTTCTGTAGGACTGTTCTTAAAAATGGTCGACTACACACTGGCAAAAAACACCAAATTTAATAAAATAAACAAGCACATCCCAGAAATCAGGCCTAGATATGACCAGATTTGTTAGGACTTCTGAACAGAAAAGCAGACGACTGATGCTATAATGACTGATATAAGCCATAAAGAAATACAAATGACAAATACACAAAAAGTAGATAAAACATAACATAAAATATATATACACACGATTTTACGATTTATGCGTGACCAACATTAGAAATCTATAAGGGTGTAAATTATTTTTACAGCACTAGCCAGCTGACTCTGGATCAGCCAGAGACCGGTGACTGATTTCAATCCTCTGAAGTCCTCCGTTGTGGAAATTTTCAATTAAACTGATTTATTTAGTACAAATCCCACAATCCACACTCTATATGAACATGTGACTGTTCAAACATGAGGTGAAGTCCTGGTCGTGTTTGAAAAGGGACTCCATGTTTCCCCTGCGGCGTGTCGCATGAAGTGTCGCCGTGGGTTTAGAAACAAAGAGTCGTCACTTGTAACATTACTCGGTACATTACCAGCTCAACTCCTCTGGAAAAAATAGCTCGGTAGCTTTTGGGATTACAAACACATGTGATCTATGATTCATGGAAAGATCTAAGAAATTTATGGATGTCTGTTGGAGCAGTTTTCCTCACTGCAGCCATAACACGAAGCGATAGTCTCTGCAGATTTCTCCAGAGTCTCACACGAATATTTTGTTGCAACGTAGTTTACAGCAGCTCCTTATAAATATGCAACGCATCACCCCGTGAAATCTGGTAATCTAATTCAGCTTTATCTGGTTTTCATGCAACAGTCAATGGAAAGTCAACACTTTTTGTAGAAGTGTCTCAAAATAATTATATTTTTAGAACCGTTAAACAAAAATGCATATTAATTTAATTAGTTAATCAGTTATTTATCTACAACGAGGACCACTCCCGCTGATGACATCACAGAAAGCGAGTCGTTTTCATAAACAGGATGTAGTCCTCTGACTGGAGCGATCCTATAATGAAACTGGAAACCCTAACCCTCCAAACTGAGGTTGTTCAAACAGGTAAGGCAAGGATTGTTCATAACTTTTCTACAGATCTGAACTCCACCTTTAAAATGTTATATCAAGTTTCCTGCCACCTTTCCCCCATTGGGCATAGTTAGACGTGCCTCTGCTGGGTCTGTAGCACTAACATAGTACCAAACCAGAGGCTCAGCACACACATCTCTGCCAAGACACTGATTATAACTCAATGTTTTACACAAAACACTTGTGCTCGTAGAAAAGCTCTGGATTGAACTGTCAACCCAATAATTAGACCCAGCCGGCTGAATAAAGTGTCGACAACGTACCTTTCAGAGAAGCGAGGACACATAATCTCTATATAATCTAAATTGAAAGAGGCCTTTCTGTCCATATCATATTATTGAGATGTGTTGGCTCTATTGACTTCACAGCCTCCTAACTCATTCAGTATAGATCCCAAAGCAAATGAACATTAGCGAACACAAAACTGACCATAACTCAGTTGATTTAGCAAATATTGAGTGAAAATTTTGTATTGTTGAAGCATAGAGTCATTCAAATCAATCCATCCATTTTCTATACCCACTTCATCCTCCACAGAGGGTCGCAGGGGAGCCGGCACCTATCTCCAGCAGTCAAGGGATGAGAGTCGGGGGACACCCTGGACGGGTCGCCAGTCCATCGCAAGGCTACATAGAGACGAACAAGACAAACAACCAGTCACCCACTCACACTTAGGGACAATGTAGACCAATCAGCCTAACAGTCATGTTTTTGGACTGTGGGAGGAAGCCGGAGTACCTGGAGAAAACCCATGCATGCATTAGGGAGAACATGAAAACTCCACGCAGAGAGGCCGCCGACCCGGGGAAGTGACTCCACGACCTCCGTGCTGCGAGGCAACAGTGCTAAACAACTGCGCCACCATGCAGCCCGTGAAAAATATGTGGTCGGCAAATTCCGATAAATGCCTTTCAGCACTGATCATACTAGCCGATCGCACTGGCTCCTGAATGGCTGAAGTAAAACACTATTTGGGAACCGAATACCCAGTCTCAGGGCAGTTTGTTAGGCCCACACAGCTGGTGGGCGTAGACTAAGGTTTCAGTGGCGCCCGAAAGGGGATTACCCCAATAGCAACAGCTTTAAAGGGCTATGTTTATACTCATAGAATCTGGGGTTAAGTTACATAACCAACGTTTTTAGCATTTAATAAGTGTTTGAGTTGAAGTTAAAGTAGAGAGCTAAAAACGCTCCGATGCTAGCATATCAGCTAGCCACATTGGGTTAGCCTAACCCTCATGAGATACATGGATTTGTGAGACTTCAGGGTACTGGACCAGAGACTCAGAAGTTACAAACACGGTATTCTGGATCCAAGCAGCAGATGGAGATGAGTGACTTTTTATTAACCCTGTAAACCAAAGACCAGTTTGGGACTGTCATTGCAAATTAGCTTAAGCTACAAATGTTAAAGTGCTTGGTATTTGTTAAGGCTTAACACTGATCTACAATTGAATTGAAATGAATTGAAACGGGTCATATTAGCACATACTGGCTCAATAAAATAATTTTAAAATGTTGAAAAGTGACATAGTGTGACTTTAAAATCCCTGTTGCAGTGATGGTAACCTGGTCAAGAACTACAGGAAATATCTGACCTCTGGAATTGTAAACGAATGCTTCTGTAACCAATTCAAAATTCTATTTTACTGCTGTATCATAATTAGATTTTATTCAATCAAATGAAAATTAATTATTTAAAAATCATATAATTACATTTTATGGTCAGTTGAGGTGTTGATGAAAATCACAGACCTCTCCACTCTTTGTAAACTTAAGAAATCAGCAGGGGATCAAATACTTTTTTCCTTCACTGTGATTATATATATATATATATATATATATATATATATATATATATATATATATATATATATATATATATATATATATATATATATATATATATATATATATATGGAAAATAAGTGCTGACTAATGCTATGTCTCCCTGGATGAGGTCACACTCATCAATCTGAGAGACAGAGGAGAGGGTATCTGTGGGCCTGATATCTGCAGTGATTACAGATGGGCATTCTCCCTCTCAGATGCTATCTCTCCTTTTAATAATCTTCATTTTACCCTTTCTCATTCTAATTTTTCTCATTTTCTCTGCACTTAACTTTTCCCCCCAGCGTCTCCTCGTGTCTCCTCTGTGTGCCTCTGCCTGCAGGCCCCCAGACAGCTCACATCATCAACATCCAATATGGGATCATTTCTATCTTCGAAAAGGTCAAGATGAGAACTCCAGGTTAAGCACGCTCCTCTTTGTAGCTGATTAAATAGAATCTCTAGCTGCTACAAACTGATTTCATTTAAATGTTTCTCTAAATGAAAGAAAAAAGTTGAACTTTGCTCATTTGAAACGTGATTCGAATTTTTGTCCCTTTGTGATTAAATGTTAAGAAGGAGCTGTCAAAAAATAATTGCTTTACATGAAATGACATCAAACATTTAAATAGCTGTTTTTAATTTAGTGAAAGCATTGCACAGTAAAAAAAAAATGAGAGGAAACTCGAAATGACTGTATAATCTAACAATCCTTTAGAACATGAGGACGCCATGACAGAAGCACCACAAACATAACAAGCTGGTAATTTGCTGCCAGTGTGGATTGGATTTTACAATGTTCGAATTATTAGCATCCATGAAGGAGATCATGTATTAATGCAAACATAAACTTACCATGGGCTCAGATACTTTGGCATAAAACATCCTAAATGTTTCTTTTAGCCCTCTACAGTTCCTCCATCTGTCTTCTTGTCATTTTTGCAAATATTCCAACTCTACATATTGAATCTCTTAAGGATTTCCACATGTATAACTAGTCTATCTTCCTCTTTTTAACAGGTTTTGGTTCTCCTGGATGTGTATTTCTTGCTAAAAGAAGAAACATTTTAACATTTTCAAACTTTGTTTTTAATGTCTAGTTATCTTTGATTAGAACCCCCTCTACTGTGAGCTGTTCTGTTTCTTTGGTTGGTGTTACTCAGTGACTTGAACATTCTGTACTCATACTCGTCCTCCACCCAGGTTACGAGGGCAGCAACCTCAGTAAGAAAGCTCAGACCATCTTCTCAACCCCAAGGTGTTTCCAGACCAGCCTGGAGATTTTATCCCTTCAGCTTCCTGGGTCAACCCGGAGGCTTCCTGGTGGCAAGACACGCTTGAAACACCTCCCTGGGGGGCGTCCAGGAGGCATTCTAACTGAACTACAACTGGTTACTCATAACTCTGAGAAGCAGGTTTACTCAGAGTCCCTCCAGGATGTCTGAGCCCCTCACTCTATCTCTAAAGTTGCTTGTATTTGCTACCTTGTTCTTTTGGTCATTACCCAAAGTTATTGACTATATTAGTACTGACGTGTTGGTCAACGGTAAATGGAGAGCTTTGCTTTCTGGCTCAGCTCATCGGCATAACAGACCTGTTCAGCATCTGCGTCACTGCTGACACTGCCCCAATCCATCCACTCCCTCCTTCCTGAATAAGACTCCAAGATATTTAAACTCCTCCACTTGTAGATAGACCTCTCCCCCAACCTGAACTTGGAAAGCCACCCTTTTCTGATCAAAAACCATGGCTTCAGAATTTGAGGTGTTGATCTTCATCCCAACCCCTTTACAATCACCTGCAAACCTCCCAAGCAAGAGCTGAATGTCATAGTTCGATAAGACTACAAGGACTGTCATCTGCAAAAAACTACATTGTTCTGCCACCAAACTCGACACCCTCCTCAGCCTGGCTGCACCTAAAAATTCTGTTTGTAAAGGTTATGAACAGAACTGGTGACAAAGGGCAGACCTAGTGGAGTCCAACCCTCAGCAGAAACAGGTCTGACTTACTGGACTGGACTCACAATGCTTAGATACAGAGACTGAAAGGCCCTCAACAAAAGCCATCCTCCCTGGGTGCCCCCTACTGGGTGGGACACGGACACAGGCCTCGTCTCCAGATCCGCAAAACACATGTGGACTTGGACATTCTGGTTACACAAAGCTTGGTCTTCATGGGAATGGGCCGTCCTAGTAGGTGTAGAAAAAGTCAGTTGGACTTCTTTATTTCCTTGAGGACTTTTCACTTTTTAATATAGAGGGAAGTCAAACAATAACTACTCAAATGCAACACTCAAGACAGGAGAGCTAACGCTAAAGGTCAACATGGTGTCCATCTTAGGGATAAGGGACATTTGAAGATAGGAAGGAAGACCATTCATTTGACAAGGAGTAAATTAGGCTATTTTTGTCAAATGGAAAAGACAAAGGTCAACCAGAGAAGGAGGTCTGACTTTTCAACTCACCGATACAAATCAGCTTTGATTCTGATCACCAGGCAGCTTCACAGCAATCCACTCATTCAGGATTGGGATCAGAACATCTTTCATGTAAACCAAGACAACAAAGGTCCTAACAACTCTCTGTCACGAACCGTGGTGAGGTGGACCCGATGGCGCAGAGAAGCAGGAGGCAGGAGACGGAGGTAGAAATCCAAATGGTGTTTATTAAGAAAACTAAAACTATGACTGACAAAATGCTAAACTCTGAAAACAGACTATGACCATGAACGTGACAAGACCAGAACAGAACAGAACAGAACAGAACAGATGAACCCAGGACGAGAAAAGAAACAGAAGGGTTTAAATACTGTGGGTGAAAATCAATGAAACAAGAAACACTTGATGTCAATTAACACATGAGGGAGGGGCGAGAACAGGAACAAGGAACAGACATGAACCAACAAGACAAGACAGACAGGGGAATCATGACATAACCCCTCCCACAAGGGGCGGATCCCAGACGCCCCAACAGGAACCAGGCAGGGAGGGAGGAGGGGGACCAGGCAGGAGGGCCGAAAGCAGCCCGGCGTGACGGGGCTCAGGGGGGCGGCCCGGAGGCAGCCCGGCGTGACGGGGCTATGGGGGGCGGCCCGGAGGCAGCCTGGCGTGACGGGGCTATGGGGGGCGGCCCGGAGGCAGCCCGGCGTGACGGGGCTCAGGGGGGCGGCCCGGAGGCAGCCCGGGGTCTGGCTCTGGATCAGGGAGGCCCGGGTCCGACTCGGGACCCTCTGGAACGTGACTTGACTCGGGACCCTCTGGAACGTGACTTGACTCGAGACCCTCTGGAACGTGACTTGACTCGAGACCCTCTGGAACGTGACTTGACTCGAGACCCTCTGGAACGTGACTTGACTCGAGACCCTCTGGAACGTGACTTGACTCGGGACCCTCTGGAACGTGACTTGACTCGGGACCCTCTGGACTTGGACTGGACACGGGACCCTCAGGACTTGGACTGGACACGGGACCCTCAGGACTTTGGATTGGGGCGGGAGGCGAGGCGTCCGGCGGCGGGACCCTCGGTGGGGAGGTGACTGGCTGCGGGGCTCTTGGCAGGAGGGGAGGTGGAACATCAGGCCCGACCTCCGGCTGAACCTGACACGGAGCGTCGGTCTCCACCTCCACACAGCAGGTAAGAGCCGCTGCTGAGGCGTCTGTCAGAGCGGACAGGAACTCAACCTTCAGCAGCTCGGCGTGGCCTGACAGCGACGGGACAGCAGCCAGCCAGGGATCCTCCCAAAATAGCCCACAAAGCAGCTTGGCCACACGGAGCCGTCTGTGGGGACACGCCGGTCCACGGAAGACGGAGGAGGTGGCGGCGACCATCTGGAGCACCCTCCGTGTGGCTGCTTCCTCTGCTGGGTCCATGGCTGGGTTCATTCTGTCACGAACCGTGGTGAGGTGGACCCGATGGCGCAGAGAAGCAGGAGGCAGGAGACGGAGGTAGAAATCCAAATGGTGTTTATTAAGAAAACTAAAACTATGACTGACAAAATGCTAAACTCTGAAAACAGACTATGACCATGAACGTGACAAGACCAGAACAGAACAGAACAGATGAACCCAGGACGAGACAAGAAACAGAAGGGTTTAAATACTGTGGGTGAAAATCAATGAAACAAGAAACACTTGATGTCAATTAACACATGAGGGAGGGGCGAGAACAGGAACAAGGAACAGACATGAACCAACAAGACAAGACAGACAGGGGAATCATGACACTCTCAGGAGGGAGGATCTGGGAAGCCTTGAGACGCTGGGCTGCATGGCATTGCACTGTTGCAGCAAGAAAGTTGCAGGTTCAAATCTTAGATGTGGCCCTTCTGCACAGACTTTGCATGTTCTTCCCATGCATGTGTGGGTTTTCTCCAGGTGTTCTCCCATTGACCAAAATCATGCATGTTAGGACAATTAGCAGCTTAGAATAACTAGTTACCCTAAACTTTTTCATTTAAAACCTTCAGATTAAAAGCAAAACATCTTCAAGGAGTTTAAAAAGTCCGGCTGCCTTTTTCTAAACCTAAATCATGCCCTGGATGACTGAAAATGTTCACCACCGTAATGATGAGTTAGGCGAAGAATGATGATGATAATGATGAAATAGGATGAAGTACCGGCTTGGACTTGTTAAAACAAATCTAATATTAATCAGACAGTAGCAGCTGAATCTGGATTAGACCCACTCATTAAAGCTCCTCAAAACATCTACACTGTACACCACACAAACCAGCTCATCAGTATTAATGTTTTTCTATTTCACTTCTATACATTTCTGTCTTTTAAGGGTAAAGGGTCGGCGTATACAGTGTACAAACAGCTTCAGGGATCTCAGCCCAGCATGAGTCTATTTTGAAAACAGGGATTTAAGAAGTTATTTACATCGTGGTCTGGATGTTTCATTTAAAGCTGACAGCAAAGTATTGTAGGTTCACAAACAAGTTTGAAAATAGAATCAGCCATAAGGTTAGTAAGGAATAAAAGAGAGGGTGATGTAAGATCAGATTGTTACACGTGGGTGCCTGTAGTTACCTGTAATCTTTCCAAACTGAAAAGAACTGATAAAGCTGACCTGAGAGTGACGAAAATGGGTCATAATGAAGGATAAAGAGAACAACTGAGGGCTGTGCATTTTGGCTCTAAACCATCATGAAAAAAAGTTGATCAAATATTATCATCAACACTTTGCAAACATGCTCTTTTTCCAAGCATCAACTGTACTAAAAATACTTTTTTGTCTTTAGTTTACTTTATACCTACTTGGACCTCCAAGCTTCTGCAGCACCTTTTCTCTGTTTTATCAAGCACTGTCTGTATTCTCATGAGATCAGTTAGTAGGTTGGATTGAATCAGCTGCTGCCTACATGTGTTTTATACTAATGTATGAATGTTTTGAAAATATTTCTTTATTTTTATCTTAAATATGTTTGTCATTAAATACTTGTTATAGTATCCCAGAGGGAATAAAAATAGTAGATGGAAAAATAAAGTAAAAGGAAAGAAACCAGCTCTGTCTCTTCACAGCAAGTAGGTTGTAGGTTCAATTCCCGGCTGTGGCCTTTCTGCGTGGAGTTAGCCTGTTCTGAGTTTATGTATGTAGCAGTTAGCCTGTTCATGCCATGAATGCGTGGGTTTCCTCTCACAGATCAGAACATGATTTTAGGCATTTGTGGGTATTTTTTCTATTGAACTGAGCCAATGTTGTTATTTTCCTTCTTACTCTCAGTGATTGATTCTTTGTGTCTAATTGTGTATTCTTTTTTAATTTAAAATGTGGGACATCTACATAACTAGTGTTCCTCTTTTCATTGACAGCTAATGATCCGTTGTGTTGGTCCCTTTGTTTATTACTGCTCTACCACCATGCTCAGGTCCATACCTTAGATGTCTGTTTTTGAAATTTTTCATCTATTTACCTTCCTCAGTTAGTTTTCATTTTCATTTAAAAAATTTGACTTTAAGAAGTCACTATAAACAACTGTGCTAACAAATGTGACTTAAACATGTTTTAAATTACAAATGATCAATGCATTTTGCCTACTTTACATTTACAACCTACCAGAACCGAGCACTTTTAGACCAAAGGACTTACTCTTTCTCTAGTTCTAGTATTTAACTTAAATACAGCATATCCGATGTTTACAGCATATGTGGGCACCTTTATACTATTTGCTCAGTGTGTGTGTGTGTGTGTGTAGGGGTCATGGTGGTCCCTAGAGACAAAACACACAAACAGAAAACACATGCAAACCAGAAAACATGCAAAAACCCAACCCACATGCAATTCAGGGATTTTGCATGTGTTTTTGGTATTTGCATGTTTTCTGTTTTGTATGTGTTTTGGGTTTTTGCATGTTTTCTATTTTGCATGTGTTTTTTTTTTTTTTTTTTTGCATATTTTCTGTTTTGCATGTGTTTTTGGTATTTTGCATGTGTTTTTGTTTTTTTGCATGTGTTTTCGGTTTTGCATGTGTTTTGTGTCTCTAGGGGCCACCATAAGGGGTTCACTGTTTAATGTAACTATCTTCCTACCTCAATGATGAAATCCATTTCTATGCTGATGTTTAGAAATGTTGTTGTATTTTATACAACAATTAAAGGATACCTAAATATTGTTTGTGATGTTTGAACCTTGTTATGTTGACACTTAAGAGAAAGAGTCACCCATCCACTGTTAATTAACGAACAAATAAGTGAGACCTCAGTCACAAAGCTAATTATCTCTGCTTCTTATTATGTGCAGGAATACCTTGTTAGTGACTTCCCTACTGATCCATATTTGACATGATGCATTGGTTAAAGCAGCTAATGAAGGTAAAGTGAAGGAGCGCACAGCACAGGTCAGTAAACGGATGACCAAATAGTTGGCTACTAACTAGGTAGCATAATATATGTGACACTGGGAGTACATAAATACAGCTGTATTACCAAATATGGTTTTCAGGCCAGGTTGTAATTTCTCTTGCAGCTTTCGACTTCATAAATCTGCATGTTGGACCTAAAGTGGACTCCAGAAGCCAACTAGCTCACCAGGACACCATTAGTCCTGTTGTCTGCCTTCTTTAGTGTAGTATCCCTGGCAACTGCTGTACCTGTGAGGCACTGATTAAAGTTCTTTTCCTCACTGCCAAGCGTATGAGAGCTCAACATTAACATGCAATGAGGTTATATTGTCAGTGCACTAATGAAGCCAGTGGGTTCTCTCTTTTTTTAAGTGTCGTTCTGGATTATGGCCATAGTACGAGGGTTAGAGTGGATCTGTGTAAGTGTTTCTGTGAGGCATAACAGCATGCCTGCCTGCGCTTTGAATCCCTCCCTGCCCTGATGTTTCTGCTACACACAGTGGGAACATGTGGAGCGTCGGCGCCGGCACGACCCGGGATCCCCGCCGTCACCTCACCGGGCAGCTGGCGTTTGGGTAATCTCATGTGACAGGTGACTTAACAACGCTTTTGGGCCATGGCGGGCAGCAGACCAGGGGCTGGAGGGTAGACGTTAGACCTGTCAGATTTGTTTTCAGCTGAGGGCTCAGCGCGTCGCTCCAATATTAAAATGCGCAGCCAGGTCCGGAGAGTTTTTGTTGTTTTAATAATCTCATGAGAGCCGTTTTATAATCCCAGACAGTCAGACACAGACGACGGATACAGTCATGTTTTATCTCATCAGGACTTAAAGAGATGTTTGAAGTGTTTTATCTGCAAAAGGATGGTGACATCACTGAAAGGGAACAGCATCTCAAAAAACAGGAAGTATACATGGCTAGCCAGATCGCAAGACACTGCTGCAAATCTGAGACAAATCAGAAGCTAATCTGCTAGTTAAAACAAACTTTTGCTAAAACAAAAAAGTCACAGTGCATTAGAACTCTATATTATCTGTTTGTTTGACAATTTTGCATGAGACTATTTGTTTAGCTTGTTTCAACCAAGCAACCTTTGAATTCCTCTGCTACTGTACGAGCAGCTGCAGCATAAACTAAACACTCAAGAGAGCTTGATTTTCCCTCCTTCAGAGAGGAGAGGAAACAGTGACCCAGCTGATGAGAAGACTTACAACAAAACCACGCTGTGAGGAAACTCTAACACGTGTTGAAACAATTATTTAATCATGAGCGACGCGAGGGATTGGGGCTGAATCCTGTACATTTTCATGTCACTATAAGGTTTAGTGTAGAAGACATGAGAAGAGATTTCTGTAGCTGAATTTTTCACAGAAATTTGTATTGTTTTTTTTCCATGTGATGCATTGCTCTATTATTTATTTAATGTCAGGCAGTAATAAAATAACATAAAGGACAATGATCCCAAACACAGCAGCAAATGTTGTTGTTGTTTAATAAATAATGACATGTAGCGCACTAGAGGTGAGACTTGAATAATTTCAGAACCTGATATAATTTCTATATTTCCTGATAGGTCAAACCCTGAGTCTGAAGGAAGACAGATTTTCTTTTTTCCCATGACTCCTGGCAGGTCAGCAGATTTTAGTCCCTTTTTTTAAAGCATGCACTGGACTTAACTGGAAAATAAGCTGTTAACTAAAAATTCTAAAAAAATATGGAGATATTTGAATAAAATGTTATTACTTTAACATTAGTATTAACTTAGTAATAACATTTGAATTTTATAATATTATTTAGGATTGTCAAATTATGTTAAATTATTATTGCATTATTGTGATAAATAAGCCATATTTAGATTGTTTTGCATTCTCTTTTTTAATCGCTGTAATCTAAAGCAGCGCCTTGCACTTCAGTAAGTGATGACGCCCTATATTACCATCGGCCAGGGCTGGACTGGACATTTTTGGTTATGGTAGCCCACCATGAGCAAATACAGCTGATGTTTGGTGCAGACACCTCTGTTGTGAGGTCGTACCGGGGCAGGGGGGACTGAGGAGCTGCAAGCACATGTGTGTTACTGATCATTGGTGACTGTTTGAGAGCTGCACCCCGCAACAGGAAGTGCAAATTAAATTGAGCCGCCCAGATCACGGAATGCGCGACCGGTCCATGCAGGCATTGCCCGGTACGCCGAATGGCCAGTCTATACCTGATGACCAAAGTATAGGTTGCAGGCAACACTTGGGACTGCATCTGTTCAAAATCAAATCTGTTATAAAAAACTTTATAAAGACAAGTTTTTTGTTATATTGTTTATCAATCTCGGTCTGCCACAATAACCTAACAAATTTAAATGAAAAGACTTCAATATGAGGGCTTTCCTCAGCAATTTATAGGTGATATTAAAACTGAGATTCATTAATTACAGATCATAAGTAATTAAAGCTGCAGTCTGGAGTTTTTGAGCGAGAGAGAATTTTTTGAATCCAACGTCCCATAACCCCTCCCAAAACATATTCTTTCTGCCCACCCCACCCCCCCACCCCAGCTCCCTCTAACCACCTCTACAATTGTGCATCAGCATCACTTCGATCTAATGCATTATTTACCAAGTTTAGCACCGGACTTTTCTTGGTTTTTCTTTCTGAAGTTGATGTAGCCCTCGGTAGCTGGGGAACGGCTAACTTTTTAGCAGAAGTTTGTTCTGACTTCTCCATGACCGCACTCTTCCAATGTGATTCATGTAAACAGGAGGACATGGAGCGTCGGGTGACCGCGGCCCCACCTTTACAGGTTTACACAATGCAAATTTAGGTTGATTGACAGCCAAAAATGCGGAAATTCAAATTATATTGGCTTAAAGAATTTGGTGGTCATTGTGAATTGGTCTATGTGAGGAAGGAGGGACTTCAGAAGAATATAAAATGTTGTGCACAGCAAAATCAATAGTGTTAATTTCCCTGTGTTAACCATTTTGAGTTGATGGGGGTTAATTTCTGTGTTGTTTCCAGTACTTGCAGTGTTAAAACCGCTCAGGGGGTGGAGCTATTTCACCGAGTTGGGCGCGCACACTCTCAGTAGAGTCAGTTTTGCATTTGATTTCAGTCGGCCCTCGTGCAGCAGGAGAAAACGTTTTTTATTCTATATTACTTTTTTTAAAGTATTTTATAACTCGGTTAAGTGTTAAAAAACACTATAAAGTGTCACAAAATAACACTGTGTGTTAAAATTTAACACTGTGATAGGGTTAAAATATTAACACTACTCAAAGTGTAAATTTAACACTGAGACGGTGAGAATTATATACACACCAGCATAGTGTTAAGTTTAACACTATAGATGTCAAATTAACACATCCGATTTTGCTGTGTGGAACTCTACCCATAGATCATAGTTTAGACCTGATCATTTGAAACATTTAATAAACTTTGATAGATAAATAAATATGCTGGACTGCAGCTTTAATCTCTCAATTTTTAAACTCATGACAGCAGTATTATTCTTGCCTGTACCAACCTTCTAAAGATTTTGCATTATTTTATAAACTTAACACCAGAAAAACCACTCCAAAAATCCATTTTATGGTGTTGAAGCTAAAGGTTTGGAGTGTTTTTCTCACTCTGGCCTACTTGACATAAAGCCACTTTGGTGTCCTGAGTTAAGACAACAAATGAGACGCTGTGGGCGCTCCTCATGACAGCAGAGGGGTCGCAGCCGGCCAGCCGCTCAGCCATTACACGTGTGACACATTTATTGGACGTGAAAAATGAAAATATTGAAGGATTTAACTCCAGGGTCACAGATTGCAGAAGAGACAGGTTAACTAAACGATTTGGACACCGCAGAATGGAGAAGAGTCCCCCCACGACCACGGTGCTACTGTCTCATTAGACCTGCAACAGGTGGAAGTAATCACATGGCAGGTGTTGGTCATTACACGGCAGCGCCGCCGCCACCGAGCAGCGTTTGTGACGACGTAGCAAATTGGTGAGGAAATGCGTGAAATGTCATCAAATGTAATGAACGGGAATGAATTTCCCCCCACAGGCAACATCAGATTAGAGATTCCAGTCAGTCACGGAGGAAATGTTTCACTCCTCAAAGCTGTGCTCCGTCAGTCTGAATCATGTTTTCAGCAACTCAAAAAATACACATATTTGTATTCATTTGTATTTGAATTCATTCTGACAGTTTGACTGTTAGTTTGTTTGCTGAAAATCACTAAACTCAAGTACAATTGACATTAAATGCAACTCGAGAAAAACCAATCCACAAATGCACAATTGGTTGCTGAAATTTGGCTGAGTTGTTGTTATGTTTTTGACAGTTACTATTGTTATTGATGTTTGCATTTTCTGCCTTCATTTGACAGACCCGCATGACGGCAGAAGATGGATAGGATATCAAAAACCAAGGACACTGTGTGCATCCAGGGTGCTGAGGATGATGGAGTCACTCAAAGCGTCACATGTTTTCCTGACTGTCTGGTGCATGATGGGTAGTTTCTCAGACTCAGAGGAACCTTTATGGTTGTAATGGCTCTAATAAGAGTCCTGATTCACAATAATTATGTTTCACTCAATGCTAATAATGTGAACCTAGCAGAGATGGAGACTCGAGTCAGTGACTTGAACTCATGTTGAACACAAGTCACAAAACCAAAGACTCAGGAATTGACTTGGAGTCAGAGTCACCTTCTAAAGACTCAGGACTCGACTTGGACTTGGCTGTCAAATATTTAAGGCTTGATTTCCCATAAGACTCGACAAAAATGTGTCCACTTAACTTGAACCTCTAAAAGCTAAAGGCTTGACTTGAGTTTATCCTCTAAAGACCTGGTTTAGACTCCCCTTGACTTGACTTGGAGTCTTCCTCTGAGGACTTGAGAGTTGACTTGGATACGATTTGAGGCTTGACTTGAACCCTCCCTCTAAAGACTTAACTAGGTATGTGTGGTGTCCCAGAGTACAAACAAACATGTAGCCTGTTGAATGTGACGTTTAGCCAATCAGAAAGCGAGGTGACAGAGGTGTGCTGCACAAATTAAATCCAAAATCAAAACAGCTGTTT
Source organism: Callopanchax toddi (assembly GCA_006937965.1). Taxonomy (NCBI): domain Eukaryota; kingdom Metazoa; phylum Chordata; class Actinopteri; order Cyprinodontiformes; family Nothobranchiidae; genus Callopanchax; species Callopanchax toddi. The sequence continues at coordinate 1,409,872 of SSNR01000128.1, forward strand.
GTATTCTTTGTTACAACTGACAACAGAACTGTCATGAGTGCATTGTTGTTTATAATAAAAACAAAAGTTGTCATGTTTGTTTGCTCTGTTGGATCTCGAGAAGTTCTGTGAGATTTCACATCTGATCCGGGAAAGTTCATGGTTGAAATCGGTTCATGTGGTGTGTTGTCTTTGCTGTGTGACCACACCCCACACACCAGGAGACTAGAGCTGTTACATCCATGACTTTTTATCGCCGAGTGGTCTCTTATGTTTTAAAATCTGCAGACAATTTGAAATCCTGCTTTGTGAAGCGGCCTTTGTGTGGCTGTCTAGACTTGAGACTTTACTTGGTATTGCTCTTTAAAGACTTGAGACTTGGCTCTGACTCTAAGGACTTGATTTGAACTTCAGATAACTTTAGATTCGACTTGGTCTTTCCTCTCTAAGACGTAATCATCAATCTGAATTCACCCTAAACTCAAGACTTGAGTTAGACTTGGCCTTTAAAGACTCAAAACTGGGCTTGGACTTTCCTCTTACAGAGAAGAGACCGACTTGGACTTTCCTTTCAAAGACTTGGGTTTCTAAAGACTCGAGAGAATCCTAAAAAGACTTACCTTGGCATTAAAAGATTTTCTGACATCAAGATCTTCTATATCACAGCCTTCTATTAAATGTGTGCGTATTCAGTCATATCTAGGTATCATGTTTATTCAGCAATATTTAATTTAATTTGATCACAGAGGAAAGTCTGAATCCTGGCCTTAAAAGTAGACGGGTTTCTGCCTCACGAATAGAAACTAGAAGCTGGATCCACCAGGGAGGAGCCTGAGAACTGAACGTTCTGCCTCCCTTTCTACTTTTAGAAACTCTAGGAACCACAAGTAAACCTGCAGAATGAGAACCAAGTGCTTTGATGGAGACATCTGGAACAAGAAGATCTCTAGAAGATCTGATCTCTAAGAGATTTAGAAGTTAGAAACAAAACTTTAACATTAATTCTAACAGGGAGCCACTGAGGTGATGCTGAAACATCTGATCTACTCACAGAACCCTGGCAGCAACATCCTGGATCAGCTGGATGCTCTAAGAGCTACCAGTTAGATAACTGTTCTTTATAACTTGTACACAGAAACACTTCAAAACCGTTTTGAAGATTTTCAGGAATTTCCCTTAGAAAAACATCCTGCTGTGGATATTTATACACATCTCACCTACGAAGTGCCCTGCTGCCTTTAACAGAATCACGGCTACAGTCTGACGTCCTTCAGGAGCGACTGTTTATTATAAACCGTGGGTTTGTGAGAGCAGTCAGAGCTCCACAGAGCCGCTGAGACTCGATCTGAAACTGGGCCATGCAAACAGCTTTCACTTCAGGTTTTGGGGACAAATAAAACCACTTTTTAAAGAATTCTAAATCAGTAAAAATCCCCTTTGTATTATTAAAAAAGCCACACAGGTACTATGGCGCTGCCACCAAGACGCCGAGGGATTTTATCAGAATCTATTCTTGTTACTACAGAGCAATCGATGTTTGACTACAACGGAGGGTTACTGTATTTCAGCTGAAGGGATTAGACGCTCCTACAGTGCTGACACAACTCAGAGGAATCAAGCACACAGACGCCGCAGGCACAGCCGTGGGGGCGAGCGTATGAGGAAGGAGGGGAGGGTGTCGGTGACAGCCACTCTGGTATAAATCAATACTCGGCACGCGGTGATAAATCCCCCCCCCCCAGCTCCAATGACCGACTGGCCCTCACACTCGCACACACAAAACAATCTCGGTCCCCCCCGTCACAGCAGCCAAAAGTTATCACTGCCATGGATCACCGGCGTGCTGATGTGTCAGCTGAAAGTCGGCCTAAAGTGAGGCTAAAAGAGATAGCAGCTCCTGGGGGCTGTGTGTGTGTGTGTGTGTGTGTGTGTGTGTGTGGGGGGGGGGGGGGGGGGGGG
>SSNR01000128.1:1411819-1451034 GCA_006937965.1 Callopanchax toddi
GGGGGGGGGGGGGGGGGGGGGGGGCTATTTGTACCCGATTTTTAAGGAAAGTGAGCACCAGTGCTGCAGCCCATCTGACAAAAATACACCTATTGAGTTTCCTATAGCCTCCTTTAATGACCTCACTATGAATTATTGCTATAAATTCTGAGTGTGGAAGGGAGGGTTTGACGCCCCGTCCAAACTGATGCTCTATCAGTTATTCATCTACAGGAAGGCCCACCCATGACATCACCTAACGCTTTACATGCTGAAATATTTGAAAATTCAATGTTTCAACCCCAGCAGATAATGGGGATATAACCAGAGTCATCCTTTTGATTCGTTTTATTTTTAAATTTTATTTTAGTAGTGAATCAAGCCTAATAAATTGGCAATATGTGGTTTGTTTCCCATCTGTAGTTAAAAAGTTTCTAGGAATATACAAGAAAAAATCAAGCAAGAAGGACAATTTATCTAAAAAAAAAAAACCCATAAATCAAGTGATGCAGAAAAGTCAGTTTAAATGTCAGACTAAAGGGTTAAAACAAGCAGAATCTCTAGAAACAGGAAGTAGTCCTCTGAAAGGAACAATACATGGCTAGTAAGATCAGGAGAGACACTGCTGCAGATCAGAAACAAATGGCTAATTTTCAGTTTTTAAAACGGCTCTTTCTCATAAAAGTCTCACCAATAAAAGAACACTACATTACCTGTTTGTAAACCTCTAAATGGGGGAATATGGGCAGAAACCTGAAACTGAATATTAATCAGGTATGTTCAAATGAGCAATGCTCAAATTGAATCTGAATTGCTCAACTTGAATAAATACTTTAAAAAAATCTAATCAAATCCAGTGTATTGGTTTGGAAATTATTGTCACTAAATTGAAAATGAATTTAAAGTTTTCAAGCTGATTTAGGATTTAATCCTAATGACATTTCGGGCACCGCTCACCAGAAACTCCTCTTCCTAGAGCTGCACGGGAGGTGCCAGATTTTATTACTTAATGACAGCATGAAGAACACCGTCCATGGCTCCAGGACTAGAAATAGGAGGATCCGGCCCGCGGGTCACCCATTGAGCACCCCTGCTCTACGTGAGCATGAGACTAATTAATGGTTTCAACGAGCTAATGTCTGATTTATTATGCTGCGGCAGCATAAACTAAACAAACTGTAGAGGTTTACAAATTTTGTTCAAATGCATCAGGATGACTCAACTTCTTCACTGCATATGATTTGCTGTTATATCAAGTTAATTATATACAAAAGAGAAATAAACATTAAATATTATATTTATAAGTATTATAAAAACGATATCACACAAAACCAAACCAGGACTCATGGAGAAAGGGACAGAAATTAAAAGAACTAATGGTGTTCTCTGAAAAAAGAAAAGAGGACAGCAAAGATAGAGCATTTAATCTAGAATGGACTCATTTCTGTTCATTCCTCCCACTGGGAGAACTAAACCAGTGCCTCATATGTTCTGAAGCCATGGCACTTATTAAAAATATAAAACTCCATTATGAGACAAAACCTGAAGGTTTTGACCAAACACACACACACACACACGAATCTGATGTGAGACCACAAAAATCTGTAGTCTCTGATTTTGGAGTAATGTGAGAATTAAGCTGGAAAGGATTGCTTCTGGTTTGTTTCAGAACCTAATAAACGCTCCGAGCTTCTGGACACATTAGAGCCGCTTCAATCACGCAGAGACTCGCTGACAGAGTGATGAAGTCGTGTGAACGGAGCAGAGTTGGGTTCCGACGACATTGATGGGTGGTTGTGTCTGAATGCGTTGGCTCATCCAGCCTTCATCCAGACACGTTTCTGAAACAGAGGGGAGATTTAACTCAGGACATCATTCCCCCACACGCACCCGGCCGCTCTGCCTTGTTTACACTAAAAGACAAAAGGCACCTTTACACGGCTGAACTGGTCCAGTGTTGCTGGCATCGGGTCGCGCGTTGATGTATTACGAGTGTCATCATTCACACGGCGTGTGGGCTTTGCAAGGCCACATCACAGACGGCTATTTGGAAAATCAATAAGAGCCGAGCGGTTTTTATGTGTCGGTGGAGAGCAGAAAGAAAATCTGCAGTGAAGGGTTTCAGCAGAGAGCGTTTAATTCCAGGTAACCAACGCCATAAACAGCCAGGAAATCCAGTGCTATCTTTATTTTAATGCTACTAAAGCTCCTTAAGGCTAAACCTCGGAGTCCTCTCAGACCAGATCGAGCTCGGTTTGTATTCCGACAATCAGTGAGAAGGGCGTCTCGCTGAATCGGAAGCTGCAGCGTTTTCAGGAATGATATACTGTTCTACATTCACACAGCTGATGCATTTTTTATGTTCAAAACCAGAGGGGCTTTCTCACCTTCAATTTTAAAAGTGTTTACTCAGCAGCAGTCCTGAAAGCTGATAAAAAAAAAGTTAGGGCAGCTGAATTAAAAATGATTCTTCAGTGAAGAATCTGTCCCCAAAAGAGCTGCTCGCGGCAGCTCGTAATGCAACTGTAAAGAAAGAAAGACGGGGGGGTGGGGCAGTCCTGCCTCACCAATATGAGCTGCCTCGGAGCAGTCAGTCTTTGTCTCTTCTCCACATTTCTACATTCATGCTCTGTGGGTTGTGAAAATTGTATAAATCCAGAAATTAGCCATATTATGACCACCTAGCATAAAGCGTTTTGATCACATTGACACTTTTCTACGTAAATCTATTTCTAAAAATGTTTTTGACATGAAACTCTCACCAGATGTTAGTAACAACCCAACCAATCTACACATGCAAAAAAAATCTAACCGTCCATGTCCATACATTAAATATAATGGAATTACTTAGCATAGCATAGCATAGCGTAGGATAGCATAGCAGCTTTGTTACTTTAAAACAGACACAAGGATTGACCAATGTGCTGTACACAAATATAAACATAAAAAACATTATTGTATGATACAGACAAAAGGATAAAACATCAAGTAGAAGATAAAAACCCAAACAATAATTATGTTTCTTCTCACTCTTGAATCAAGGCTACAGAATAAAAGTGTGTCTTCAAATGAGATTTAAGGATGACAAGTGAAGAAGCCTGTCTGACATGCAACGAAAATTCATTCCAAAGTTTCAATGTTTCTGACAGGGTAACAGAATTTTAGACTTTCACTAAGATGTATTTAATATTTGGTCCAAAAGTCTTTGCCGATGCTGCAGCTTCAAGACGCCTCCTGCAGGAGAAACTAGTCTCAGGTGTGATTCTGGCCCGTTCTTCAGATCCTATCTATAGCTTCCTTTCATGAGCTTTGACCTTTAGTTCTCTAGATGTTCTCAAGGATTCGAGCCAGGTGATTGGCTGGGCTGTTCTAGCAGCTTTATTTCCTCTCTCTGAAACCAGTAGAGCGTTTCCTGGCTGTTGGGGATCATTGCATCTCCATCATCCAGAATGTTTCGCTACATTTTTTCATTTGATTATATGAAGCATTTCAGAGCCGTATGCTGAAAACCAACCCCACACCATGATGCTTTCACCTTCTAACTTTACTGTTAGTCTGGTGTTTCATGCAGTGACCGTTGACCTCAAAGCATGATGTGTTTTATGGCCTCCAAATAGATCAGTTGGTCTCATCTAAACAGTATATAGTCTCCTAGTTTTTTACAGGCTTGTCTCAATGCTGATCCTAATAAAAATGTTAAGGTTAAATGATCAACATTTAAAAAGCTCTTGCTATCCGCTTTGCCTGTCAGTGGTCATAATGTTATGGCTAACTGATCTGTATTTTAGGTATTGTTACAATATTTTATTAAAAAACTGGAGAAAATCTTCAAATGATCATTTTTACATAAATATTTATTCAAATTAAAATGAAACGGCGTAAAAGAGATAATCAAGTGTTTGAGAAAATAAAAGCTTCAGCAAAACACAAGCAAATTAATTGATAATATATTCCTGTCATTAGTTTATCATTTATCAGAAAGCCATTAAATAAAGCGCTGAAGAAAAATAAGATTTTTTCAGTATTATTACTGTTGTATTATTGTAATAAAAGTGGTGATTGTTGTTGTTTTTCTATGTGAAAAGAAAGAGCTGCAGATGTTTATTTTCGGTAATCTGCATTTAATTTGCATACCGCACATTTATTGCATTTTAATTTGCTGTAATGCAAAATAAAAACGATTTTCAGTCTGCCATACTGTTTAACTGCTCCCCAAAAGAATTAACTGTTATAAAAGAATAAATATTTTGAAAAGCACATGTTTATTCATTGGCCCTTTTCTCACCCTAAACATTTATCTGGATACATTTGGTCAAAACACAGAGTGTTCTCTCTATTCATTAACTGATGTTTACTTATGTTATGTTTCTTTCCTCACAAAACTCCATGTGACTGATTTTGAATAGGAACCACTGTAATCAGATAAAGTAGTCCCTCGAGGACCGCCATGCACCCTAACGCGCTGATCCACGCCACGGCGCTAAAGATAGTTCTGTTTATGAGGTTATCATGAGGTCAAGTCCTACCTTTATAATAAACATAAAATTGATGAAAAAAGTAACATTTTTTTTAAATTATGTCAGAAATATCCCACAATAAACCTTTAATATAATTATTGGTTCAAGTACTGATGCATATTTGGTGCTGTTAATGGGTCACAGATGGATAGGTGGTGAGGAGGAGTGATGGACGTTCAGGACTCTTAGTCAGAGGTTCACAGGAGCAACTGACAGCTACGTTTACACATCACTGCTCTGAATGACAGCTACTCTAGAAGGGTCTGAATCTTTCCCAAAAGGTCTATAACCTACATACAAGTGTGTGTTTGTGTACAAGGTGACTTTAGAAACCTTCAGGCCTCTCTGAAATACAAATATTATGTAAATCATAAAGTCTACTGGGTGAAATACAGGTTTTTTTCTTTACCAGTCACAAAAGAAATGTATAAATCCAACGTTGACACTGAAGTCAGACCAACTCCTCAGTGAACTGACACCCTGTGTAAGAAAAGAGACAAATATCAGGTACAGAATCCCATTTTGTTGTCACTTTTGTCTCCTAATAAAACTTCATTTGGAAGGCACCAAGTGATGTTCTTCTGCTGGAACATGTCCCCAAGATGGCTGCCTCGGGTCAACGTCGCGCCTTCGGGGAATTTCTCAGTGAACATGATGAATCGCATGTTAGTCGGGGCGCGTGCGGGCCCCGGGAAAGTAGCTTTACTTGTGTGAATTATTTACAATGATGTATAGGCCTCGCTGCTGGGAAGTCATTCTGTTTTTGGCTACAACCTCAGATCTGTTTTCCAAGACAGATCTGTCACCGGGAGAAATTGGAAGAAAGAGACGACGGACTTCACGTTGGCTTTAGGATGCTTTTTCTGGGACACAGAAACCTTTACAATAAGGAGGCTCAGGCAGGACTTTATAACATGCTTAAGACAATTAGGGAACCAGTGCATCGACTCATGAACTCTGCCAGACCAGAAACTGAATATGTGAGTATAAATCACATAAACAGCCACATGTAAAGGCCCCATGAAGATTAAACATGTTAAATATTCACAGCTGTGGCCAAAATTTTAAAAGCATGAAACAAATATTAAAACATTGGCTGCCTTTATGAATTATAATTACAAAATCCCTCTTAGCCATGAAAGTGAGTTTAATCCCCAAACAACCTTTTTCCATTGCATTCAAGGCTTCTGAGAGTCCAAGAAAGTCCAGCATGCAGCAAGTCTGGCCTCCTAAAGCTGCAGCATCACAACACCACCAGAGCAGGACGTGTTAAGCTTTGACAGAGGAGAAAACTTTTGGAGGCTGTCCTGGTGTCAAGAAGGGCAGCAAAGAAGCCACTTCTCTGTGGAAAAAAAGGATGACATTCTGATAAAGGTCCAGGGATTGGACTGTTGAGGACTGGGGGACGTCGTGTTGTCGAGTAAATCCTCCTTTTTGGTTGTTTTGGGTTTATCTGGAAAGTGAATGGTCTGGAGAGGAACAGGTGAGGGCTACCATCAGTTCTGTGTCATGCTAACATTAAAGCATCCCGACTCCATTCAGGTGTGAGGTTGCTTCTCAGTTAAGGGAGTGGACTCACCCAGAGCAGCCATGAATAAAGAATGGTACCAAAATGTCCTCCAAGAGGAACTCCGCCTAACCGTCTGAGAACAGTTTGGTGATTAACAATGATTTTTTTCCCTGTATGATAAAGTACGGTGCCAAGAGGCTAAAGAAGAATTAAGTGCCTCTGGAATTAAAACATCTAATATTTGGGTCCATGTCCCAAAAAATCCCCAGATCTTAAATACTTATAGACTTTATTGCAAATTTCCCTCAAACAACTTCTGGCCTTTAAAGCAGCCAAGTGGAGTATCAGGATTAGTACTTTCATCAATAACGCACCAAATCCAGTCCTTTACATGTCTGCTGCCCTCTGGTGGAGGATCTACTGTTGGAACGTACCATTTAAATAAAAAAAAAGTTGTGTTTTTGTCCAAGACAATAATGAGACGCCTATGAACTAAACATGATTCCTCGATGACTAAAATGAGACAGGATGTCTGTTTTTGTTGTTGTGACAATATGAAAATGTTAGTGTGTGGAGTCTTGGAACAGTATTTGGGTGAACTTATTCTCCACTTCCGAGCATCTTCCTATTGTGACGAGGTTGAACCCTTTCATTATTAGTTCCATGGTGATCAGTCCGTCTGTGGCAGTGTGCTCATTCATCAAATGGATATTTATTTAAAGAATACTTCCTGACAGCTTGTGACAACCCCGCTGAGTGATTCCATATTGTGTCCTGATTTAATCAACTCCACGGTGAGTCGTTTGCTTTGTTTCTTTTGTTTTACTAAAAATGCGGTGCTATAAGCTAATGGCTAGGCTAATGAGCTTTAAGTCCTGATTAGTGATTTTATGTATTAAACAGCGACATGTATTTGTATCGTTATAGCCGAACATTAAATCAATTCTTCTAGTGTTGATTGAATAATTTGGTTATTGTAGTTTTGTCTGTTTTGGATGTTTTTGTTACTTTTCCTGTTTAATACCAAAACAGCCTATGGTACTTTTGAATAGATTCATATGAGTGATTCTAATTTCCAACTTATTGATCTAAATCACTTTGTTAAAGGGTGAATACTTTTTGAAAACTAAAACTAGACTGATACCTTTTTGAGTTTTCGTCGACTAAAGCTATCACATGACTACAATGTGACTAAAACTAGTCAGCATTTTAGTCCAAAAGACTGAAACCAAAGTGGCTGATAAATCAACACTGTGTTAAATAATGACATAATAAAATAAAGCAATTATTATATCATTGATATCTAAATATTAGGCAATAAATAGCCCAATTTTTTACAAAAACAAAACAAAACAAAAAAACCAACAACGTGTGAAGCAGACACTTTGCTTTCTTTGGCTGTTAGCACATCTTTGATACCAAACAAGCATCTTTGCTTCCAAACCGGTTAGGGAACGACTGCTGAAGCTTAACACAATATCTTAATAGGCATAACTGATTTAAGTGGATTTAGCAGAACTTTTCTAACAGCAGGGGGGCACATTTTTGTGCTTCTGGCATGAGATACAATTTTTAATCTTCATTTCTCTCTCTGAATAGAGAAATCTCATGTGAGATAAGAAAAATGATTCTGCTCGGTAAAAAATCTAGTTCTTTTCTCTCCTCGTTTCTTCTACTAGATTAGACTTCTTAAATTCGGTTCTGTACAGCGCCTATAAAAAGTTCTCACCCTCTTGAATGTTTTACCATTTTATTGCTTATGTAAATCAATCATGAGCGACATAATTTCTCTTTTTTGACTAAGCATTAAAAAACTCTAATATCAAAGTGAAAACAGTTAAAAAATGTATGACAATTCAATAAAAATATGTGTTATAGAATTATTGATTGCATAAAGTATTTAAAATGACAACAGAGCTACAGCCAATTGGTGCTAATAGTCTCACAATTAGTGGAATGGAGGTCATCTGAGGTCAGTAACTGTGTCTCTAGTGATTGTAGTATAAAGACGCCTGTCTGTTTTTTTTGTGTCCGGGGATTGGACCGCCAAAGCTCCCGCCTCGGTCTGCCATCCGATCCACATTGCACCGGACCCTTCATGTTCCTCCTGCAGGTGGTGGGCCCACAGGTGGATGAGCCCATGTATCCAGTTCGGGCTGGGCCTGGCCGGGCCCCATGGGCGAAAGCCCGGCCACCAGGCGCTCGCTCACGGGCCCCAACCCCAGGCCTGGCTCCAGGGTGGGACCCCGGTAACCCTCCGGGCCGGGTACACTGGCTCGATGATTGTATTTCCATAAAGAGTCTTTTGAACCGCACTTTGTCTCACCCCTCACCTAGGACCAATTTGCCATGGGTGACCCTACCAGGGGCACAAGTGCCCCAGACAACATAGCTCCTAGGATCATTAGGGCACTCAAACTCCTCCACCACGATAAGGTGATGGTTCACGGAGGAGTGTGGAGGGTGTTGAGTTTGGTGAGAGGAGAATCTCGTCTCTGCTTTTTGCAGATGATGTGGTCCTCCTAGCTTCATCAGGCTCTGACCTACAGCTCTTGCTGGGGAGGTTCGCAGCCGAGTGTGAAGCGGCTGGGATGAGGATCAGCACCTCCAAGTCTGAGGCCATGGTTCTCGGTCGGAAAAGGGTGGATTGCCAACTCCAGGTCGGGAGAGAGATCCTGCCTCAAGTGGAGGAGTTCAAGTATCTCGGGGTCTTGTTCACGAGTGAGGGAAGGAGGGAGCGGGAGATCGACAGGCGGATTGGGGCAGCGTCTGCAGTGATGCGGACGCTGAACCGGTCTGTTGTGGTGAAGAAGGAGCTGAGCCGGAAAGCAAGGCTCTCGATTTATCGATCGATCTACCTCCCAATCCTCACCTATGGTCATGAGCTTTGGGTAATGACCGAAAGAACGAGATCGCGGATACAAGCGGCCGAAATGAGTTTTCTCCGCAGGGTGGCCGGGCTCAGCCTTAGGGATAGGGTGAGGAGCTCGGACATTTGGGAGAGACTCGGAGTAGAACCGCTGCTCCTCCATGTCGAAAGGAGCCAGTTGAGGTGGTTTGGGCATCTTGTTAGGATGCCCCCTGGACGCCTCCCCAGGGAGGTGTTTCAGGCATGTCCTGCCGGCAGGAGGCCCCCGAGTCGACCCAGGACACGCTGGAGAAAATATATCTCTGGTTTGGCCCTGGAGCGCCTTGGGATCCTGCCAGAGGAGCTGGTAGAAGTGGCTGGGGAGAAGACTGTCTGGAGCTTCCTAATTGGGATGCTGCCCCCGCGACCCGGACCCGGATAAGCGGAAGAAGACGAGACAAGACGCCTGTCTGTGGAAAGTCCATTCACTGGTTTGGTGGACCACAAACACGCCATCCCCTCTGTGAAGCATGGTGGTGGCAGCATCGTTCTGCAGGGATGCATCTCTGCAGCAGGTCCTGGAAGGCTAGTAAAGGTAGCAGGTAACATTTATTCAGTAAAATAAAGAGAAATTCTGGAGGACAATTTGATTCTATCTGCAAGAGAACTAAGAAGACTTGGGAGATTTATTTTTTCCAGCAAGACAATGACCTGAAACATCCAGATAAAGCTATGGAATGGTTTGAAAACAACAAGGTGGAGATTCTGGATTGGCCGAGTCAAAGTCCAGACCTGAATCTGATTTAGAATTTGTTGCTGGGCTTGGAAAGAGCTGGTCACACCCAGATGATCCCCACGTAACCTGATGAATGTAGAACTGTAGTGTCCAGATGTGCAGCCTGATAGAGACCTATACACACAGACTCTGTGCTGTGATTATAAATACTGACTTGAAGAGGGTGAAGATTTAGGCCCTCACTTTTTGTGTTATTTTTCGTTAATTGTCATTATTTAGTAGTAATCAGTTTTTGACTTTAACATTAAAAGAAAATGTCAAAGCCAAATTATGTTGCTCATGATTAATTTATAAAGCAATAAAAAAGAAAACCACCCTGAGGCGTGAATACTTTTTATAGACACTGCATCTTCATAGACAGCTCTCTCCACTAACAAGGTATTTTTGTTCTATTTCTAATTAGTTAATGTCTGTTATATATAAACCATGAGAAGACGGAGATAGCATGTTTACCCTCTTTCAATTTTGGGTATTACAAATCAGGACATAAAAAAATTATGTGGTATTTAGCAGCTTCTAAAAAATCTAAGTGTACAAAAACACACAACAAACTTCCCAAACTTCATTACTTATTATAGTCAATACAAGAATTCTGCAAATGCTTTAAAGGGACATTTTGATCATTTTGAAGTAGCGTTCTATTCTTCAGACATTGTTCATCACCAAACTGTTCATGGAGGGGTTTCTCTGGGAGCATGTTTAGGTACCGATCTTTATTCGTGTCTATGTTCTGAGGATAACGTGTGGGTGAGTCGAGCCCCTTTGCTGAGAAACAACCCCACACATGAATCGTCTCAGGGTGCTTTACTGTTGGCAGGACACAGAACTGATGGGCGCGCTCACCTTTTCTTCTCCAAGCAATTCTTTTTCCACGTGCCCCAAACAATCACAACGGAGATTCGTCAGCGTAAATGACTTTCACCCAGTCCTTAGCAGTCCGATTCCTGGAACTTTTGAAGAATCAATCTGTCCATAATGGTTTTCATGGAGAGAAGTGGTGTTTTTGCAGCCCTTCTTGTCACCAGACCATCCTTCACAAGTATTTTCCCCACTATTTGTGCAGACACATTCACACCTGCCTGCAACCTTTTCTGAGCTAGCTCTGTGCTGGTGGACACCGACCCCACAGAGGAATCAACGTTAGGAGACAGTCCTGGTGCATGATGGACTTTCTTGAACACTCTGCAGCCAACTTCACAAATGCAGTCAAAACGGGGTTTGGGGGATTAAGATCATTTTCATGACAAAGATGGATTTTAAAAGAATTTAAATCATAATTCATCTTATCTTCACAGCAGTCTGTATTTGGCGAAAATGCCATCAAAAGAACTGATACAACTAACTTTGTGACAATTAACATTTGTGTCTTTCTTAAGTATTTTGGCCACAGCTGTAATTATGTCTTAGTGCTTAACTTTAGGTTAAATGTTACAATGGTATATAACTATGTTTCATGTGCATTGCATTTTTGCTATTGTGGTGTTGCATGTAGGAATATAACAGTACATTTAGGCTTTGCATACCATCATAAACTAATTGGTATTGGTAGCAGTGGCGACCCATTAATAGAGGGCGCTGGCCCCACCAGTCTCACAGGAAGAGGAGGAAGAAGAAGATTGGAATCACAAAATAGTTTTAAAGGAATCATGAAAATTTAACTAAACGATCTACCAATTATAAGTGCTGTGTATAATCCACATTTAGATGTACTTTTAAAATGTTCTCTCACTTTTTTACGATACCAAAAAGTCGTGTGATGTACTTCCTGTTACCATTGTTTCAAAATCTTTACCATAGATCTGCTATAACTGGAGCATGCACAATGTAACCCCCTTCTATACAAAGTATAGGAGAGCCTTGGGGCGCAAAATTTTGTAGCTTGTGGAGTTTTAATTATGGAGAAAACTAATGGATATTAATTGACAGCTTGTGACAACCCAGCCAGTTGATTCCACATTGTGTCCTTATTTAATCAAATCGACTGTGAGTCATTTGGTTTGTTTCTTTTGTTTTATTAACAATGCGCCGCTGAGTCCCCCATTCAAAATGCCTATAAGCTAATGGCTAGGGCTAACTAGCTCTAAGTTCATTAGTGATTTTATTCATTCAACAGCAACAAGTCTTTGTTATCATTGTAGCCGAACATTAGCGCTACACTGATAGTGTTGATTGATACTTTGGTTCATGTAGTTCTTGCCCGTTTTGGATGTTTTTCATTACTTTTCCTACTAATGCCAAAGCGGCCTATGGTAGTTTTGTGAGTGTTTGAGCTGGTTTGTACTGAATTTGGCAGAATAGTCATGTATTACTAAAATAAAGGAAGGGACCGAGCATACATCCCTGAGGGACTCTTCTGCTCATTTTCATGAGATAGGACATCTTGCATTCTTGTCTTAACTTGTTGTGTTGTGAACCAATGTTTCTTACTTTTTACAGCTGAATTCTTACTTGTTGGCCAGCATTTAGGCAGAGAGCAAACTCAAATGGTCACACCTTTGGTCAGCTGTTCTTGTAATGTGTGATTGTCCTTTAGTCTTGATGAGCAATATTTGCTAGCCAAGTTTTTACCAAAACATTGCAGAATGCATTGGGGCAAAATCAGAATTTAAGTAATTCTTTATCCATTAGCATTCCCTAGCATTCCTACAAAAAAGTATTGCATCCCTTCATTTTATTTGAATTGTCATAAATACACAATTACTGAATATCCCCTCATTTAGCTGCATATGTGTGTTATAAACTAATAATTGCATTTCTGTGTAAAACATTCATTGAATTTATATATAGTCTCACAGCTTTGTTATTGACAGTTTGAAAAAGAGAAATCAGGTCACAGATATTTGGAGCATGAGCTGTTCCCAGGACAGACAAAGGCAGTCTTTAGCTTTATAGGACTATCTTCCAAAACGTTTGATGTCAGGATTTCAGGTCATTGGCATTCAAGCGCTGATGAGCAACGGAGATAGTTACTTAGTGTCTGAAGGTGACTGACAGGTCCAATTAAATTTCATATCGTGAGTTAACTTTAAGAGGTAGATAGCATTGATCTTCCTTTTTAAAAAAAGTCTTCAAGCGTGTGATTGAAACTGCTCAATCACTCCTGGTTTCCTGGCTCTAACGTGAGTCTTTTAAAGCTCCCCGAGGAGAAATGTGCTGGTCTGAAGCCGACATCAAGAAGACTCGGCTGAATAAAAATAACACAAAAATACATTTCGCACTGAACTGTTTCCCGGCGTTTCAGCCGGTAGCGATTGATTGCGGCATAAAAGATTGGACGGACCATTGGTGAAACTGTAGAACAAAGAAATTTTTGGAACAATGACCTGTTATTTCTGGCAAATTTTCAATTCAGAAACTATCTCCATATTGAATTTTCAAAACTCTCATCGGCAAAGACAAATTGCAGTGAAAGTATTAGTCTCACCTACTGTACGGTACGTCTACACAGCAAGAAAAACTCTTCTGACTTCCAAAGATGCATCAAGAAAATACAGAGCACTAATTCACATTAATATCAAAACTGCATTTTGCATTATTTTGTTTTCCAACTGTTACATTTAAATATACTCAAAGAAGTAAAACAGCATTGGACATGAGCATATTTGGTGGTCATGTGGTGCCAATAGTCTCTACTGTTGCATCCTAAAATAAAGGTTCCTGGTTATTAAACATTCTTGTTGAATTTCCATCCATCCATTTTTTAACCACTTTTTCCAGTAAGGGTCATGGGAAGCAGGTGTCCATCTCTACCAGTCACTGGACGAGATTCTGGGGACACCTTGGATGGGTTGCCAGTCCCTCACAGGGACACAGAAACAAACAAGACATACAACCATCCAAAGCTACGGACAAATTAGAGTCACTAATGAACCTAACATGCATGTTTTTGGTCAACCGGAAGAAACTGGAGTCCACGGTGGAAACCCTCCCATGCATGGGGAGAACATGCTAACGCCATGCACAATTGACACTGGAATCGAACCTGAAACCTTCTTGCTGCAAGACAGTGCTACCAACTGAGCCACTAGGCAGCCCCAACAATAAATCCGTTGAAGTACAATCAATGCATTAAATTTCCAAAATGTCAAAGTTGGGAAAAGCCCAGTGTATAAAAGTAATGGACATATGAGAAGAACGTGTTGAATATTGTCTGAAATCAAAGCTGTTTTTGGTTTCCACCAGCAGCTTGGTTGTTGTGCTGTTTTACTCTGGGTTTGTCAGAACATACTCAGACATCAGTGTCCATCAACTTATATACAACATAAACTAAAACCAGGAGCAAAACCTGGATGTTGAAGCTGAAGCAATCAAAGTACTGACTAGTAGCTGGGTTCTGGTACTAGTTTTAAGTCCCGCCTCGTCAGTGCTATAAGAGGGAAGGACTCCATAGAAATGCATCAAGAGGGTGGACAATCTCTCCCAACTATACCTAAGATATTTTTGGGGTGTTGACTTCTGTTGACTCACAGTTCTCTCCTTTCTGTTCTAAAAACATGTGCTGTTGAGCCCCATATTATTAGTTCCTAAAAATGGGAGTTTTCCGGATCCCGGATCCGACAGCATGTGGTTGCTCCTTGATCACGTGCACTCATTACTGAATCATTCCAGACGTCCTGTGCTTTGCAACAGAACTACGGAAACTGGTCCACCAGTGCACACCAGGTATCAGATCTGATCCCTGCCCAAACACGTCTTTGCACATCGGTTAAGATTAGGAGACTTTGTGAGACTTCAGGGCATCGGACCAGAGACTCAGAAGTTGCAAACGTGGTATTCTAGACACAAGCAGCAGATGGAGCTGAGTGACTTTTCATTAACCCATAAAGGGTCATATTAGCATACAGGCATCATGAAAACACACCAACTTCTTCCCTGGGGCCATCAGAACTGTGAATGCTCATGGACTGTGTTTATATTAAATGTTTCTCTTTAATCTTTCTATTATCTTCACGTGTTGATTCATTGCCTGTTTCTTTTTAATTGTTCTTTTTTTTTTTGCGATGTGATGTTATGGGAGCAGACCTCAATTAAACCCCCTGGTACAATGACAATGAATGTCTATTCTATCCAATGGAGGGTTAGCTACAAAAAGGGGAAAGACAGATTTGCTGTTATATATACTTCAGTACAACGTAGTAGAATTTGACATCTACTATTCATCTTCAACTTCTTCATCACCAACAGACATTTTTGTCAGATAACAAGCGGTGGTTCCTCCTCTTTCTCCACTGTGCTGCATCGAAGCATCTTTGCGGTGGCACTCTTGTTGCTGTGTTATGAGAAGATAATGCGAGGAGATTGAGGAACCCAGTAAGCGTGACACTGCCTCTGGCTGTACTTCTTGATTACCAGCCGTTCACCGTTCCTGTAACCTCACTGGGGCGCTCCGCCGTGGAAACTCCTCATCGCTCGCTTCCCTCTGCAACTCATTACTGAGCCACCGCCGCCAGCGCTGGTCTAAGATCAGCTCATCGGAGCCTCGGCACTTCACAACTCACACGTTTCCTGTTATTAAGGCTGATCTGGGGTCAGTCTGCAGAGACAGAGGCAACTGAATTTGATCCTTCATGCCTGAAGGACTGGTTCTGGTTTCAGTGTAATCAAATAGACGTTCTAGTGTTGTGACGTTATTGGATTGCAGCTGTAAATGGAACATCTAGAATGATGTCACCAGGAGATATGAAATGCTAATATTGTTGGTTGGCTGCAGCAGCGGTTTGGTGTGTTTGACTCATTAAACGTTTAGAGAGAAACAATTAGAGGTCTGAGTGAAAATCTAGGGTGTAGAAAAATACACGAGAAAACCCCAAGAGTTAGCATCTTTCTTTATTCAATCAGGATCTAAGAAATGAAAGCACTTCAGCGCAATATCATCAGTATTCAGCTTGCTGAATAATCATACAATCCAGCTAATTATACAGATAAATACTGTGAGGTTCAGTTTCAGTAAAGTCAGCCACAAACATGCAGACCTGCACTAAAACTAGACCTATTGATTTGTGATGCAAGTTGCTTTTTAATGCTAATTAACATAAAGGTGTGAAGAAAACATTATCACAGTTCATAAAATGATCTTAAAAGGGCAACTTAAAAGGTAACGAACATATTTTACAGAAGGTTAAAAAGTGTTTACAAAATTCAACATTTGAGTCCCTAATGAGGTGTGTGTATCAGTGCTTTGGTCAAAAGTAGAGCTAATGCTAATAAATCATGACATTATCGCGCCGTATAAGCCATGGATCAATCAGATTACATGTGCTACACCAGTCTCCTCTCTCTGTCATCAGAACAAGAGATCAGTTCATTTCTTTATTCAGATAAAAAGCTATTTTGTCCAGGAATGAGGCGTAAATGTTTGTAATAAACCGTTTTCTCCTTGTAGAGTCTCTGACAGGTATGTAGAGCTAAATGGGAGAACTACCTGAACCTCCATGCTTCGTCTGCATGATTACAACAGTCTTGTCCTTTAACATTGCTAAATTTGTCTGTTTTTGAGGAAATACTTTGACTCTTAATCAGCTTGAAGGACGATGAGTTCCTTGTTGTGTGCATGAGAAGTTTTTTGTAATTTTGAATCAAATCTATGTGAACAAATTTTTTTTTTATTGTTACAAGCTGATAAAGTCTCATGGATTTGATATTTTTCTCTTACTACTCCGAGGGGTGGCCAACATTTTACGATGAGGATGGCCAAGTTGAAATTTCTTGCAGGCTTTTTTTTTCCAATTTAAAAATGCAACAATGATTTTATTGTGAATTTAAAATTTTTTATAGCAAATTATAAATGCAACATTTTAATGACTAAAACAAAGAAAGTTTTTTTGTATTTCAGGGATCTGTAAATCTTTGTAGATAAGCCAAAAAGCATCAGAGTTGACGGGTTGATTGTTTTCTAATTTCTTGGTCTTGAGAATAGATTCAAATTTCTAAACAGCAACAAGAACCAAATGGGTCGCTCTAGTAATGTTTAAGGTATTTAGTCAAGTGTTCAAACGTTGCTCACAAGTCCAATTTTTATTAAGTCACTGACGGTTTTTGGTCTTATTCTCCATGAAATTTAATTAGAAGCCAATAGAAAGGTTGATTTAAAAAATCTCATAGTAACTGTAAGTTAATAAAACGTATTTATCGAGTGCTTTGACAAATATAGAATACTTTACAAAGCTCTGTACAATAAAATCAGGTCAAACAGTACAAACTAATATTTTCAATTGAATTTAACCTTTTTTACATTTTAAAACCAGGTTGATTTATCAGCATTTTTGTTGTCAGGCCTCACAGTAGTAAAATCTAAAAAATAAAACGTATACCATTCTTGAGAAGAGGTTGACGGCTGCACAAAATCTCTCCAAGGGTAACAAGTTTGCACATGCCTGTTTTCTACAGGATGGTTCAGGATGCTATTTTGTTGGTCTCATAATAATAGAAGAAAATGTTGTTTTAAACATCATTCACTCATGCAAAAATGTTCATTTTGTGTTATAGCGATGCACTTATCTTGTTTTTGGCCTTTCTGATGCTTCAAGTCCCAAACCTTTGGTCTTATCATGTAATGTAGCAAGACACCTCCTCCCCTCTCTCTTCTATGTTCTATTACAAGTTGTTGCATAATTTAAAAAAGCAGATTATCGACCACCAGGGACATTATTCTAAATTATCTCTCATACATACATGTGAAAAGCTGTGATACATACTTTTAAAAACCAGTTTTTAAAATTTATTTCAAAAAGGTTGTTTTCAAATGTGTGGATGAGAGGTTTTCAATATTCAGGTTTTCATTTTACAGAGTCAAAATCATAACTAAGGTTTGCTTTATTCTTTTATGAAATCTATTCTTTTTAGAGGCTTTTCTTACAGTACAGTATAATCCTAAAAGCATGAACCTGAAGGTTTGTATGCAGGGCTCCAGCAGAACAAAGACAGATACTGTTTGCTGAATTTTTACAATATCACACATAAAAAGACTAGAAAAACTCAAATGCATCACCTTTGCAATATTTATTCTACTTCATAAATCCTATCTCCAGGAATGATGTGTTCTTCTTTTACACAAAGCTCTTCTGTTGTTTTATTTAAGATCTAAACCCTGGCTGTTTAAGGTAAATAGGCCCTCAAATGCTCACTGACTTTAAAAACATGGAGTTCTGGTAACAAATGACCGATTTCCCAATACCAGTCTTTGGCAAAAACCAAACAATAAAATTTAACTTTTTGTTTAAGCATTACATTTCTTGTGTTTTGGCCCATAACCAGACTACATAGCAGTATTCAGGTCTGTTTTTGACCTTTTCTTATCTTTTAATTTGACAGTTCTTTAACCAAATCACTTGTAATTTAATTTCCCTTCCAGCCTGAAGCTGCTGAAGACACAAACAGCGGAGCGTCTTTTGGGAAAGCTTCTTATAGATTTTTCTCAGTCAGTAAACCAGCATGGATTCTGCAGAAGAACAAAGATCCTGACCAGCGTTCGGTTTGTGACATCGTCATGAGTGCACGCATTCATCAGGGCTGACTGGAGGAACACGAGGAACAGTAATTGTGCGCAGCTCTTTGACATGGTGAGCTGGGACGGCAGAGAGGGCTCTGTGCTGTTCGATTCTGTAGGCGACAAACAGAAAGTGAAAATGTTGACTTGTTTGCTGCTGTGCTGTTAGAATGAGCCCACGCAGCCTGCAGGCAAAGGCAAAGAAGAGGATGAGGGCTAAATGCATCTGTATCCCAGACAACTGCTCTTATTGTCTCTGCGGTCGAGCGGCGCTGCTGAGATGCACCTTCAGCCCCAACAGCGCCTCCCAGCAGCGACACAAAGCGCCTTAGGTGCTGCTTTGTTTCAGCAGCCATCATATTCTACTTGTTGGCTTCCTGTCCAACGAGCAGCAGCTTTATTCAGATACAACTCAGCAGAGGCAGGAAGCCTGTATCCAAAAACAACGCGGAGCGGTAAACAAACGCTCCTGGCTGATCCAGATACAGGTCATTACTTCCTGTTTCTCACTGTTGTTAATTTAATCATCACTAAATCAGCTGACACCGATTAACGACCCCTTCTGACACAGATCAATATCCCAGAACTTTAACTGACTTGATACGTGATTAAAAACTGTTTCTTTCTTTATTTTTGAACTGTTTATAACCAATTTTCAAAATTCAACTTACAAAAAATTTGGGGAACTTTGCATGAAAGAGACCTAAAATAATAAAAACAGATGAAAAGCCTAAAGTGAACACCTAAAATCAAACTGTAGTAATAGAGTGCAGAAGACTTTGAGGGTGCTAAACCATCTGCCTGAAGGAAAAGGGGTGATTATTAGGGGTGTAATGGTACCTAAAACTCACGAGATGGTTGAGTTCACGAGAAACAAGATTACAAAAGAGTTCACAAGAACGAATAAATACAATCATACATATAATACTGTGATGATACAGTGTTCTACATAGATTGTTTTCAGATGCACACACCTGTCTCTGGCTCTCTGTCTCTGTCCTTGTGACTGTCTGTTTTAAGAATCCTTTAATTCAAGGGGCTTTAATAAGGGACCCACATCTTTCTGCCCCGTGAGACACACATCGTACCCCAGCTGTAATTCGTTCACTATTTCCGTGTTTCCGAGGCAGGCGCTTCTCTACTGAGGTGGCTGGTATTGGAGCTGCAGCACCGACAGCTGGTTTTAAGTTACATTTTCACTTTCGGAGAGATTTTTTCTGAAGTTTTCACTCGAGTGCCCTTTAAATAATCTGGACACGAGGGCTCGCGAGACAGCATTTATCTCAAAGAGAATTATCGTGATCATATAATATCACGAGATCTGGTACGAGATCTCGTCACGCCCCTAGTGGTTAGTTCTATATATAACGGTTGTATTTAAGTGGAAATTGTGTTTAAATTGTGATATCAGCTACGAACAATCACTAAAACAACGTAATCAATCAAAGATAATCAATATTAAATGTTTGTAATCAGATATCATTTGGCAAGCATGCTTTATATTTTGTGATTTCTGTTGATTTGCACCCATTCCAAGGATTAAACTTGCGTGACTCTTAGGGGGATATTTTGAAAAGTCAGAACAAAAACAAGAAAAACGGTAAAAAAAAAAAAAGTACTAAAATATTTTATTTATGACTCCCTCACACTGTGTTTTCAAGCATTATATTTCCATATGGTTCTATTTCTAAGTGTCAACATCCCATAAGACCATAAGAAGTTGAGTTTGTTTATATCTATTCTATAACATTTTAGATTTTTTTTTGTTGGTATATTAAAACATTAAATACTTTTTTGTTTTGACATTTTTTGTTGGTGTTTTATCATTTCTGTAAGTTTGTTTCTTTTTGGTCAACCGTGTTATAATTCTGTAGAGTATGATCTGAGGCTTTATAAAAGCTGTTTGGGTATTTCCTTTGTCCTCGTACTGTAAACTAATGAACTTACAGACCAGCTAATTAAAAGTGATCCTGAAATCTAAACGGTCACCTGAGTTCACCACACACTGATTAGAGATCATCTGTAAAAGCTGACCATCAGCACACGTTTTATTAACTTCTATAAGAACAAAAAGGAGAGATGGGTGAATAAATTCAACCTACTTGGGTATTTGGAGAAGGCTAATTAGATTTTTAAAAAAGCACTTTAGCGCTGAGTGTGATTTAAGAATGGATGCAATGCGAGCTCTAAAAAATTCATTACAGCTCGATTATTGTCTGTGATTAATTTCCCCCCTCGCTCAATTGAGTCAAGTCAAATAGTTGAGAATCCAGGATTCAATAAGATGCTGAAATGCATTTTTGCTTGCGCTGAATTCCAATGAGTTGAAACGAGGCTCCTCGGCGCAGCGTGGCACACTTTTTTCTCCCGGCTGAATGTTTTGCTGAGGTTGCCCCGTCGGTCTCTCAGGGAGCCTGCGGTTCCTGCTCAAGTAAACCGGTGTGCCCTCACAAGCATATTCCCATTTTCTGCTTCACTGAACTGGTGGTCCCCAATAATCCTAACACCATCATTTAGTTAGGCAGGCTGTGGAGTGTTTTCCTTTTTTTCTCCCTCTCTTCTATTTCTCCATCCCACACAGTCAGCTTGGATTGCCTGAGCCTATAGCAGAGTAGAATTAGAAAGAAGTGGAAAGGCCTGTTGAAACGGGCCTCCACTTGAAAAGGTCATTATTATGTGAAAATTACCCAGAATGCAGGAAAGCATCACCTCAACCAATGGTAAAGTAAAATTGTGTGATCTAGTAATGGGTCTCTGGGTGTCTTAGGTCCAAGAACAATAACCTCAGTATTTAAATTTTAAAATAATCTGGCTTCATTGATGAACAGAGCTGAGACACAGTGTAAAATTCATGTAGTTTTTAATAATGTCACCTAAAGTTAACATGAACAGAGCGAACAAGGTTAGACCAAACTCAGAACCTTGTGGGACGCCAAAACTAATTGCTGAATTTAGAGAATACATCATAAATACCTGTGATTAGGACCGAGGTAACGCAGTACCCCTGATACGGACGTCCCAGTCATGTTGATAGTCTGCATCACTGAAAGATCGTTAATACCTTGAGTTTCAGTTCTGTGATCTACCCTTAAAGAGCATATATTAAGTTCTTTTTTTTTTTTTATTCTGATAAAACTCTGTCCAAAAATACTATTTGAAATGTTTATTAAGGGTATTTTGTTTTACAATACATTTTTTTAAACCATTTTTCTAGTCAAAAGTGCCGCTTTTTGCAAAGCTTCTAAAAACGCTTTTTTTTTCATATGTGGACCTGTGACGTCAGCTAAGGGAGCTCCTAGCTAGGTGGCGCTGCTTACAGTGTTGTCAGATGTAGATAAATAAAGTATTTGTAGGGTAATTTAACACTCTGTACAATCAATAATCCCATAAATCTGATCATTTGAGCACTTTGTTGTGTGGAGTTTGTGTAACAGATGCTTGTTTTAATCGTTGTGTTAGATTTTTTAAAGCTAAACTACTTTAACATCTCAGACTGGCACCGCTCTAGTCTGCCAGCTGCCTGCTCGCTGTCGGCGATGAGTTGTTAGTTTTAGGTTAGAGCACTCTTTAATCAAGTCGGTGTGAATTCATTTTAATAAAAAATGCTAAATTATTATGTTTATGAATGCCAATCGCCAGTCTGTCAGGACACTGAGTCAACAACGGGACGGCTTCCTTACCGGTACGGTGACTTCTGTTTGGAGACGAAAAACCCCGGCGGTCCTGGTCTAGTCCAGGACTGGATGTGATGGAGTCCCACATACCGACGATAAACATTCAGTGTGACTCTAAACATGCGCCGTTACTTCGATCCATTCACCGGAACCGCTGTTAGCACGCAGCAGCTAACAGGAGCTAACGGGGAGACTTGAGTCTCGTTTCCATGCCAGGTTTGGTACGGTTCGTGGTGGGTCGTAGTCCCGTACCGATCAGCGATTTCATGAGAGCATTTCCTTCAGGTGTCTGACCCTCACCTGGCTGGCGGGGTACAGTAAATCCATGCGGCGATGCTCTCCAGAGGGGCTTCCCGTTCCCAGCGGCTCCCAAGAGGGGATTCCCAGCGGGGTTTCCAGCCTGACCCGACACTGTTTCGGTCAGCCTCGAACCGTTTAGCTGCATCCTGTGAAACTTTTTATAAACTCTTTCATTTCTTAACAATCCACCTAAACGCAGCTCAATGTTTGGAGCTCTGATGATCAAAACCTGGTGCTAAACGCTGGTATTTTATCCAGACCCAAGTGAGGAGGTGGGTCACGGTCTACAGCTGGACCGACAGGGTACAGCCTTACAGGACTGATTGTTTTTATCTTTTTTTTTTATCTTAATAAAATAACTTCTCACTATAGTAATAAAGTAATAAAATAACGGCACTCTGGGGGTTTGTTTTGCTCGTCACAAGTAGTGATCAGTGGATCAGTTTTCTATATAGAGAACGAACGGTCTCCCTGAACTGTCGTC
The DNA here is from genome assembly GCA_006937965.1 of Callopanchax toddi. NCBI lineage: Eukaryota > Metazoa > Chordata > Actinopteri > Cyprinodontiformes > Nothobranchiidae > Callopanchax > Callopanchax toddi. Next base: position 1,434,413 of record SSNR01000128.1, read on the forward strand.
ACTTCCGGTTTGGTGAAAAAATTGACAATTCTCACAAAAACGAATCCAAGAGCCTAAATAAGCTGAATTTGTGTAAATTTTTATTCAGAAAAAGTTTTTATTATATTTCTCTAAACATTTGTTTAAGGGAGTGTCTAACTTAAAATATGCTCTTTAATGATGAATAAAAACCCCATAGAGGACGTTGTTGTGCAGATGAGAGTCAATGGTTTTAGCACCATATTTTTCAATAATTTAGGAAATAAAAAGGGATACACACAAATCTTTTTTTTTACCTACCTTTACTTGACTGAACTGACCAAAATCTACAAAAATGTCCACAGGAAGTAGGGCCTAAACCCAACAAGAAGCAGCCATTTTGGATTGAAGAGGCTTTTTTTTTTTTTACACACATATTTTAACAAGATCCTTCTAGAGATTTTTGATGTATTGGCTTCAGACTTGATCATTAGGGATGAAAAGTGATCAAAAGCTTTACTTTTGTCAAACGTTATGCATGTGCAGCAGACCTTTAATGGATAAAACATCAGAGCACCCTGCCCGGAGAGTTACCGGGTTATTGGTGGGGAAGCGCCTGGTGCTTGGGCTTTTTCTGATGGGGCCTGGCTGGGCCCAGCTTGAACCCTTCACATAGGCTCATCCACCTGTGGACCTATGACCTGCAGGAGTATGAAGGGTCCAGAGAATTGTGGATTGCGTAGCAGACCAAGGCGGGAGCTTTGACGATCTGATCCCTGGACACAAAAACTGAGCCAGAAAGCAAGATTTTTGATTTGCCAGTCGGACTGTGTTCCAATCCTCACCAATGGTCATGAGCATTGGGGTTGACCTGTATTTACAGAGCACGCCGTCCAGATGACAAGCGGCCAAAATGAGTTTCCTGCCTGGGAGGGACTCGGAGTAAAACCACTGCTCCTCCACGTCGAGAGGAGTCAGCTTAGGTGGTTTGGGATGTTCTGAAATGGTCAAATACAATCTGGTATTGTTATACTTTCTACTTTATATTTATGCTACTTTCTGTCTTTGATTCCTGAAGTGATAGGCTGTAAATTTCTGCTTGCAGCTTTTTAAAGTGAGTATTGTTGGCCTCAATAGTCTCAAGAAAAGGTGCTTTAAATTCACATGGTTGGGTTTTTTTAGTTTCAGAAGCAAGATGTTTAATTCTGTTCTGATTTCTTCTGATTCTCCTGCCAGTATCTTCTCGAAGGAGCCGGTCCCTCGTCTCAAAGAGGCTTTCAAAGGCAGGAGCCTGGGCGAAGTACTTTTCCATCATCCCTCCCATGCTCTGTCATGCGGACAAGCAGGTTGGAACAGAACAGCTGCTGAGCTTTTATACTTGGAGAAAATGGGCTGCGAGGGGGAGAAAAGCGGAGAAAAAGAGCAAAGAGGGGAGAGATGGGAGAAGTAAAGCCTCGTTGTGATACTGGCACTCGATCAGGTGCTTTTACGTCGCTCCTGTGCAAAGCCAAAACATTTCAAATACACAGATTAATCTTTTGCAACTGAAACTGAAAGGAACTAAGACAACAGCCTAAAATAAAAGATGTAAAATGTTTCTCCAGACAATACGGAGGCAGTGGAAATAGACGTTAAGCCTCCTTCTTGTCCTTTGCTCCATGTCCTTTAAGTCGGCAGCATTTTTCCCCCCTCGGAGATAAGGATTTGATTATCCTGAACAAGCTCTTCTTGGGCTTAGCCCTTTTAGTCCCAAAGGCAGGAAAAACACCAGATATGAAACAATATGTTGAGGATATGAATCAAAAGGGAATGTTCTGTGCTGGGAGGGAGAAACGGCGGTCTGAGGAGAACAAAGGCAGCCGAGGCTTACGCTGATGGACGCAAATCCTGAGTCTTGGTAACTAGCCGCCCCGGCTCTCATTCTAAGCACAGCGGACAAGAACTTTGATCTCTCACATCCAGTCACCTGGCTCTTTTCCACCACCAACGATAAGTCCAGACGGAGACAAGTTTGTTCTCGGAGTTTTCAGCAGCTTTTATTGTCAAAACGTCTTTTTATCTCAGAGTTCTGCCTCTGTCAGCAGTTTAAAGACATGAAAATATAACTTCACTTATCGGAATTATAAAAGTGAAAGGTTGCTTTGTGTTCTATGGCATGAAAGTCCCCGTAAACAAAAAATGTAATAGCTGAATGAAGCTACTGATATTTGCAGCCATGCAGCCCAGGGCTGGACCTATGAGGAGTGTGTGTGGTTGAAGGCTTTTGATTTTAGTGTTTTACATCCACCTCCCCCAACCTTCACCCCCCTTTAATATCTTGTCATGTTGGTCCGAGCATCGAAACAGGCTGACAAAATACTTTAACCTGGAGGGAGACAACAGCTTTAGTAATCAAAGGAAAACCTTTAAACACACACGATTACGTCGACTGTTAAAATTGTCAACGTAGCCCCGCCCCCAGACATTCTGACAAACGCCCTAAAGTCCAACAGTCTACAGCAGGGGTGCCCTGCGAGCTACTTTTATTTTGCACAGGTCTACGCGATCCCACTTCCTGTTTTGTGGCGCGACTGCCATCATTGTAACTTGGTGACACTGATCTACCAGCAATGCCTCCACAATCAACCAATTGAACTACAGTCAGCCAAATGAAGGAAATGCACCTATGAGACATCTGTTTACCTCTAAATGAAGAAAAGTTTCTCCTAAAACTTGTTGACCAGCAATCATCTGTCTAAATCAGAGGTCCTTAGAGGTCCGCAGGGTCCACTGTCCTGCGCCTCCAAAGGTTTTTCTACATCAATAACCTGATTTAATGAACAAATGGGTCATTAATGGGTGTTTGAGGAACTTGTTGACACGCAGAGGAGGCAATTCAATCATTTTAATCAGTTGTATTAGAGGAGGGACACAGTGAAAACAAAAAGGATCACCGGGGTTGAAAACTACTCTCCGAAAGAACTGCAGTCCTGAGACGTTCTAGACATGTTTATGAGGGCCGAACTCATTGAATTTAACAGACTTTGCTTGCAGAGGTAATCAGTGCAGCTCATTAGTAAAATATAAAATGTGTGAATGTATTAGCAAATGTTCCGCAGCCTTTTCTGCAACATTTAACAATGTTTTCCTTCAGCTGTAAGCTGATAAATATGTGCCATTTACTAAAAACTGAAAAACATAAATCCCATTCTGTCACCAAGGCACTGCAGATGTCTAATGTTTGGACTCTAAAACGTGGCCTGATTCAGAATCTCACATGGACCGCCTTGTCCGTCAATCCACCCGAGTGACTGTCAACAATCAGAAAGTGGTAAAGGATGGCGCACTCTGTTTAAACCTCTGATCACCTGATTCGGTTTGCTGTAATTAAATCTTTACTGAGAAAAGCAATACTGTTGTTGTTGTTTGCTACTGCACGTCTAACCTTTACCTCCTTAAGATAAAGGTCTTAAATATCTAATTGACCATTTTTTGTCTTCAAGTGTTGACTCACCCTTACTGCTCCCATGTGCAAGTATGTTATAGTTTTTATCACCAAAACATGCTGTTCAATCAGAAATAGTGTACTTTAACTTTTGGAAGAAGAACATTGTACAACGTAGTAAAGTATGGTGAGAAATTTCCCCATAGAAATCAATGGAGGTGAAACAGATGAGGAAACTTCACCTCCCCTATGGAGCTCTGTGGTTCTGGTAGACTACAGTAGGAGCATGATTCAAGTTTTAACAGAAAGTTGGACTTTAAAAGACTAAACTGGCATTTTGATATATTTAATGACTTTTACACGATCACAGTTTGAGTTGTATTAATTTTGAAGACTTTTTCCAGAGTGTTTAACTGAAAGATCTTTTAAACTGTATAAAATAAAACACTTTTTTGCAAATTTACTCCCACAACTTTTTTCTTGTACATTTACAAATTATACATCAACCCATTCAGTACTTTGAAAAAAAAAAACCCTTACAGATTGCATCTCTTTTTGCTGACTCGTCACACTTAAATGTTTCAGATTAGCAAACACATTTCAGTATCAACCTGAGTAAATATAAAATGCAGTTTTAAAATGAGGATTTCATTTATTAAAGGAAAAAAAAAAACCTATCCAAACCAGTGGTTCCCAAACTGGGGGGCGCGCCCCCTAGGGGGGCGCGGTGTAACAGCAGGGGGGGCGCGGGATGATTTATTAATTTATTAATTAAAACAAAATTTTTTTTAATTAAAAAAAAATTTTTTTTTGAGTGCTAGGCAGGGTTATCTGGGGGGGATGGGAGAGATTGACCTTGCCTCTGCTTTGCTGTCCCCCCTACTCTCACCTCTGGGGAGATGGTCTGAGTGTGTCCGATTCACCGCAGCGCGCTCAGAGCTGCAGAGAGCAGGTGGGCGTGACCAGGTTGCAGCGCCGTGCGGAACACCGGTTATAATATTAACATTCATTATTATGAGATCATGAGAAAAAGAGAGAGAAATGAGGGGCGCACATAATGTTTTTTTATTGAGACACTCAGGGGAGAACCTGGCGCTGATGTGCAACTCCTCGCAGGGAGGTGAATGGGTTTGGATAGCTCTGTTTGCCTGCTGGCGCAGCTTGTGCGTGTCAACCAGTCTTCATAGCCTGAACGCTTATGAGAGCTTTAGAGCCACCACAACAGGAAGTGTAGTTAAAATCAGCATCTGATCACGGGCTGAATGATCGGACCGCAAAGCTCCCCATGCGCAACGATGCGTTTGGGCACCTCGTGCGCACTGACGGAGTGCACGAGTCTGGACGATTCAGTAACGAGCGCGCGCGACCTTGAACGCGCAGTGCCGGATCCGAACCTCCACAGACACCCCCCCCCCCCCCATCTATTTTATTCTCAAATGGCACACAGGACAATGTTTGGAGGACAACTCAACACAAAGGAGATCTGCAGCAACAAGCCGCTCACACCAGTCACTGAGAAGATGAGAGAACTATTTTTTTAAGTAAAAATAAACCTTTACATTTTTTATTTTCATTTTCTCAGGGAATTTGTCATTTTTAAAACCCATTTTGCACTGAGGCATTTTTTTTTAAAGTTTCTATTGAGCTGTAAAAGTGGTTAGTTTGTTGTTTTTAAAGAAAAGGTTGAAGTTTATTTTAACATGTAGTTAAATGCAGTTACTTTTACTTGTTCAAATCTCAAAGGTTTGATGTGAAATAACCTGTAATGGAGTTTGAAAATGAGATTTGTCTGTTTGCAGTGTTTGTGTGTGGGCGCATGTGTGCACGTGTGTGTGTGAGTGGGGGGGGCACGGGAAAAAATGTGTAAAATTAAGGGGGGCCCAGAAGAAAAAGTTTGGGAACCACTGATCCAAACCATCCTGGGCCTTTATGAAAATTTGCTCCCTTTATTAAATCATGAATTATTTGTGAGTAACCACATTATTAATAAAGCTGAGGTCAGTTTCATGAACCTCAGACTGATTACTACCAGACCTGTAGAAATGAGAAATCAATAGAACCTGTCTAAAAACATGAAGGAGGCTAAACGATCTCAAAAAGCAACGTTTTGTTCTAAAGAAATTGTCCGTGATTTGGTCTGCCTTTCATTAGGCGTCTGAGAGAGACATACAGGAGTGTGATTACCATGGTGACATGATTACCGTGGTTACCTTAACGAGCCACGGGCAGCAGCTTTAACATTTTCATTTTATTATTTTATCTCTTTGCGTAGTCTTTTAGATTCACTAAGACTAAATGACATTCACTTGTAGCTCAGTATATTGAGCTTCATTTGCCACAACTTTCTGCTCCAACTCATCTAATTAAAACAGAACAAAACACTAATAAGTTCGAACACGCCAATCAAGCATTTTATCACCACTCTCCTCGCAGCATGATCAAAATATGTTCTTTTGCCCCAAACATAACAGAAAATAGAAAATATTCTCTAGCTGTCCTAATCTGATGAGCTATGAGACACTTCTCCAAACAGCCAGAACGACATCTCACTTTGTCAAGAGAGGAGTTGAGTTTTGATGGTATTTTTAAATGAGTAAATGCTGCAGCAGCTTAAACACGGCGACAGACTGTAGGAGAAGGTGGCAGGACTCCTCCCATGATGTAACGGGACATGACTCATGCTTTAAACTCCTCCTTTGAAGATATTATTGAGGGTAAAAAATGTCTCTTGTGTCAGAAAGTTTAAGTCAAAGTAGTGATTTTGTGTGGTGGGCCGACCTACAGCAGCAGTTCTTATAGGGAGACTGTCCTGCATGAAGATATCAATAAAACATCTGCAAAACACACAAAATCCAAGATCCTTGTTAACAAGTGCAAAATTATTCTTGCACCATTTCAGCTGCTCCTTACTCACAAGAAATACTGAGTTAAAAAAGAAACGTTTTGAAGATTTAAATAAAAGGAAACAATACATTTTCAATGTAGGGTTTTTTTCTGATCTGTTACTGAGCTGAGCTTAATAAAAGTGGAAATCGCTCTAGGACAGTGGTCAGCAATGGGCTGAGAAAAGTGTATAAAATGTGTAGTGAGGTTTTACAGCCTTAAAACATCTGGAATAATTGTAAAAATACAAATCCGACTACTTTGTGGATTTCGTATAAACCAAAACTGTATACTTTCTTACATTATCCAAGATCAAACTCACCTCATCTCTTTTAGCACTTGCAGACGCCGCGGACACTGCAGTGTATGTCTGTGTCACTGAGCATCCACGGTCATGTGAGCGCTCCTTAGCACGCCCTGGTAAGTGAAAATAACAATGAGCCGCTCAGCTTAAGCTGCAGCTCATCAGTGTGTGATCACAGGCTGCACGATTGATCCGACAACATAACACACTGGTGTGTAAAGGAGCGTTGTCGCAGAAGGAACTTGTGATCTTTAGTGCGCTCGTGCACTTGTGCACCAGTTGTGTGCACCCCTGATTATGAATCCAAACTGTCATGTTGTTGTTTGCACCTCATTAAAAAATGCTCCAACATCAGCCAATAGAATAAATCTTGATCAAAAGTACATAAACTCAATTCTACTCGTTACTGCAAGAACTAAAAAACTCCTGTAGAATCTAAATGAGTCTGAATACACAGACAGATATTGTTATGTGCTTTAATCATCCCCCCCCCAATAACTCAAATCAATGTTAAATACCTCATTAAAGGCTTTCGTTTGTTTGGTGAGCTTGGAAGGGGATCAGGTTGAATTTTAAAAGATGTAAACTACTGAAGGTGTATTAATCAGACACTGTGGGCTCCTCTGTTTTTCTCTATTCCCTCTAAACAGTTCAGCGTCTAAATGCAAAATGTCAAAAGTAATTGAGAGGCAGAGATGTGGGGAGCCGAAATTAGGTGAGGCTAAATTGCCTTCAGGCATATTGGTTCATACTTGTCATTCTCTTGGCATTTAAAAGAGGAATCTTCCAGGTCACGTGCAATCTCAAAGTTTAAAGTGCTTGATTTTTTTCGCTGTCTTCGGCATTTCAGTCCGAGAAGTTTAGATGAAGTCATTTAAGAAGCCCTTTTGACGTGAGGGTTCACCTGGTGTCTCTGCCTCTATTAGCTAGACAGACATACTGCAGGTTGATCCTTGTCCTTTGGAGGACATTAAGCTCCACTGATCCCACAATACATTCAGCCTAGCACTGGCTGGTTAGTGCTCCTAATTCTGGGATTAATAGAGCACCTGTATTACTCAAACAGAAGTAAAAGAGAAATTAACTTCAGCCTTGGAACTCTTAACACCTCTGACCATTTGGATCTTTTCTCAAGGGGAGTTTACTTGAACTCCATCAGTGAGGCTGTGTAGAAAGAAACCACTGATGGATGATAAACCAGAGAAACTGGTCTTAACTATAAGAGCAGCACTAATGATAGACAGAGATATGATGATGATTCATAACATATTCTGAAGCCAAGGCCATTTTACTCCCTCACTGATACAAATAACTGCAATTTAAAAAAAAGACTTAAACATAAAAAAAAGAACTTTGGTTGTTTTCAAGACATCCATTCCACTTGATTCATTAGAAATTACTCAGGCTGTTGAAGTCCACTCCATGTTTTCCACCTTTTGACATAATTATTTTATCCACAGAGTGCGAATTGTGAAAAAAGCAGCGAGTTTTCTACGTTTTTTGTTCTAACCACGGACACGCTCCCCTCCTCCTGGACAGGAAACCTCACGCTGCAGCGGCACCCCGAACCGCGAAGCAGGTCGACCAGAAACCCGTACTCTGGAGGGTCCAAGGTTTGGAGGCACAGGAATAAAAACTGAATGACCAGAGGAAATAAATCCCCCACAAATAATTGCACCTGGTCTTTAATAAAAAAACGTAAATGTGCACAAAAAAGTACATACATAGGGATCAACATGTAACGGCTGTAAGTAGTCCCGAGTATAAAATAGTTCCTGTAATTCCTTCGTGTTACTTTTTATCTTCAGTTAGTCGATATGATTATTGAGGTCACTAAGCAGAATTAGTGTCACTACTGAATGATTTTTAAGGACTTTTCTTCTCACAATGCTAGTTGTTACCATTCACTTACAGTGTTTTCTGCTAAGCTAAAGCTAAAGGAGTACTGCCGGATCAGGATAACAGCTGGGCTGGTTACTACTTGGTTTTGCCCACTTATCCAACTGTGTGGAATCACTTTAGGTTGGAATACCCCTTTAAGGCTAAAATGCATCTGACAATCATTTATAGTGTTTTCTTAAATTTATTTAATTTATGTAAATACTTGCAATATTCCCCATCTGGTGTTTCTTGATACCAACTTTGGGAATCAATGGACCGGACCACTCTGTATAAATACTCCTCTTACTTTCCTCTTATGGGCCTTCTCACCATTCATCTTCATTGATCAGAAAGCCTCATGGCAATATTTATTCAGAGAAGATAGTACTTTATTTTTCCTGTGAGATGAAGCAGCTAACACTAGACGTTGGTGGTGTTTGACCAATCAGCTGACTGCTGGTTCAAGCCTTTGCAAATCTCTGAGCACCATGCTCCTCCTAATAAGTTCACTGGTTATGACTGCAGAGAAATAACAATGAATGTGTAAAAAAGAGCAGAGTAAGAGTGTTTCTGCTTTAAAGTGAGTTATTTCTGAGGGATGACAAAGCATTTCCCAGCTTGTGTGATTTAAAGGCCTGAAGCGAAGCGTTCATGGAAACAAACCATCAACATTCCACAGTTAAGCTGTCTCGTATTAAAACGTGAGCTAAAATCCTCACAGAAGACACAAAAAAACCTCAAAATGTGCAAAATGCATCCAACAGTGCAGTACCACCCATGTAGCAATCAAAAGCCTATTAAAGACCAGAGTCATCAGGTGAATACAAATGAGCGGTGATAAATGAAAAGAATTAATTCGGCACCTTTTTAATCACTTCTCCTTTTGCTACATCAGACTTTTTTGTAGGTTTGTAAGATCCAAGGATTTTTTTTTATCTGCCTTTGACTGTCACTGATGTCAAATAAAAGGAACGGAGGATTCACCCAATTAATTTAAAAAGTCCTGCAGTAAAAGGGCTAAAAAGAAAGAGTCCAAGTGGACGGCTGTGCAATTCAATTAATTAAATAGAGTGTGCATTCTGCTACATATGAACCACAGAATGGTGAGAAGCTGATGTCAGGGTTTTTTTTTTGGAAAGTTTTGTTAGCACTGCATGTATTACTTATGGCAGGCCAGACTTCTGTTAGTTCTGATTTTATATGCAAACCTGCAGGCTGGTGAAGCTGCTGTAAGCGGTGTGCAGAGAGCTGGGTGTGTTATTCAATTTAGTTCCTTGTATAAAAGGTAGTTAATGAAATTGATGCCCCACTGTGGCATTAAAGTTTTATATTACTGTGTAACAGACTTAGTCTGGGCGTGCACTGCGGGCTTATGGGAAACTGCAGAAGTGTTGATTCTGGTCCGTTTTGTGACTTAACTGGATCGTCTCAGTTAGAGCTGAAAAGATTCATCAAATTATTCTGTGACAAAAAATCCTAAAGGTGAAATTAATAGAATCAAAGTGTCCACATGACTTCATGCTGCTCAGTGATCACGATCAACCTAATATAGACAAATGATGGTTTTGTGATTAAAATGATATTTTCTGCAGTCATGAGTCTTTACAGAGGGACCAAATTTCTCAATTCAAGTTCATTTATTAGGTTTGTTTAAAATAAACTTAACTTGGATCAACCTAATTCAATTACTTGTAACAAATGGAAGCATTATTTTTTTACAGTGTACATGAATGAGCAGAATACGATATTGACCCGAATAGGAGGACCCCGATTATAAGATGACATCCAAGACTAATCTTCAGAAAAGACTAAATTCACTTTTTAAAGAAACAATTTTCATTGAAATTTTGAGAAAATCATTTAAATAATACCGTAATTACAGACTGCTTTAATATTAGCCTTAATATTAGCCTATTAATCAGGGGTTAAAGTTCTCCGTTGTGGTGACAGATTTCAGTCAATTGGGGGAAAAAATAGAAAAAACTCCATTAAATATCTTTCTCGCGCTCTCTCTTGGGCTCAGTCTGTCTCTCTCTCTCTCTCTGTGTGAAGATATGTGAGAATAGTGAAGGTCAGGTGATGTGTCCCCACCAATTCGGGTCAATACGGTAGTTTAGCGGCTCCTGAACATATAAACATAAACGAGTGTACACGCCAATCAGACAGCAGAGAGGAAGGAGCTGCTAGATTAATGGTTTATTTGATAGAATACTCAAATACAATATTTCAGTAGCTCTTACCCTATTCTCAGTACAAACATCGATATATAAAAAATGTGTCATGTCAGTTATATAAAAATGAAGCTTTAGTTTCCCCTTTACAGGTGCTGCCATGTGAGATAAGGGGCTAAAAAATCATCACCAGCACATTAATAGATCTAAAAATATAAAGAAATTCCTGTATTTGAAGTATGATATTTTTTAGCAATAAATATGAGCTGATCTCTGAGCAGGTAGAACTTTGAAAAAAATGTTTTTAAGCAAACTCTTATAAGCTATAGTTTTGTGACCCTCTACAATGTTGCATAAGATCTTTTTAAGTTTGTTTCATTCAAACAGTGTCTGAATTACTGTGCTATGAAGGTACACTGTAAACATCATAAACCAAACAAGTGTCAGAACAAAATCAAATTAACGCAAAATAATGAATGTGTAATGATTGAGGTAGGGCAGGACCAAAAGCTTTATTTCTGGACAAACTCAGGAGACAGGACACACGAGGCTGGGGATGCAACACAAGGAACCGACAGGGAGTGACTGAACTAAACAGCATCTATAGGAAGGGAGCTACAAGACACACCTGGAGGGGATTAGTGCAGGGCACAGGAGGAGGAACACAGGCACGAACTGGACACAAGGGGGCAGAACATGACAGAAAGTTTTTGTTTTTAACGTTTAAAGGAATCAGTCGTAGGACTCAAAATAAAAACAGTGACATCAGAACAGCCATATTGCTCAGGTCAGATGACTACTTCCTCTTTCTGCTTTGGGTGATGTCATGAGTGGGTGTGGTCCTAATTGTAGATACATAACTGATAGAACACCATTTCAAAATCACTGACATTAGAAATAATTTGAGATTAATGACTTTACCAACATCATTTTTCTGGATTTTTGTCCTTTTTAGAGTTCTTCTGAACTCACTAAAAATAGTACAACCAATATAACACAATGCATTAAATGATTGTAAAGCAGATTAAACTCATGAAATAATCATAAAACTATAAAAGAAATGGTTCTAATAAATAAAGGCCAACGCAGGGTGGACCATCAATAAAACACTGGCACCTGTAGGGGGATTAGCAGCAGCCTCGTAGATAAAATGCTTCCAGTGTAAAGTGCATTAACAGACATCTGCCTTATTGCACAATTAGTCAAAGCTGCCAGGAAGCCTGCAGTGCTAACTTCAGGGTGTTAAGGAGCAGGAGAGATTCGGAAAATGTGCTGAGCTGCTCTCACTGCTTCTCGGTCCTTTGAAAAGAAGGGAAATTAAACGGGTTGTTAGTCAGGTGAACGGAGGGAGACTTTAAAATGTTAAGAATCTTCCTCAGTAATCTCTGCTTCCTGCTCAAGGTGGGAGAATGATCCTGAGGTAGCAAGCATCACTTTACCTAGCAGTTTTCTGACAGATGTGTGTTAAAAGATTATTTTAAATAACCTGAAAGGTAACTGTTCCCTCGCAGCAGTCCCTTCTGGTGATTTAAAGTTTGTTTAATCAAGTGTTTTGTGTGTAAAAGATCTAAATAGTTTCAGAGTGATTCTTGTCCTGTTTGGAGGAATAGAGCTAGTCTGAGTGCAGCCATGACCAAAGTGTGTAGCTGCCATTTTAAAATGGATCCAAACTCCAACATTTCACGGCGATTGACGCAACATCCATCCATTTGCCTCTGTTTGTCCGAGGTCGGGTTGTAGGGGCAACAGCCTATAAGAAGCCCAGGCTTCCCTCTCCCCAGACACTTCGGCCAGCTCCTCCTGGGGCAAAGGTGCTCCCAGGTCAGCCGAGAAACATAGCCCCTCCAGCATGTCCTGGGTCTTCCTTTAGGTCCCCTCCTGGTTGAACGTGCCCGGGAGACATTCTTACCAGATGCCCGAACCTCAACTTGCTCCTCTCAATGTGAAGGAGCAGCAGATCTACTCCGAGCCCCTCCCGGATGACCGAGCGCCTCACCCTATCTCTAAGGGAAAGCCCAGACACCCTGGGGAGGAATCATTCTTTCAGTCACTACCCAAAGTCCATGACCATAGATGAGGGTAGGCTTCAAATTGAGCAAGAGTTGTTTGAAATATCCAAATATTTGCAAGTGGCACCAATCTGCAGTATTGTTTCTTTGTATCTGACTAGCCAGTCAGAGGACTCCTTCATGTTTACAGAGACTTTGAGTGATGTCACCAGTGGGTGTGGTCCTAAGCGTAGATGGAACGCCACTTCAAAATGACCAAAATATCCCTTTCATTTATAGTATTTAAAGAAACCTGATTTTAAAAAAAACGTGATTTTTTAGGGGTGTGAAATTCTTGCATTAGTTGCTATTATTACTATAAAACTTAATGCATTATGTTTTTTAATTGCATTAATCAAATTTTAAAACATAAATATTTAACACTGTACTAAAATTAGAGTGCTCCTCCTTTTCTAGTAGAAATCACATCGTACAATGAAAATGATGTCCAAAGACCGTAAAATAAAATAACAGACTGGTTTTAAATGTGACCCCCCCAACTTGGCGGTGTAGTTTTTAATAACCACTTAACTATGATGCTGGAGAAACTGTCAGCCTCATCAAACAAACCAGCGCCGTGTCGTTCGGAAACATCATCATCTTGTTGTGTGCTGAATAAAACGCCCGTGGGCCCCAAAAAGTTCCTCATTCACAGCTATCAAAGGAAACACCTTGTCTAACTGCAAGCTGCAGCGTGCACGCACAGATTACCTTCACAGCCAGCATCTTTCAAAGCGAATCAAGAGAATGTTAAAAAATAAATAAATAAAGGGAGATAAAGAGAAGCAAAGTCACCGGCGCGCTCTCAGAAGCAAGGCGTTGGTTCAAACCGGGAAATAATCAATTAGCTTTCTACGCCATGTTTGTCCAATTCAAGCAGGCATCAAAGCCGGGTTCATCCGAGGAGGTTGGATTTGGCTGAATAAAAACTTTCCTTTTAGCATGAATTCTTCCCCCCCCCCCCCCCCCCCCCCCCCCCCCATCATGATGCAGCTTTAATCTGAGGACACGAGGAAATTCAAGAGGCTCAGCAGCTTCTACGAGAACAACTTTGTTTACGTCGTTACTACCTTCCACCGCGCTGATGATTTTTCTACCCGCCTTCAGCCGTTTGCTGTGCTCATTCTATCACTTTCAAGCCCGTCGACTGAAATTTCACACTGTCAGGCTCTGACAACTTCAAACTCTGGAACTTGCAAATAAACCAAGCGTTCTAGTCCAACATGTCAGCTACTTGGTGTATTATTTAGAGAGAGTCCTCAGGTTCAGATGATACCTTGAAATAAACTATAAACACACTTCAAAACATCTTTTATTCACCAGCCAGGACATCTTTATTGGATGTGTTTTTTTGTTGAAAGGTGTGAAAAGGTCAAGACATAAACTGTGAGCTTTTTAAGAACGAAAAACAAGTTCAAAAGTAGTAACTCTACTCTACTCTCATTAGAGGGCGCCTTTGGCCTTAATGAGGTCGTATATTGACGCATTTGTCTTGTTGACTTGAAAAAAAGCCTGATAAGCGAAATCATAAATTCTTTTTTGCCATTTTCAGTGATTAAAATCCGTTTTTTATATATTCTTAGGACTTGCAACTGAATATTTTGTCACTGCTTTTTGCTTTATCTATCCATCCATCTCGCTTATGTTTTTTAACCTGTCACTAGTGAGCTCGTTGTGAACAAATTGATTGGTGACAACTGCAAGGCCATGAAAAATTTGTAACTAATGCTTGAATTTGCGTTATTAGTTGCGATCGAATCTTCATCCACACACACCTAAAGACTGTAGTAACTATGCCAGGCCTGTATGTGGCAATATGACAAAAACCTACAACATTTTATGAAAAACACAACAGTAAAAATAGATAATTGTGTGTAACGTCTATGGGATGGCTGCTAAAACTAGCTGTTAGCTCGTTTTTCTCCAAATTAAATCCAGTTCATCTTGATTTAATTTCTTCTTTCTAAACTTTGTATTTTATTCTTGAATGCACAGAATGTATTTAATTGATTACAGTTAAATCATTATTATTTTCATGTATCTACACTGCAGTGGGTGGATTTAGCATGATGTCATTCTGATTCATTTGATTTGACAGATGCTCCATATTTATTTCTTGAAGAATGATCACTTCCCACCTTTGACCATTTACTTCTCACATTGTCGTGCATATGGAGTGCAAAGTAGTAATCATTTTCTATCTAAATTATATGGAATGTCAGGCATTGCATACTAAATAATAGCTTATGAAAATGACACAAATGTTATGTTACATTTCGCTGTAGAAGGATTTATGGTGGTGGTTTGTGTAGTCTTTAGAATGATATGGCTTGGCCATGAAAATAAACTTATTGCCCCATTTCTATCAGTGAAGAAGACTTCAGAGCGCACAACAAAGCAGCAAGCAGCAAGATTTTCTCCTAAAGATGATCCACGTTTGAAATCAGGGGCGCTACCAGTGAAGATCATGCTCAGAAATGGCAGCATGCAGGTGCTGTCACACAGTCAGGCAATGACTTTTAGAGGATGGACTGATGTAAAGACTGGCATCAAAGATTCACTCTAAGAAAAACATCAGGGAACGACTGATGTTCTTCTAAAGGTCCAGGTGCACTCCTGTGAACTGGGTGAAAGTCATTTTCTCTGATGAATACCATTTCTGATTGCTGGCTGCATCTGGAAGGTGAAGAGAAGCACTACCACCAGTCCTGTGTCATGCCAACTGTAAAGCATCCTGACACCATTCGTGTGTGGAGTTTGGGGAGTGAACTCAGATGAGCCAACAGCCACGAATGAACTGTAAATAAAGCATCCATCCAGAGAAGACGAGTATGAGCATAATTACATTGCAACTGTCAACCTGAAACTATTTGTAATACTAGTCTACTAAACCACAAAAATCATTTAAAAACATTGAAGCAGCAAACCCTCTGAAAACCAGTACCTGTCATGCTCTAAACCTTTGGCTACATTTACAAAAAGGGAGGGAGCACTTGTCTAACTTTCCTGCCTTTTAAACGATAATTCTGTTTAGTAACTCGGGTGCACATCTCCTCCTAACCATATTAACAGTTTGTGCACATATCTGGGCCTTTGTTTGGAAGGAACACTCTGAATTAAAAAGCTCAAACCAACAGGCCTTTCCATCCCTTTCAGACAGCAGTGGCATATTAATTGTTCCCCGCTCTTTGATCTGCAAACCGCTGCCTGCATCTCAAATGCTGTTGATCGTATGAAGTGTTAATGACACGGTCATCCAGGTTGACTGGAAGACCAAACTAATTATGCATGTATGAGAAATGTGAATTTATGAGCAGGAGGTAACAATGACTTGGAGTATTGATTCAAACACTGCTGTGGGTGATTTCCTGAACAATCAAAGACGAGCCAGGACGAAAGCACTGTAAACAACTCTTACTTTTAGCTCCGCTTGTATGAGAAGCACAACACATAAAGAAAAAAAAATAACATTCACAGATGGACGCCCAATGCGAGGCAAATGTCAAAAGGACCCACATGGCAGATGGAGCACCTGTGAGAAACAACACAATGGATCTACAGATGGTTTTATGTGCAGGAAGATGATGGAAAAGCCCGCTGCAAATGTCGCCGTATCGTCCTTTTTCCAGGGACATAAAAGAAAACAAGTGATACACATGTATGTGCAATCACAGGTGATCCCTTTAGCTAAAAATGTTAAAACCTTTTGATTGAAAAAACTTGTTTTTGGGAATTGCTTCAGGACTCAGATGGCAGCTGAAAAGGCAAATAATAAAAGCAAGTTTGGATTTTTTGCGTAATGTGCAGATTGCAAAAAATATGTAAATATAAGCACTATAATTAGGATTTCTACTGTTTTACAAAAGATTACTTTTGACTAAAAATCACTTAAATATTTTGTTCTTCCATTTTTAATTCCACCCCCCCCCCCCCCCCCCCCCCCCCCCCCCCCC
>SSNR01000128.1:1462509-1500591 GCA_006937965.1 Callopanchax toddi
TGTTGTGGCTGTTCTTTGCCCTTCTGAGTTGATGCATTTTAGAACCTCCTCATTGATGTTGTTGCTTATGAACATATCCCAGGCATCTTTTGGTAAAACAGCTGTTGATCCAGGGGTATATAGGGCCTGGGCAGCTTCTGAGAATGTTGTGGCTGCGTGTTCTGCCATGAAGGGGGATTCTCATCCCAGTACTGTCCTTTTTTACTCATACTGGACTGTTTCCTCTTCAGAAGATTCATCAAATGAGTCTTCTGAATCTTGAGAGGACTTTCCTTCATGCAGGTAAGCTGGATTTCCAGACAGCCCCACAACTCCAGCTTGATCCTGTGTCAATTATTCTGGGTCATCATCATCAGAAAGGTCAGACTCTGAATCTGTAAAAATGGCCTTCTCGTCTTCATCTGGCTCTGGCTGCAGCAGTTCTGCAACCTCATCTGCAGTAAATCTGTGAACAGCCGTACGCTGGATAAAGAAGATCCAAAGCACAATATTTTCAAATGCACATCAATAGCTAACTAGCTAATACTAATTTTTTTTCATTATTCTAACAAATAATGTACTCACTCTCAAAGTAAGCTAAACCTAATCAAATATTATGTACCGTTCACAATTTCCATCAAAGATGTTTTGGGGTAATGTTAGAACGATTGAAAAACAATACATACATGTATTGAGAAAGAGAGGGATGCGATCTGTGCTGAGCTGTGAACAGTCTTTTCTTTTACCTCCAAATGCTAAAACTAGGAGATGCATGTGGGTCGTGTGTAAAGTAGGGAAGAAATACAAAAGCTGTGCTTATTCATATCATAAGCAAGGAAAAATGAAAATGATTATTTGTTCTAAACAAAAGCAAGATTTTTGTCACATAGTTGGAAGAGTAACTGATAAAATTAATTAATTTCAAAGATATATCATAGAAACACGGAGCTATATAAGAAATACCATAGAAAATGGATATGGGTCATTTTGGACCCATGTTGTGCATTAGAGGGGTACTGATACAAAAACGTGTTTTGTTCAAAAAAGAAAGAAAGGAAAAATAAAATAAGCATGTATTATAGTAAAAAACAAGTTAATTGAGGAATACCTTGACTACTAAATAATGAGAATAATTTATTGCAAAGATATCAACAATAAAAACTCAGCCGGGTCACTTTTGACCCATGTTATGCATCAAAGGGTTAAGTCTTTTATTTTGAAAGAGGATTTATTGGCCGCTTTGCCGACAGGACACAGTAAAAGTTTAATTACCAGTTGGTTCTTTTTGTTGCTAAATGGCTCTGATTGGTCCTAGCACTATCCAGTAGCATGTGAAGACAGTTTGATTGACAACCGTTGATCCCGCCCCTATGAATGAGTCGTTTCAGTGGATCGTGGCCAGACTATGTAGTCTGGTTTACCAGGCTATCTGTTTATGTCAAATCTAATAAGTGACGTCACCCAGAGTGAGCATAGTCTCTAGAAACAGGAAGTAGTCCTCTGACCAGATCAATCGCTGGCTCGGGAGACACACTGCTGCTGAGTGGTGACAAACTGGCATCTAATTTTCTGATTTTTTAACAACTCTTGCTCACAAAAGCAAACCACTACAATTATGCAGACTTTTTGATCAAGAGTTGTTTTAAATTTTAAAAATTAGCTCCCAATTTGTTCGTTAGCATCTCTATCTTGCTCTGGTCGCTGATAGAGGTGGGTGTGGTTCATACTGTGGACAAATAAAGCCATTTTAAGATGACTAAACTATACCTATACAACAAATAAATCTTAAAATATTTGAAACTTTAGAAAGAAACTACCCTACTAGTAGGGTAGGGGTAAAAATGCTAGGGGCATTTTATTTACTATTTTAATGCAAGAAATCCAACGCTAAAAATATCGTAATGCACAGTCATTATTACTGCGGTATTCATTATAGCACCCCTCGTTTTATTAGCAGCATAAAAGAACGTTCTCTAATAGGGGCAGAACTTGCCACCGAGCTGCTTTCATCAGCATGTGCTTAAGCTGCAAACGAAGTTTAAGGGAGCCTCAACTGATTTGTTATTTCATCCCCTTATAATTGGTTGACTTAGAAAGACAAAAGAACAATCAAAATCAAAGCAGCTTAGAAATCTCTAGCTGGGATTTCTAATGTTGAGTTCTTCATTTCCCAAACTGCAGCTTAATTTAATCTTTTATTAAAAGCAAAAGTATTTCTTTTCCACGAGGGATGGTGTGTAGGACTCCAGTTTTCAGTATCTTACCTGCAGTGGATAGCGGTCAGCACAGAGTCAGTTTGAAGATGCATGAAGATTCCTGATAGATGAGTCGAGCTGAGTCTGTTTAGAGCTGAAGGGATTCTGTTTAGCCTCTATCACTATCAGACAGTATTTGAAGGGATTGTTTATACTTTTATCAATCAGTAATTTTCAATCTGCTGTATTTAGATTTTTGTGATTTGCTATATAAAGTGAGACTATGTGGGGTCCCACACAGACGAGTGTTTAGGTCTAATATGTTTAAGTTCTAAAAATATGCTCTTAAATCTTTTTGTTCTCATATCATTTCATTTTCAAAGTTTAAAGCATTTAAAGCATAAAGATTTAAATTTTAAAGAACTAAAACTATGAAGCATGTGCAGACGAACCAGTGATCTGGACTAACTAATGGATAAGAATGTGATCGTACCACCAAAGGTTGTGAAAATGTTCAATGCTGCTAATTTATCCAATGCCAGTCTGGACAGACTGTTGTAAAGATCATGTTTTGTGCACGCTCTCTGAAGATTGATTGAGGAATACGCTAAGGCTACGTTCACCCAAATCAGATTATTTTTCATCCAGATTTGACTTTTTTAAATAAAATCTAAATTGCACGACCCAGGTCTTGTTCATACGTGGTCCTAAATAGAATTTGTGTTTGATTTTTTTTCAAAGTCGAAAGAGTTGAGTCACATTTCATCCAATAACGTGTGATGGATGGAGCAAATGGATGGAAGATCACATCGAAACAACGGATGGAACAAGCTTCACTTCATCAATTTGTCGCTACTTTTTGTTGTGTATTTGATATACACATTCTAACGAGTAGAATTCACATTTACTTCTATAAATACAGCACAGAGTGCTGTCTTCTGCTCATGTGGGTCACTTCAGGACCGTAGACTCTTCATACTGGATTCTGATAGCGGTTACATTCTAAAGGAAATTATCACACCAAAAAACCAATCTCATCAAAAGATCGGAATACAGCAATAAGACCTGCAGCGGGCATATGTATAATAAAAGGACCAACAGCACACCCAGAGACAACTGCATTAAGTTCTTATGTATTTCAAGGTTTGGGGTTCTTGTGCAGCTCGTCACATTTCTTTACTTCATGAAGCAGAACTCAGAGTACTTTGTCCTCACGTGGAGGCAGGAAATTGTGAGACTTTGAGAGAGAGATTAAATTGTGTTCCTTTATCCAAAACGTTTCCAGGTCAGAACCCGTACACACATAAATGTAACTTGGGTGGGAACGACCACCACATGCGGAGATACACACAGGCATGACTGGATCATGACCAAAAACTGCAAGAAATTTCTCAATTCAAAACAGATGCAGAAACTATCCTCTTTGGAATTCTATAGCTCAGGCAAGTCTCCACAATAAAAACAACATTTATAGCTCAAATGAGTCACAACATATTGGATTTGCACGACTAAACTGGCATTTTATATCCTTTACAGTTCTTTAGTAATCACAGTTTAAGTCAGGGGTGTCTAAACGACTGCATGTCTATATAATGTGAACACAGTTGGAGGTAGTTGTTTGTATATGCATACACATGGGATTTCAACTTCATTTTCTGTCAAATAATGTGCAATTGTACAGGAAACTGTTTCTTAGTTATCCAATCACAACTTCATATTTCAATGTTCCTAAGCAGAAAAATGTTTGAGCGTGCTTTCTGATTGGTTAGGACGTTATTATCAGGACAGATGGCATGGCTGGATCAAAGGTTCAGCAGAAGGAAATCAGCCACATTTTAGTGTCGAGTGGGTGAGACCAGAAAAAATACTGTAGACCTTCACAAAGTGGTGAGCTGCACTGGTTACGCAGTGCAATATCTCACGGTCGGTTTGGAAGATTGTCACTTCTATTGAAATACTGGAAAAAAATGAATTATGTGGGAGTAGCCAAATAGGTAAATACACAGTAAGCAAAGAGTAGCGCTGTAGCATCTCCATTAACTCCACGCTGTTCTGGGATGAAGAAAATACCAAAACAGTGACCGTTTTTCAGTGTGGTACAGAGAGCTTGGATATTATGATTCTGGTGGATAGTGGCGCTCAAACATGATTTACAGTTACAAAATCACAAAAGTAAGACGATAATTCTCGTTATAGCCACTAGAAACAAAGCTGGGTTTTGCTTGTCTTTAGCTGCTAGTTGAAACCTACTGTTGTAATCTGTTTCTTTACTTTACATCAACTTGTTATGGTTAGTTTTTTGGACATGCCTCTAGCATCTTTTTTGGGCTGCATTGTCTTGTTGTCTTTGGTTTAGGTACTAACTGTTGTTTTAGTCTTTTAGCTGAATTTCTTCAGGTTAACTTGTATGGTTTGGTACAGGTGAAGCAGGATTTTGTATGAAATTTTCAGTTGAAAGTGCTAAATGATTCATCTCTTATTATCCAGTGTGATTTGGGTGAATTCTCATTAAACGCAATAAAATTTAGGGTAAAAAACACATTAAAGCAAATGATCCGAGGCAATTTATTGAGATTATTGATTTATTACCTAATAAAAAAAATGACCTTCCATAAATAGACCTTGATTTAAAATTTCAGAACACTTTTCATAAGACCTGTCTCACAGTAAGGAAACAATAGGGAATGATACGAGAATAAAAAGCTCCCAGGCAGCAGGTGGATTAACACTCTTTCACTAACTCAGCAGCTGCAAAGTGCGTTTTCTTTATCATGAACATTAAAACATAGGTTAACCTCTCACTAAAAGGTTTTCATAATCCCATATAAATAGAGAATAAACTCTAGTGACATTCACACGCTGCTGTAAACAGTCTGTGTGTTTGACAGTGAAATATTTGAGGTGTTGAGAGAATCTGAAAGCAGAAATGTTCAGTCCCGTTCCTCTGCTGTACGCTGTTTCTTTAGCAACGACCGTTGATCCACATGATCAGAGACAATCACACTGCGCTGTATCGATTTCCTCAGAAACTTTGTTCTGATTTGTACCTGCATAAACTGAGAAGATAACACAAGAAGAACGGCAGTAGAAGAAGAGTTTGTTTAGTAGATACATTCTTAATATCTTGTTACATTTACCACAAAAAATAAACCTCAGATATGGGAAATAAAATGAGAATAGACGTAACTCTGGTTTAACTTTCTGGTTTTATTCCTTTAGCATAGCCTCACCACCACCATCAACCTCTTCAGCTGCCACCACAGGATGAAATGGAGGAAGCATCCTCGGAAACGACACTGATCTGGACATCCGTTATCTTGTATTGAAATACAGACCTGCTCAGTCTATAGGCCCACAACACACCAAGTGCAATGATGAAGACTGACTGACTGAAGTTCATATTTATTGAACTTTTTGTCTTTTTTTTTTTGGTTCAGTTCATCACACAATTAAAACTAAATGATCAGTGATCAAGTGATAGTAAGATGGAGAACGAGATGGATGGAGGACTTCTGCTGTTATGAAAGCCTCATTCTAGTCTGGTACGGTGAAGAAGGAGCTCTCGGTTTATGCATTTATGTTCCAACCCTCACCTATGAGCTTAGGATCATGGCTGAAAGAAAGAGATCTTGGATGCAGGCGGCAGAAAGGGCCTTCCTCCGTAGAGTGTTAGGGCGTTTCCATGTTTGGTTCCTCTGAATCAGTTCATAATTTTGTTAATTTGTAGCTTTTTTCTTGATTTCCTGCAAACAGAAGAAAATGCCTCACTACAAACTACATGAGAATATTCTATCTGCTGATTGGTCAGATTGTCTGGGGGCGGGGCTACCAGAAGTCAAAACAGGAAGAGGTGAGTTCTGATTCTAGTCCACATGGTCTAACCTCCTCTCTCTGAGCCGTTTATGAACTATTTGAACTCGTCAGTGTGTTTATGAATCAGAGCTGATAAGTCTAGTCATCTGCTCAAATATCAGTGAGGTAATGGCCCTGCATCCCAGAGTCCAATGCAAACCTGGCTATGGGAAGGCGTTTAGCTCAAACATGAAGCGTGTGTGTTGTTGTGTCAGACTGAGGTTGGATCATGGAGTTCATTTAGGACCAGAATACCTCCTCCATCAGGTCTCGGTACAGTTCTTTATAGTACGATTACTGTGTTCACACCTAAAGGACAGAACCACGGGGAAAAGGGGCCAGGGTTTGATTTAAGGAGTAAACACTGCAGGTGTGAAAACATCCTTTTAGGTAAAGTGAGGATCTCCACAGGAGTCGCTGCTTCTTTTCATTGAAAGGAGTCAGATGCAGTGTTTTGGGCATCTGATTAGAATGCCTTTTTGTTGCCTCCCTTTGGAGATTTTTCAGAAACAGTTCACTAGGAAAATCCAGAAATTGCTTGAGGGACTGTGCATCCTCTCTGAACATCTTAGGATCCCTCAGGAGGAGCTGAGGTCATCTTGTCTGAGATGACCTCCTGGATCTGTTGCCTGTGTGACCCAGCCTTGGATAAACAGATGAAAATGAATTGTTTTGCATTTATTACGCAGTTAAAAGACCTGTCCAAAATCTAGGTAATGTCTAATCTGAGCTGCTGTTAGCCTGGATCATCACTCAGGTTCTCTAAACTCAGCTGTCAGCTCCTAACTAACTCACACAACCTGCCCAGTTAACATCAGTGTTTTTCAGACTCCTGATAATCATTTTTATAAATTTGTCCCGAAGCCAAAGAACAAAACAATCACATTTTGCAGAATTTGTAAAACTTGACAAGACGCCTCAGGGCCACGGAGAATATTATGTAATTTATTTCTTTCCCAGCTTAAGTTGAAATAAAAATGACGAGCAAAGTGAAGTTGATGTGAAAAAGCGTAGCCGTGTCTTAAAATGTAGAGGGCTGTGTATGGGAAAGTGTTCAAACGCTAAGCGATGCTCCTCTGAATGGTTCCTCCCTGATGTTGTAATACGACTGCTGTTATTTTGACTTTGATCTGATGCGATACTGACAGCTCTCAGCCCCCCTCTGAGAATCTCCAAGGTTAGTTCACACACACATCCTCCATGCAAAGGCACGGATTTTTTAATAAAGTTAGTTTCACCGGTATTTCAGCCTTAAGCCATTTCTACCTTTGAAAGGTTTTCAGGTCTGTCAGGAATATTAAGGCTGTTCGGAGCTGCAGCATTGAAAAAATAAAAAAATAAAAAAAGGTTGTTTGCAGTAGTGAATAGAAATTTAGCAGGGAGACCACGGGGACAAGTATATAAAAGTAAATTAAAGATGAAATGAACTCAGCTTTATTAAGTGTAATGGGAATAAAGGGAATATTTTACTATCACTACTGACTATCATAAAGTGATGATGCGTTTTAACTTTTAAACCAACATAAAGTACATCAACCTAGTTATAAAACCATGGTGTTCCATAGGGATGAAGCATCAAGGGTAGAAATTCAGCGCAGCCTATAAACTATGTTGGTACAGAGCCAAACCTGGTCTTTGAAGTTAAAATTCAACCTGCCAAAGTGCATCTGAACTATCAAAGGTATACAAAAACAACTGAGAGCCATTTCACGGTCTCGCTGTTTTGCGGATTTATTTTGTGCAATTTTGCATGTTTTTATTTTACAGTGCATTGTGTTCTGCGTCCTGTGGAGATCAATTGCGGCGCTGACGCTGCTGCCTGTGTGTCACTGACGCGAGGTGCAGTGCGTTCTCACCGGAGAAGTCTGCTGCTTGGGGATGCACATCTGTTACCTACACCGGACCGCAGAGTGAGTCGCATCCCGCTCATGACATGCTCCCTGCAGCGCAGCAGGAGGTGAGACGTACAGGGATGACTTGCAACTTCTCAGCAGGTACAAACGCTGTGGGCTTCATGCCGCGGTGAAACACACACGATGTCCGGTATAATCACCTGTTTGCATCTCGATGCATCGGGAAAAATGAGTTTATCTCCCACCCCTACAAACAACCCACAGTTTTAGCCAGTAGCGAAATAGATTTTCTGCCGGGCCTAATAAAAAATGGGTGGGTCCAATAAATCTAATTGAAAATCAGTTTATTTCCTAAATTTCCCTTTTGTTTAAGCAGATATGTGTCCCTCGTTTATTCTGGGAGTTACGTTCTAAAAATAACCCGCAATTGCGGTGAAATCCGCCAAGTATCAGTTTTATATTTTTACAATTATTCCAGATGTGTTAAGGCTGTAAAAATCCTCACTAGACTTTATACACTTTTCTCAGACAAGCATTAACATGTTCACACCTTGATCTCGTTTAAACACAACCAATCTGACCATCAGAACGACTGAATAATTAACTTAGTTGATGTTTCTGATCACGTCTGACGAACACCTTGTGTTTCCTTGCTGTAAAAAAACAACACAGCTGCAGCTGAGAAGTGATCTGAGAGCTGCTTTGTGTTTATCACTAGAGGTCTCAATTTCAGCCCGAGCCATCGGGTCGGGTTAAATTATTACGTTAATTATTTCGGGTCGGACAGAGAAAGAGAGGAAAAAGAGAAGTGGAGGGTGCACCGTTTGGAGATGTGACAGCTGCTGTCCATGGTTCTGATTCTGCAGTCTGTCAGTCAGTTAAAACAACATTTTCTACCTGTTAAAGTAGATTTTCATTCTCACCTTGCTGCAGACAAAGAAGCTCATAAAGGAAGGGAGAATAAGGGTGCGACTCATCCAGACTCTGTCAGCGTGCTCTGCTCTCCGCTACACGGAGGAGATCGTCAGGACGCAGAACACAATGCGTTTACATTTTTTGTCAAAAGCACGAACATGTGCACAAAAACAAGTCTGCAAAAGCTGAACTGTAAAAGAGCGAGGGACCACAGAAACCGACGGAAAAATCTTTGAACAAAGCATCCAAATTGCAAAGCACAGTAAACCTGTAACAGCTTTTGCTCTCTGACATCTTCAGCCAGGTCCTCCACTTTTTGGTTTTTGAAAAACTTTTAAATGAACATTTGTTTTGCCATTTCTAAAATGCTTTGGATGACACAACAGGCCACAGCAGCATAAACGCACAGTTAGCGCAGCTGTCTGGAGAGTTCCGACATTATTCAATATAGCCAATGACAGCAAGACTTGCAAATGACGTAATAGATAATAGTTAAATAAAATCACCACAACACTTTCATGCTGTTAATGTAAAATTTATTCTATTTCATTTTATGTTGACTTAAATGACACCCTTTAAAAATAAAACTAATTTATATATAATTTTGTTGAGGAAGCCATTAGATTGGATGGGCCCTGGTTCACAGTGGGAGGGCCTACCCATAGCCACGCCCCTGGTTTTAACACAACTAACAGGTTTTATTGTTTGAATCTGAACCCAGTTCCTCCTCTTTTTCACCCTGAATGCTACAGTCGTTGATGACAGGTTTGCAGATCAACTGCTTAGTCGAGAACAATTTAGTCCCTTTATGTTATTGAAGCATGATCTGAACATAACTGAAAATAAAACCTACTGAACGAATGTTATTTTTTAATTTGAGGATGTTGCAATAAGTAGTTAGATATTATTAGCATAAAGAATAGTCATGATAATAACAATAGTATCATTTTTGTCAAGTATTTGTTTATAGAGGGGTCATTCATGTATTTTTCTGGCACTTCCCAGGTCAGATTTCAAGATTTCCCAGCACCTTCCACTGGTTTCCACACTCATAAACACTAAAGAAGTGATTATTTAAAGTCCTTGTCTCATAAAAGTAAACGTTACAGCGCTAAAACCAATTTCTGTTACAGTTTTAAGCACTTCATTACACAATCAAGCATTTTCAGAACTTTGAAAAAACAACATCAGGCCTTGGATTATAAAACTCTCAGCTACTAACTGTAGGTTTCACAGGTTGTCTCTCTTTTTTAAACATTTTAAAGTGTTGGTGTAAAACCTTTAGGGTTGAGTTCTAAAATGAGATTAATCTACGTCATGCTGGACTATTCAGGCCTGCTGTTACCATGACAACCAAGATGCATTGTTTACATGTTGGAATCTGTTATTATTTCAATCATTCTGCCGCCTTTGAGAGACACTCAGGGAGCTAAAATGTTTAAACATATATCCAACACCCCTTTATCAATTTTCTATAGCTTAGGAAGCAAACCGCTGCAAATCTGGGAGCAGACGGTGAGTATCTCTGCAGAGGTCAAGTTAGATGTTTGTGTTTCTTATCTGACTTTTTAAAAACCCTCCACAGTTCTTTAGTTTCCCCCAAAATGTCTGAACATTTTCATAATAACCTCTTGATTTTTCTGCATATAGAGAAACAAAATCCAGTATTTTGTCCGTGTCTGTAGGTGAGAGGCGGTCGGATCAAACAACTTCTGGATGAGGACATTAAGTCAAGTGTGATTGAATTGAGTGGAACTCATGTCAGGTGAGTTTCTGTTTCAACATGACTGATTTCTACGTACATCAAAATATACGCTGGGGGAACAAAGTATTTGATTCATCCTTCTTCTTCCTCCAAACATGGTGAGAGGATTTTAGACCAGAAAGTTCTAGTTTGGTCTCCTCTGACCTCCAGACCTTCTGCAGGATTTTAATCCAGGATGGCGTAGTAGTGTGTGAATTTATTTTAGATTCTGTCTTGTTGAGGTGTTACAGACCTCTAAACTCTTATAAGAGGGAAAACTTGAACAATGTGTGGTGGATCAAATACTTATTTCCCCCCAGTGTAACAGGTAACCTGACAAACTTCAACCAGAGGTCAGCGATGATTCTGTCGATTTATGATGTAATGATGCGGTCTCGTTATGATTTATCACCTGTTTTCTCAGGAACGCCTACATAACCTGCCCTGCTGACCCCAAACAGACACTGGGAATCAAGTTCCCCTTTCTGGTCATGCATGTGAAGAATTTAAATGAATCCTTCAACATACACGTGGAGGTACAGATTCAGAGACCATTCATGTGTCGCCGACTAAAACTCAGTCTCACACGTTTATTTACATCCCTCAGGTTTTGGATGATAAGAACTTCAAACGGCGAATTCGGGCGAGCACCTTTCAGAGAGAACAGAAGGTGAACTTCTTCAACTGCGCCTTGCCCCTGAAGCTGGATGACGGATGGAACCAGATCTACTTTAACCTGTTGGACATCACCAAGAACGCCTATGATTCCAAATACATTGAGACTTTGTCTGTGCAGGTGGACGCAGAGACAGACTGATGCAATGACCTCAAATTCTCCAGAAATGATAACATCTGCCCTGTTGTGCTTTCAGATTCATGCAAACTGTCGCATCAGGAGGGTGTATTTCACTGATAGACTGTACTCTGAGGACGAACTGCCAGCGAACTTTAAACTTGGCCCAAAGGTGTGCACACCTGAGACTGACATGTGCATGTATTCAATCAGTGGCTTTTCTAACACGTCTTCCTATTTGGTTTGTCTTGTAGAAATAGAGTCCGATGAGCTGTGCCATTCAGCAGATGAGCCACAATGAGTCCAGTGGTTTCCATAGGAGCTGTTTTTCCTTTCTGTTGTAACAGTTAATGTAATAAAGCTGTTTTAAGCTGACAGTAATGGATTCAGTCTGTAACTGAACAGAACCTGTTCAGAAAACCTAGATATTTGTAAAGGTTTGTATTATAGCATTCTAATGAATCAATAAGGCTTTTTGGAGAAAGTTTGAATCAGAATCCCTTTATTCATAATTTTACAATGAAATTTCATTTCAGTACAAACTTACCAAGGTCAGACATACAGTACATAGAAAACACATAACAGGAACGTTAACAGCAGGGCGCCCCCTTTATGCAGATGAAAGTATAAGATGGAGAAAGGGGGGAATGAGGGAGAAAAACAGGCCCCCCAGCTCTGCTCTGACAAGGGGAAAAACATCTCAACGTGTAAGCACTAACAGTAGACAATACAATACATGTCAGGTGGCTGGGTGGGGCCAGGAACTCTGTCTATCCCAGGTGAAGAACATCACACTGAACGCAGCGGTGCGTCCTTCAACTCCACGCCGCAGCAGTCAGGCGAGGAGAACGTCGTGTGTGTACAGTAAGTGACCGTGTTTGGCAGCAGTGTTTGTCCCCGGTCAGACTAGTTCCTGTTTCTAGAGACTTCACCCATTTTAAGTGATGTTACCATCGGTTATGGTCCTTACTGTAGATGAATAACGAATAGAACGCCACTTTAAAATTATAGAAAATTTTAACCTTTGCAGTGGTTGATCTGCAACCCAAGAGAAGAAACTTAATCATAAAAACCAGATCTCTATAGCTCAACAACAAACGTGCCTTTTCCACCAAGAGGAGCTGCATAACTCATCTGTTGTTCATATTGTTTGGATGTGTGATCACTCTGCTTACATAAAGTAAATTACATACTTTGTTTTCTTTAGCTCTCTGGTTTTTCTTCATATTTCTCCTTTTTTATGGCGAGAAAAAATTCATAATTTGGTTTGAACATAAGAATTAGATACATGGAGTTGGATGCAATGACCAATGGTTGGTTATTGTCCAGCAACCATCAATTTCAACGTGAGGCAAAATATAGAAAAAATGAACTATTTTCCATCCTATATATGCAAAATTGTTTTTGAAAGGTGAGATTATCAGAACCTAGAAAGTCAAGAATTATCATCAACATTGATTTTGTTTCTTTTGTTGGTTTTGTGTTGTGAGTCCATAAACTGCCTATTGCCTTGGCGCGCAAAAGGAAATAAAGACAGTTGTATAATATTGATTACAAATTAAAATTTTCATGGATATTGTTATTAGTTTCAGTCCTAGCCATACATGATAAATTTTCATTGAGTTTTTAAAATTTTAATCCCTCAAATACCAGCTTTTGTTATTAAATCTTAATTTTAAAATGAAACAAAAAATTGAAACTGGAATAATTTTCCACTGTAAAGTTATTTTAAGTGCATTTCTATGTAAAAGTTGTAAATATCTTAATATCTTACTGGTTATAGATGGCTTCCTTTGCAGCCTCTTTTGGGAGCGAGTTTGACTGCAGCCATAACCAAAGTGTATTGCTACTGTCTTAAAACACCTTTAGACATAAACACACATTAGAGTGGCTGAAAAATCCCTTAAATGTTAGGACATTTCCATCATCTTTGGACAACATTGGAGTTGAGTGACTCCCCTTGCAGATAATAATATATTCACTGTCTAAACTCCCAGTAGAACTGGAGTATCCAGTGGAAATTCTTCCCATGGCAGAAAGGTGTGTTAATTATTTGAATGTCTAAGGTGGTCATGAATAAAGTTTTAAGTTTTAACGAGAGAAGTTGGCATTTCTTTTTCTAAATTAGAGTCAATTGCAGAAGACTTCCCCCTGGAATGCCGCTAATTGAAACTATTTGTTCCGATCTTATTTTGCACGGATACTTGCATAGATAGTATTTACAAAGTCCAACTGGGACGTGACCCCTCACACTCTCATTAGTGAACGTCCACATATACATTTCCTGAATTTAATGAGGAGGTGCTATATTGGGACTGAGATGAAAATGGTTGCCGTAGAGAAACCTCAGGAGCCGCGGTTACTCCCAGCTCTGTCACAGAGGTTGAGCAAGGGAAAGGGTTATCTCTTCGCTTTCAACTTTATCTCCTGCTCCATATTGTGCCCCCATCTAATCCCTGCCTTTTCAAGTCTGTGGTCTTACTTTTTCTTTCCTTTCATGACAAATGAAAAAAAAATCTCCACCTTGAGGAGTTCTGAAGACAAGCCGTTCCATTTTCAGTTCTGTTTCTTAAAAGATGGTCCAATAAATAGCAGACAATGACAGACGATAAATAAATGTAAACATAATTAAAAGCATCCTGTGGGACCTAAAGCCCCAGTGCACACTGTGGACATGAATGCAGCTTGCAGTTAGGACTTAAATTAGTCAAGTTCCTCACAAAATCGTGCGTTTAAAGCAAACCTGAGGCAATCGGACTGCTGCTAAGTGTCCACCCTGCACTAACCGCCAACCAGAGGCTGGATGTTAGAGACCGGAAGAGGAGGAAGTGGGAGCAAATAGAAGACAGCAACTCTCTTCATAATTAAATCGGCAGAGTTTTGGTCCTTGGAGGCCAGAGGAAAATATATTGATGTTGGAAAAATGCTAATTAAAGAAAGGCGAACAGTTTGGTTTGGAAGACATCCGTCTGCCCAGGCAGTTTGGAATCTAGCTACAGCCTGGGCTAATGGTGCTAGTAATGCCTTTGGGGAAACACGGCATCAAACACAGAGGCGGGCGCTAATGAGTCTCGTGGACCTCTCCGGCACGCAGGATGAATGAGAGTGATGTTGAGAATTGCTAAAAGGGAAGAAGGAGATGCACTTGCTGGAAGATGTTTCATATTCTTTTTTAAATTGCATGGCAAATGAGAGGAAAGGGGATCCATCAGCGGGTAAAACTGGATTCACTCACACCCTGCAGACCCACTGCTGGCAGCCGATATTGAG
This sequence comes from Callopanchax toddi, assembly GCA_006937965.1. Lineage (NCBI taxonomy): Eukaryota > Metazoa > Chordata > Actinopteri > Cyprinodontiformes > Nothobranchiidae > Callopanchax > Callopanchax toddi. The sequence continues at coordinate 1,477,111 of SSNR01000128.1, forward strand.
TCATTCAGTAAATGGGATCAACGAAGAATGAGCAACATGCTTACACCACTGGTTTCTCACAACACAAGACTTATGAAAGAATAAGCAAAGAGGAAAAAACACACAGAGACACAGAAAATGAAATTACTGGCAGACAGGCTTTTATTTCTGTCTCCTACGTGTGCGGGCAAATATTTGATCATGTTTACATTTGATCAAACGCTCCTATAGCCGACACAAAGAAGAGAAAAGTAATGAAATGTCTGCTGTCATTTTGGTAAATCTATACAACTGGCCTGAAAGTTAACCTGAACTGGAGAATTTGAGTTTTCTGCAAAAATACAGCCTGAGTCATGTATGGGATTGGTGCAATCTGCTGAGGTTAAAAATGAGCTGAATTTATTCAGATGTTTTAGAATAAAACCCTGAAATGTGACAAACGACACAAAAAAGTTTAAAGATGGTTACAATTGTAGGATATCAGCATCATCCATCCATTTTCTGAAAGCGCTTCATCCTCCAGTGAGGGTCACTGGGAGCTGGTGTCTATCTCCAGCAGTCACAGGGCGAGAGGCGGGGGACACCCTGGACAGGACGCCAGTCCATCACAGATAAGAGCGTCAAAGGCCCCAAAATGAAAGAACTGAAGTTCAAGAAGAAAAATAAAATATAGCACGAGTTACAGAACGCTTTGGTGGTCAGTGTAGGTGGAAAACTCTTGGAATTATACAATTCACAGAAGTAAAAAAAACAGTAAATATTAGACAGTTTCATATTTTCTATCGTGTATGTTATAATGTTTTATGTGGGAGATGTGACAAGTTAAAAATACCCTACACTTCCAGTTTTGAAAGATATTTTGAGCCAACATATAAAGTAACTAAAGTCAATGTACCTTCACTGTGAACTCACTGCATTCTGTGGCAGTTTGTGAGAAAATCATAGAAACGACAGACACTGTGTGAAAGGAGATACGTTTTGATGTATAATCTGTGTGTGCATTACAAAAGTTATGGGAATAAGCGTGGTTTGTAAAACTTTTAAAAAGTTGGCACATCTACGCTAAGTGTGTGAAATGTCACACAGTCCCTAAAAATGTATTTAAAAACCAAAAAGCAATGCTAAATTCACTTTCTAAAGGTTTTCTAACAGTCATATCAGTCCTAAAGACTGTGTCTGAGTCCCAAAAGTGAGATAATATTTTTACTATTTTCACCTCCTAATTCTCATTTTTGGGAAATGTCCTTTGAGCTAATGCTAAAACGGGTGGTTTCAAAATCTTTCCCCTGCTGATGTCAAGAAGGGAAAAGACCACTCCTCTCTAGAGGATAGCAAACAGTCATGGTAAAGCTACGAGCAAAGCATGCAGTGGTTGCATTAACGTGCACAAGTCTTCTTTTACTCCCTTCATCTGAGCCCCTGAAGACCCACCGACGTCTCACAGATGGGCGGGGCTAAAAGCTGATCGGCTCCCCAATGGCCCCGCCCATTTGAAAGGAAAGTTTAGCTTCAGGAGGTTGAATGGGGGGTAGAAGAACAACAGCTGAAGGGTCAGATTGACAAATGCAGAGCTTTTACATGATATTGAGATGTAAAAGAAATGACTCAGAGTGGATAGAAAGTGCAGAATATGGGACTTTTAACTGTGATTTTTGGATTATTTTAAGATATAACAGAATGTAAAATCAAGTGGTAACACAGCCTAATGTATTTTGGCCTGTTTAAAGTTTGAATGGATTGTCTATAGGTAGAATATTGCTGAAGTATGTTCAAAGAGTGCACCATTTTGTAAAATATTTATGGATTCATAGAGTTTTCCATTTACTTTAAAAACCTCACAAAAAGTTACACATTTTAAAAGTATAAAAGCTACAAATACCAACATTAATAGCACTCATGTCCTGAACAAGCTGAACATTTTGACGACTGAAGAGCTGAAATAGCACAAATAACGCAGAGCAAAAAAAAGGTACGGAACAAAAACAAGCCAAAAAACAAACTGAATGTGCATTCAACGTTCACAAAGTATAGAAGAAAATATCAGCCATAGTCTGAGTTACTGGCAGCACTTTCAGGTCTGTTATTCACAAAACCCAAATGTATTCACCCTTCAGAAGAACCTTTGGCAATAATTACATCCTCTGCGTGTTTCTTGTGGCCGACTAGAAGCTTTTGAGTCTTTTAGTTAGTCGTTTCTGCCACTCGCCTGTTGCTCTGCTGGATATCTTTTAAGGTTTGCTGGAGGCCTTTCTGCAATGGAACATTGCAACAATCGCCTAAAATTTTTAATAGGATTTAGGTCAGAGCTCACTGCAGGTCAGCTTAAAACTGTCCATCTATTCAACCCCGACCTGGCTTTTGTGCTGCAGAGAAACCCAGAAAACTCCCAACATGTTGCTCTAATCCTCTGACTTATAGGTGCTCGAACATACAACGTCTGTATGGTTCAAACAACTTCATTACATCAGAGGTTTTTGTCTGGTGGCCTGATTACTATAAAACATGGAACAACCAGCATTTAAATATAGGAGTTCCCATACATTCAGGTTATTTATCTGGAGTCTAAAGAGACTTAGAATCTGGATTGTACTTTTTTTTTTATCACAGCAAGATCAGTTGAGATAGCCAGAACTCTCATCTTCTCCCCATTTTTCAGGAGTTTAGTTGAATTACCACCGTACCAAACATCACCTGTGCATGTCCCATGGTGTTTGAAGAAAAGCTAACAAATGACAGTCATTAAGTATTAATTTCCAGGCTTGTATATTCTCCTGACAATTGCCTCCAGCAAACAGGGCATAGCGAGCACACAGAAACTCATTAAACATCGTCGTGTATGTTGATCATGTGCTTCATACACATGAGACGTAAACAAACTGTTGTTGTTTTTATAAATTAAACATGAATCTAATCGATTTCTGTACACAACAGTTCAAAATAAATGCTCATCTACATTCAGGGTATTTTTCAAGTGTTTGAATCTTTGATCTTTTATCCCGTGGTGTTGATAAAACTAATCTTATTCTATTTAAATCCTTTCACATATTCGGTATAACTTTCCATTTCTTGTGTTTCATGAGTTTTAAGCAGTAATAATTGTGAATGCAGACAACCCTCACAGTTTGATAGAAAATAAAAAAATAAAGGTCCTATATCTTCCAGAGCATTATACCACTGTTCCATTAGAGATAGTAATCAGAGGATGGAGGAGAGAATCCGCCTTTGTAGTGGCATAAAGTCAGAGAGATGAGATCCAATCTTTCCCTGTGAGCTGGGGACACGTTCTTCAGGTCTCGTATATTGCACATGCGGGGTCTCACCGTGCCCCTCTTACAAAATATGAGATGCACGTAGACGATAATGCTAAAGGCATGCTTATCGAGGCTGATATCTCATAACCAGGCTCACGACGTCTGGCAAAGATTAGAGTTTAAGTAGACTCAGAGATGTTTCATTGATCTCCGTGCTGCCATCAGATCCGATAAGATCGTCAATTCAGAGCGTCCCATTAAACAGCGTAACCTTGTTGCTTAATGTGAAAATCCACGTTTGTGCAGAGCGTGTGAAACTGTGAGTTATTAGCACTCCGTCTGCTGTGTCCTTAGACTGATAGATGATTGAAGTTTAATAACAGTTCTGCAAAGAAAATGCAAAAATGCTTCTTAAGAGTTTGAGGGGAAAGGTGACCGGATTCATTTTCTTGTTTTTGTGCAAGAATTTTCTTACAATTCAAGCTGAAAATTACAGAGTTCTAAGCTTTTAAACTATAGTCAACCTACGTCTCAGGGATAAGGCAGACTAATGTTCATGTTTCAGACATGGATGATCGATGGTTTGAGGGACGACTCAAACAGGGAAGTCCAAGTTTAACAGAGAAAGTCTCAGATTTCAACTTTTCCTAGACAGTTTTACACCAATTCACACTGTTAAAACTGAATATTACTGGTCAGTCTGTTTTAGTTAACTGCTCTCTACCTTCAGGTTAGGTCCCTTTATTATTTTAAAATGCTGAAATGTACACTGGTCTAAAAAAACACCATATAGTTACATAACAGCTTTGGGATGTCCTTGAAGAATTACATTTTTTGATATATAACATACTATGATAAACTGAGTGTGCTGTTTAAATTAAAGTTGACTTGGACTAATTTACACCAATCTTAAAATGTTTCTCAAGATGAAGGAGATCAAAGTGGTGTGTAGGTTTATCTAAATGTGTGAGAAAAAAATTAGATTACAGAGATTAACTTAAAAACAGATAAAAATAGTTCTTATTTCAATTTGCTGCTTTTGTTGAGGTGCTGTATGAAAAAGCATGGGATAAATACCAAGGAGAAAAGGCAGGTTAAATAAAGGGTGTTAGAGTATGTAACATATCCCACCATTAGGTAAATAAACAAACTACAAAATGTGAATGCAACAACAAAAACAACCTCCACTTTTCTTTTTAGATATTTTGCTCTGAGGTAAGAGCTTCCTGCTCCGTACCAAGTAACCCTCTTCAAATGAGAAGAACCGGTTTTTACTCACAAAGGAGTTCAAGAAAAATAAACATAATGTGTGTTTTAGTCAGAAAAACTGCTGAGGCTCATTATTTCAGGTTTTGTGAGGGTGCTAATGGAAGCAATGTGGATGAATTAAAAAACATTACAGAGCTGGGGCGGCATTAGCTCAGTTGGGAGAGTGGCCGGTCTGGTAACCAGAAGGTCACCGGTTCGATCCCCAGCTCTGGCTGGGTTAGATTGTCGTTGTGTCCTTGGGCAAGACACTTCACCCACCTTGCCTGTGTGACTGTGTGTGAATGTTGGTGGTGGTCAGAAGGGCCGATGGCGCAGAATGGCAGCCTCGCTTCTGTCAGTCTGCCCCAGGGCAGCTGTGGCTACAGACGTCCGTCATAGTTTACCACCACCGGTGAGAATGACTGTGTGAATGAATAATGCAACTCTGTAAAGCGTCTTTGAGTGACCTGAAAAGCGCTATATAAAACTGATGCATTATTATTATTATTCCTGTCATAATGAGTCTCTCACATCACTAAGACGGACTTTTGTTCCACTTTTATTTACAGAATTCACCCACCTTGGAGGGTTTTGAAACGTGAAAGTTTAAGGTCAAAGGTCAGACATTCACCTTCAGGATTTTCTGCAGACAACAAAATTCATGGATCCATCAGTTCCAGCCAGTGCAGGTCCTGAAGACCAGACCATCACACTACCACCACCATGTCTGACTGTTGGGATGATGATTTTATGAAATACAGTTTTACACCTGATGGAACGGGACACACACCTTCCAGAAGGTTACACTCTTGTCTCGTCAGCCCACAGGATATTTCCCTAAAAGTCTTAGGGAGCACCAAGATGTTCTCTTAATAAATGTGAGACAAGCTGTTTTGTGCACATTAGTCAGCAGGGGTTTTAGTCTTGGTTTAGTTAGGGGACTTTTTGGAAATGAAAATGATGTGTTGCTTTTAGAGTCAAAGGTCAACGAACATCTGTGGTCATTGGACGGACCAGACATCCAGGTCGGGTTGGATTTATTCCCTTTGTAAATAAAATCATCTGAAAAGTGCATGCAGCATTTCCACAGGTTATCTTTGTCTGGTACCGAAATGTGTTTGCCGTATTTTCTCAGCTTGATGCCTCTTGTCTTGGTGTTTGTTTTTTTTATTGGTCCAATTAAATGTTTTTACGGGGTTCAAAAGAAACAAAATGGAAATTGAGGTTGATATTGATCAAAGTGGGTCTGATTCATTTAGCCTTTATGATTGTAAAACTGGAATATTGGATGCTCCACATATCCAATCTCTTCAGTATTTTTAGCTCAGTAAACAGGCAATCTGTAAACCTCAAATGAAACCCTTTGAAAAGAACACAATGAGTCATAACTGCATTCATTGGGATTGGATTCGATATTCGCTTAGCTGTGGCTGGGCTCAGGTTTCATCCCAACATTCAAGCTGTTCTTTCTCTCAATTGAAAATTAGATTGTTTGGTCTGTCATTTTTAGTAACTATTGAATAGATATTGCTTTTGTCACATCTCTATGTTAGTATGACCAATCCCTAAGATTTGAACATGACTCGAGGAGAATCTGGACCATGTACACATTGTTACATACAAGGAATCTTGTTAGTAGTGAAGTCCTCTGAGGCAGGTCTGCTGAGCAAGTCTTATTCTGTTCCTCGAACCAGCAGTTTCTTTATGTTTACTCTTACAAAGGATTCATCATCAGACCAGCCCACTGCACCCGTGGGTAAAATAAAGCACAATCTAAAAATATGAAAGAAAATCTATATTATGTAATAGCTGGCGTGCATATGCACCGTTCCTACAGAGCCAGAAATGTCTGAACACACAGAAACAGACTGGGTAGTCAGTTCTTCCTGGTGTAAAGTCAGAGCAGGGTGATAAGTTACAGCGGCCTATTGGTGCTGGTTAACCAAACACATCTGCACAGGTTAAAGGTTTAACTTCAATTAACTATGAAAAGCAGGAAACTCTTATAAAACCAATTCAAACAATACAGAAAACATTTCTAAGGAGCTTTGCACAAAACTCCCTTTAAATTTGACACAACTTTAAACATTTTATACATCCATTTCCCAATGGCTACCCAAGTTTAAGGAGGGAAACCCAGAAACCCAACAGACAGTCTGCAGCTCCTACTGAGAGTCTTAAAGCTGCAGACCAGAGAATTTATTTTATGTATCAAAGTTTTATAAAAGTTTCAATTGGTTCTATGATATACGGGTAGGGCTCCACAACATTTGTTGGGGGTGGGTTGGGGGGGTGGTTCAAACGTGTGCTTAAACAGCAACTGATCTGTCCTGGTTACGGTCCGCACTGGCCCACAATTTCCATCACCGGGAAAATGCCCGATGGCCAGTCCACATCCAGACCCAAAGCAGGCGCCATCAGCATAAGCGGCCAGTCGATTCAGACACGAACGCCTCCTTACCCTGGACACATGTCCGTCCGTGCACAGCAGAACAGCACCTGGTGGGGATGCAGCGCTATTTCTGCACCCTTGGATCAAATTATTGGTGGGGACAATTCAGTGATTGCTGGGTATTGGTGGGGACACATCACCTCCGTTCATGCAAAATCTACGCCCATGGCGCACGGGACACTTCCTGTCTTCCTGTTTACAGTCACCACATTGGAAGAACGCAGTCATGGAGAAGTTGGAGAAAACTTATGCTAAAAGTTAACCATTCCTCCACTATTGAGAGCTATATCAACTTCACACACACACAAAAGGAAATGTCCCACAACTTAAATTGACAAAAAGTATTGAGTATTGTTGCTGACCATGTCCATCCCTTTATGACCACAGCATCTTCTGATGCTACTTCCAGCAGGAAGATGCTCCATGCCTCAAAGATCAGATCATCTCTAACTGGTTTCTAACATGATGAGTTCACTGGACTCCAGCAGCCTCCACAGTCCCCAGATCTCAATCCAGTCAGAACCATTAGATAGGCCTTTTGATCCTGAACCAGAACCTCTGAGGGATGTTTCCCAGACATTGTTGGATCCATGACATGAAAATTAAGGACAGCTCTGAAGGAAAAAGAGGGTCCGACCCGCACCAGCTAGGTTCTAAGGTATACCTTTAAAGTCATAACCACCTTAATTGGTTTCTGTTGAATTTTCCTCTTTTCTCACTTCTTCACAAGAAAACCCAGCAGCTTTGAGACTTAGAAAGATTTGCGTTGACAAGAAAAATGTTAAATTTCTGTGTTTGTGTGCGTGTGTGTGTGTGAGATTAAAAGAGACAGTGATGAAACGATTCCTTTCTGTTAGAAAGTGTGCAGAGAGAAAACAGACAGCAGAACGTTTGACATCCTAAACCTCTGTGCTGGATCTCACCATGGGAGGGCACTGTGTCGAGAGTGAGTAATTACATGTGCGAGTGCTTTGCTGCCCCGTAACTTCTGAGAATTCCTGTCATAATTACCCTGCACACACACACACACACACTCAGGCAGCAAACCACATATTCGTATCGTTTCAATCCGTCTTTCAGGCCTCCTAATTATGGGAATTGAGAATTGATTTTTATCTGCTCTAACATCTACGTGGGTTGGTCTCATGTTTCAACAAACAGGATGAGTTTACGTGGGTTTATAATATACACAGTGAAGTTATTAGAACATTAATCTTCTCCCGTCCTCGTCGACATCACCTCGTATTGCTGTGGATGAGGACAGGATGTGGTTTGGGGGTCTAACTTCCCAAACGGGGGATGAGATTAACTGAAACGATGGCAGCCCACTCGTCTGTAGCACAGAGCCATCTCAGTTACATTTAAACAACTGAGGCGAGCTAAACCCGGCGATCTATAATGAAATTCTTTGCCGTTTTACACTAGATACGGCGTGATTAACTTTAATTAGATGCTTTTGAAAAGATGAGCCCAATTCAGCACTTTTGCCCTCGTTACAGACAGCAGCACTTAGGAGGAGGAGGGGAAAACCCGGGGGGGTGGCAGGCTGGAGGAAAGCAGTATTGATCCATATGCATTGTCTCATTAATTTTGCCAGAGGTGTGGATTGCTGGTGATCAATACCCGGCGACTGCATCTTTATTCTTCGGTGTAACCTATTACTGTCTGTGAAATGTGAGGACCGCACCACAATTAGACATGTGGAGCAGGCAAGGCCAATCAATAGCATAGATGTATGATCTGTTCAGCAGGAAGCAATAACTAGTCAGAGGTGCAGGGAGTGTTCTTCCAAGGCTAAAGGCTAGTTTGGTTGAGTGACTCTGCCTTGGTAAAAGGCTTCCATGGCTCTCCAAAGCCCAGCCATAATAAGAAGTGGGGCACTCAAGGTTTTCACTCTGGGGCTTCGGGCTCCATGGTCATTTCCATCTATCTACTGCTGTTATGAAAGTAATGATCTGCTACCTTCTTTTCCTTCTGCAGTACAGCGGGTCCACACAGGGCCCAGGAGTAAACATCTATATGAACACTTTCACATGTTATTGGCTTCAGTGATTTCCAGGCATTTTTTCCTCATAAAAGGTTGTTTTGTGTCATTACATAAAGGTCCTCCTATTTGGTTTTATGGGTCATTGTGTTGAAGTAGCAAAGCTGTGACACTGCAGAGCATGTTGGGTAAAGTAGAAAACAATTTGTCTATGAGATGGTTCTGGATCTAGAAACTGAGAATAAAATTTCAAGCAATTCCAATTTATTTTAAACACACAGTGCTAAAAATGCTTATAGTAAAGTGGGATTTTGGTCATTTTAAAGTGCCTTTTATCAGATATTTATCCACATTAAGACTCACACCCACCACTCAAAGAGGATCAGGGTCTAGTAGGAAGCAGCCCTTTGGAGTAATACTCAAATCAGGAGAGACACTGCTGCTGAACTGACAAACTAGCGGCTAATTTTCGGGTATAAAATCTAACTCTTGTTGAAAATGTCCTAATAATGCATTAGAACATACAACTTGTTTGTAAACTTCCACAATTGTGCTTGAGGCCATTTTAGCCTGTATAGACAGGACTACTCAACAAGCAGAGGTGGATCTATATCTATATTATAGATGTTGATGTGGCCCTTTGGGATTTGTATTTGAGTACTCCTGATTCAGATGTTTAAATGTCTTTTCAACCTAAAACATTTAGTAGAGTGTCCATGCTGTTTTTGCCAATAAAGCACATTTAGATAGTGGCTTTATGCATGATTGACTTACAGTCTGCATCTGGGAAGACTGGTCTGCCTGTGACCGCTTCAGGATGAAGAAGGGGCCGGCGGCAGTGCACGCTGCTCGTTGAGAAGACTAAGTATACCACATGCTTTAACGTCTCTCTCCAAAAGTCTACAATATCATCAAAGGTTCATTGATTTGTTGCCTTTTGAACAAAGAGTGTTTGGAGGAGTCTGACATTACAGGTGCTTGAAAATGCTTGAAGCTAGAGATCTGAATTGGAAATAATCTGCATGATTGTTCTGGTCAGAGGTTTACTTCCTGTTTCTAGAGACCCCATCCAGTTTGAGTGATGTCACCTGTAGGTATGGTTCGGTATGGTTCTCACTGTAGATATATAAATGATAGAACACCATTCCAAAATAACCAAAAAATATCTTTAAAATCAAAATCAGTGCATCTCTACTTACAACTGCAGCTAGCGTTGGTTGTAGCTTAATAACATTTATTTTTACGAGATAAGGAAGTGACATCAGCATTTTGAAGTGTATGAACTGTCCATGTGTAAATCATTAATCATTGGACGTCTTGATAACTTTCCTTGAAAGTGCTTGAGAAGTGCTAGAATTTGACCGTGGTCTGAACACTGTGCTCAATAGAAATGTAAATTCCAAGTTTGTCACTAAAGAAATATTCCTTTAAAATCAACTTCCTTCTTGTGTTGGATCTGTTTACGACCAGCCTCCCACACAGTCCAGAGGTCTGTGAATGAAAAATGTGTGATGATTAAAATGATAATATTCAAAGGGTGAAAGCTCACGACTAACGACGGTGCTTATATTATTAATAATATTGACAGTGAGGGAGGTGATTAGGTCAGTGGCATCGCCATTTTTTTTTCCCCTCCGGTAAATGTTTTCGTGTAATTAGTGCTGCCAATTTGGGAGCTGATGACAGGGCGGCGGCTGCGGAGCGAGATCACATAGCTGCATAACTCAAGGCTTCCCTCCGCCAGCTGTGTTCTCATATCTGCAGCGTGGCGGCTGTTAGCATATTAGCCTGTCCTTTTCTGCCAGTCCCCGTCTGTGGTTTACAAGTGAATGGAATGACTATAAATCACAAAGAAACACAGAACTCAGATTATGTTTAGAATAATGACATAGCTATAAATCTTCCATGCTGCTGACTGCACCGGACAAAAAGACGAGTTTATTCTGGGGTTTGTAATAAAATTTCCAATTCAGATTATCCCGATGTTGATGGATTGTATCGTCATTCTCTAAATATGCAAATTGACTTTTTTTGTTGTTGCCAGGCTGACAATTTGACATTCGTTTATTGTGTGGGTGGATGGCTCTGTCAATAGTCTCTGAGAATAAAAAAATGTAATCAATTAGCGTGTCATGTGAGGAAGTTTTCATGAGAGTTTGGACTTATTTAACCGTGTCTGCAGGTACTGTATGAAGCATCATGTGTAATAACAGGCAGCATAAAGCTATCGGTGGACTTCGTGTCTTCTTCTCCCCCCTTCGAAGAGCAGAGGTATTTAATGGAGAGCGTGATGGCCACTGGTCGTTTGTGTATGGATTTCAGCGGCACGTTTGAGAAGTTGCGGCTCTCAGGTAGTCACTGCAGCATGAAAAGCAATAAATAGCAAAGCTATCTCACTGTTAAAGTCCACTTACCTCCTGAGGGGCCTGTGCTTTATATGTAAATGAGACTGCTTTGTAACAAACACACATCCTCTCTCACACACACACACACACACACACACACACACACACATAGGAACATATTCCTCCACTCTCGTTCCTACTCAGACAAACTGATTCTGACGGTGTTCTGCTTCAGATGAAATACCCAGTGAAGTCCGTCCCTTCAGCAGGCCGGACACGAGGTGACTGCGTCCTCCAATCTTACGCTTGTTTTTCCTTTTTGTTTCTCTTTATTTTCGTCCCACTTTAGGTTCAGACTCTAGAATCAGGACAGCCGGGCTGAAAATCACCAGCTTGTTTGAAGCGGTTTTCATCTTTTAGGAGTTTTTCGTGTTTGTTCAAAGCGGGGCTTTGTGCTTTCAGTCTCGGAGATGAAAGCCAGAGCGTCTGGGGTTCTACGACTGACCTGAGAAAGTCTGAGCGTTAATGACAGTTAATCACAGACATCAGTCAGACTAAAGAGAAAGGCGGCATTGACCCTGCGCGACCACTGCTCATTCCTGTGGCGTCTTTATGACAGGGAGGGTCGGACGGGGCGCAGCGAGGAAAAACTAACTTCAGGAATGACGGAGGATTTAATTAACCGTGACAACTTAGTTGGCTTAACGAGTATTTCTTCCCTGACTCGGGTCTGCCAAAAATTCTGTGTTGCTTCTCCCAGTTGCTCGGGGCAACTAAACATATCTGCCTGTTATCCACAAAAAATGATTGGGAAGCTTGCCAACGCTTTTTAAATCTACATGCACATGAAACGGCTCTGCCAACATTCCCTTGGTACTCTGGGAATGAGGCTTTATTGAGGAATATTTCATGCTAACTATTTTTAATAGAGGCTCGGGTTTCCTGAACGACGATGCACAGCTGCACAACATGTGTTGTGTTTTCCTAAGCTTCTGTTTTTAAGACTAATGCCCACCTCTTTAAAGTGTGTGGACATGATATGCTGCAAGAATAATGGAAAAATAATGGGTTGTCCAAGGAAAGCACACTTAGGAGAATAAAACTTATGCATAGCAATAATATCTATGTTGTACTTTTAATCCTATTTAAGTTTAATTAAGGGAGGCATCCTTATTACTACTCACCCATTAATCTTCCTTTTCTGTCACAAACTTTGCTTTGTTCTTCCTCAAGCGGCTTTGGAAAAACGGATACAAAAAGACATCAAACGTGCAGTTTAATCAAGAATCGTGTGCTATGACTTTTTGTAGAAGAACATCGTAAGAAGCAGATCAAAACTGCAAAAACAATGAGCATTTTGCACATACACAACAATGGGATTTTGGTGGGATCAAGTCTCACTAAGACTCCACTCCAGTCGCAAGTAAAGGCAAGTCCCGAGGCACGCAAGTCTCAAGTCCTTAAGGCCAGGAATGGTGACAATAGTCAATTAAGAGTTAAAGTTTTAAACAAAACTTTTTAAACAGCCATGAGAAATAAGGCAGTATCTACACTAAGGGTGACTCACTCATCAGAGTCCTCAGGGTGTTTTTTAATGGCCAATATTTCAATTTTTTTTCATGATCTGGAATTTTGGGGAAACAATGAGAATTTTGGGCTTCAGAATGAATTCATGCTGTTGGTCCTTGATTAGAAAAGAATGCTGCTGATTGCAGACTCAGGTGAGACGCAGCATGCTCTGTCAACGCCAAACAGCTGCCCTTGAAAGATTGCAGAGGGTGGCTCAACTTCTGTCGCACACATCTGCTGCCTCTTTTTACAACATTACCTTTAGTAACATTAGTAACAAAGGGATGTGCAGAGTTTGCAAAGTTGTGTCACATTATAAAACTGAGTTAGGTGCAATAAATAATTCCACTTTTATTTGATGCATTTACCAAGCAGTAAAATAGCACAGCTGTCATAAACATGGCAGCAGTGTTAAGATACAAAATATTTCCTCTCTTTTTGTTTGAATACAGTTTATACTCTCATATTAGAAGGGGAAACTGTTAATTTTATGTGCATGTTATCATGTATAGGACAAACATATGGTTTCTGTTTTAGGATACCCTTAAGTCTGAGGAAATTATCTTCAGACTTTAGATTAAACCGATGTCAGTCATCAGATGTGAAGTCATTAGTTATTAGGAAAGGTAATCAGATAAAAATCACCAGAAGAAAACAATCAGCTATCAAGATTATCAAAACAAAGCAATAAAAAAAAACACATCAGGTATCAGGATAAAAGTATCAGAAGAAAATGTATCAGGCACCAGAAAAAAAGCATCAGGTATCAGGATAAAAGCAACAGGTATCAGGATAAAAACATCAGGTATCAGGATAAAAGCATCAGGTATCAGGATAAAAACATCAGGTATCAGGATAAAAGCATCAGGTATCAGGATAAAAACATCAGGTATCAGGATAAAATCATCAGGTATCAGGATAAAAACATCAGGTATCAGGATAAAAGCATCAGGTATCAGGATAAAAGCATCAGGTATCAGGATAAAAGCATCAGGTATCAGGATAAAAGCATCAGGTATCAGGATAAAATCATCAGGTATCAGGATAAAAGCATCAGGTATCAGGATAAAAACATCAGGTATCAGGATAAAAGCATCAGGTATCAGGATAAAAACATCAGGTATCAGGATAAAATCATCAGGTATCAGGATAAAAACATCAGGTATCCGGATAAAAGCATCAGGTATCAGGATAAAAGTCATCAGAAGAAAATGCATCAGGCACCAGAAAAAAAGCATCAGGTATCAGGATAAAATTCATCAGAAGAAAATGCATTAGGCACCAGAAAAAAAGCATCAGGTATCAGGATAAAAGTCATCAGAAGAAAATGCATCAGGCACCAGAAAAAAAACATCAGGTATCAGGATAAAAACATCAGGTATCAGGATAAAATCATCGGGTATCAGGATAAAATCATCGGGTATCAGGATAAAAGCATCAGGTATCAGGATAAAAGCATCAGGTATCAGGATAAAAGCATCAGGTATCAGGATAAAATCATCGGGTATCAGGATAAAAGCATCAGGTATCAGGATAAAATCATCAGGTATCAGGATAAAAGCATCAGGTATCAGGATAAAAGTTATCAAGAAATAAGTATTAGGTATTTAAAAAAAGCCATCAGACTAGCTTCAGAAAAGACCCGACACCACTTTTATCTTCTGATACCAAACGTTTGACCTGTCAGTTAAAGGGTTAAATGTCACCAGTGAACACACCTCTAAACAAACTTTGACCCTTTGAGTTTTCCTCTGATTTTCAAACACCTGTAGGGTCTACACAGCTCAGGTTTTACAGACATACATAATAAATCCAAATCTGCTATTTCACAGACAGTTCATCTCATCATAGAGACATAGCTGTCAGTCAGAGGGTTTATTAAAGCTGCCATTCTGTAACAACAATCGTTTTAAAATGTTTTCTATTTGTTGAATGTCTCTTTGGTCTTGAGGCTAGAAAATCATGCTGGATGCATTTTTAGCAGGAACAAATTCACAACATGACTGCTGTTAAATGAAATACATCCCAGAGAGATGCTTTTAGAGAAATCTTTTTATACTTGTTTCACTAAGGCCTGTTTCATTGACGCTGTTTGCTCTTAAGTGTACTGCACTGAGATAAAACAGTGCATTGAGAGTACTATCAAATCGTATCACCATGAAATGATAGAGGAAGATTTAGTCCCCAAGGGCATTACTTTTTACACACTTACAGAGCAGTTTCCTCAACATCACCTATTTTTCTAATTTTTTTCAACTTTCCTGTTCGAAATAAAAAGTTCTATTTTGCCCCATCAGTCTGTGACATGAGGATACTCTGTGGTATTTGTTGTGATTGTCTGTCTTTTATGAGATGGAATCCCACGTTGTCAATTAAATCAATAAATATATGCATTTTGCCAAAAACACATTGTATTTTATGCTCGTATTACAAAAATAATCCAATGCAGCTGAACAAAACGCATGCATCATATTTTACTGGTGTCAATCTGAGACGGCGGTTCAGAAGTTAGAACGTCTCAATTCGTTAAACGTCTGTTAAATTGACTGCTCCCTCCTGGCTCAACTCGTCTGCTGGAATGTCTGCTGGGAGGGACTGAGGAAGTGCATGATGGGAAATAAGATAAGGGACCTGTGCTCATGTATCGCCCGAGCTACGGATATATGATAGCAGGTGTCCGGTGAGAGTGAACTATTCAGACCAGTAAACGCAGCTAAAGGTAAAATATTGTATGAAGATTTGTCTCACACTTTATTGCATGTTGCCCATGCGTTGCAGCGGCAGCACATTACAGCCTCGTGATGAAGTGTTCAAGTTACATTCGTTGCAACAACAGTGTGCTCGGTGCTTCCGGTGGTTTAATATTATAAGGAGGAGGAGATGTGAGGCTCGGAGTTTCTGAACTGTTGTCAAGATTTTAATCATTTCCTTGCAGAAAAGATCAACAATCACGTTAGCAGATGTGTGAACTGATTGTGTAATGCATCAGTATGTAAAATAATTTTTTTTAAAGAGTTTTGTATTTTAGGGTTCTAAAAAATATCTAAAAAAAATGTCGGGATTCATTTTAAAAGGATGTGCCGCTTTAATATGTGGGACCAAAATGACACAATTCAATAAATAAAGCATTAAATAATTATTTAAATTAATCATTAATGATTTAACATTAATAATTATTTATATGTGTTAAATTTGCAAATAGTGAATTAATTTTCATTAGTTTCAGGAGGCTACGGGAGTATGGCGTGGACGGCAGGAGGGTCCCCCTGGGTCCTCCTAGCTTCATCAATCTATGACCTTCAGCTCTTCCTGAGAAGGTTTGCGGCGAAGTGTGACGCTACTGGCATCTCCAAATCTGAGACTGCAAATCCTCTGCAAATAAGTACAGAATTTTATGTAAATAACCACATAGTGAAATGTATGGAGCTGTAAAACTCTCTAAAACACCATTTGCATGAACTGCTATAACAGTTTCAACATCAGAGTTGATTTAAGATGGCAGAAACAATTTGTAACTATTTAATCTGAATATACGATAGCTCGTCTGTCCAGTTAGCACACTAAGTTTGTTCAAGAAGTTATCTACAACAAAACAACTGAGACATCACTGGACAGGGACAGAATCCATAAACCTCAGGGAAAATTCTGTTCTCTGGTCTTTTAGGCAGAAACTTATTTTACCTGAAGGAACTGAGAAAAAAAAAATGTTTAGCCTCTTTATAAAGTTTTTTTTAAATTTGCCTTTCCTAATGTGTTGTTGAGTAATAAAATCAAAAGCAGATACAATACGTAACATTACGTAACATTACAGATGTATAGTGTTGTTGATCAGGTTTAGGGCTACCTATCCACCCCGTCAGTGGTCCTCTGTGCCATAAAACACTGCATGGAGTTGCCGTTGATGCCCAGATCCATCATAAATGAAAGTGACTTTGAGAGCAAGCAAACAAACAGAGCTTAAGTGAATCAGTTAGGCAGAAGGAGGCATGTGGCAGGCAGGCAGGTGATGGATGGTGGCGCTTAGGAGCCATGACTTTTGGGTAAGTGACAATGACACACATAAAGGCCACCATTACCCATTTTAAGATGCGGTTAAAATCCTTATCGACCCGACCGCCTCACTTGCCAATATGCCAGAGCATCACGCCAGCTGGAGCTAGATGGCAGGCAGGGAGTGATTTGCATTGACGAGAGGCAACCTGTCCCCTGCCTACAACACACACACACACATTTTATAGACAGTCAAGCCTCCTTATGCAAGCTGAAACCCAAAACAGAGAAGGACCAAAAGCAGCGAATCACTGATGGATTTCAAATTCGTCACAAATGCACTTCAGAGTGAACGTGCGCCGCAGAGTCAAATTAATACCTGACACCAATTCGGTCGAGGACGCTTTCGTCCAGAGACGCTCACATGTGGCAAATAATTGCATGAAATTACAGTCTCTTTCAGACTTTACAGTCTCCACTCGCGGCAAGTTTAGTCGTCACATAACACGTCGATTCATCCAGCAGTGGGTGTGGGGGGGTTCTATTTTTCAGACGTGAATAAATTTGTTTGCAGCCTTCTGTTAGAAAGAGAGAAAAGGCCACAGTAGTGACTGAAAAAACGATGAAACAGACAAAAAATAATGAAATTTTGAAAATGACTGAAAATCAACTAATGAAAATCTGACTCTGATTTAGAATTGGGGTTCAACCAAAATAATAACATGAAGAAATTAATCAAATTGACTTGGACTAAAATGATGCTACTAATATAAAATACTGAAAGGAACATGTTCTGTCATCAGCATCACTCCTGTGTTTGTTGTGCTGTAAAATAGAGATTATAGAGACAGTTATTGACCAGCAAAGCTCAAAATATCAAAAAAGAATAAGGTTAATAATAATATAACAGCTATATAATCAATGTTATTTATCATGTATATAACAGTAATTTTTAAAACACTGTCTCAACCAGTGGGTAGAAGTAGGGCTGGATATGGTAGTTTTCTGATGAAAAACTAATCCTGATACTCCACTTAAAGACATATTCTGATCGTTTTGAAGTGGTGTTCTGTCAGTTATTTATCTTCAGTAGGGACCATACCCACTGGTGACATCACTTCAAGTGGTTAGTCTCTAGAAACAGGAAGTAGTCCTCTGAGTGGATCAATGGTCATGGCTAGTCAGATCAGGAGAAAAACGACTCGACTGTCAAACAGTGACAAACTAGTGGCTAAATTTCAGATATTTAAAACAACTGTTGTTCAAAAAAGTCACACTAATACTTTGTAGCACATTGTAGCTCGCCTGCAGTAGCTCCACTTCCTGAAGCTGCTGCAGGAGGTGCGCTGCGCCGTTTCGCAGTGGATTTTATGAAATATTGACAGCTTTGGGGACACAGTAATTGGCTCGAGGGCCAGAAATAGGCGGTCCGGCCCACGGACTGCCTATCGAGTACCTAGGTTGTAGAGGTTTACAAACAGGTAATATTGCATTTTATTAAAGCAGTGTGCCTATTTTGAGCAAGAGTTGTTTTAGATTCCCCAAAAATTAGCTGCTTGTTTGTCACTGATCTGCAGCAGTGTCTCTCCTGATCTAAGTATTGGTCTGATCAGAGGACTACTTCCTGTTTCTAGAGACTTCAACTCCTTAGAGTGATGTCACTGGTGGGTATGGTCCTTACTGTAGATAGAACACCTCTTCAGAATGACCCAAATGTCCCTTTAAGGACTGCAGTGGTTTGAACTAAACTTGTGACAGTAGTCTAAGGGGTTGAAGAAGACCACTATGCAGTTTGTTCCTCTGACTACAGTTTGACAGATTATTCATACGTTTAGGGTCCACAGGACTACAGCCTCCCTGGATACGGAGACAAGAGGAACCCCAGGTTGATCAGATGGATTGATGGTAGAAAAAATGCCAAGAAAACAATCCAACGCCATTCAATCTGAACTCTAAAGTCAAGGTTCATCAGTGTCAGATCACACCATCCATCACAGTTTGAGCCAAATGGACCTAATGGAAGACGACCAAGGACAACACCACCATTGAAAGGATATAACAAAGCAGACTGGAAGTTGCCATGATGCTGGGAGAACGTCCTTTGGACTGATGAGACTAGATATGTGTGGCAAATTACATCTGCAAGTCCGCAGACACAAAAAGAAAGAGGAGAAGACAGGACCTACTGTGAGACATGGAGGAGACTCACATCTGTTCTGGACCTGCTTTGATGTAGAATCTGTTCAGGATCCAATAATATCTCAAGACTATCAAGACCTTCAGGAGAGCAATGTGTCAGGAAGCTTTGGTCTGTCTCAGGTCATGGGTCCTCCAACAGGACGGAGACACAAAACACAGGTAAACACGGATCAGAGGCAAACATTAGACTATTGTGAGGTGTCCTTCTATGAGCCCTGATCTAAATCATGTTGAACATATTACTTTTGTAAAACTCAAGTTATTTCATTGTGGGTCGGATAACCACATCTAGAAAGAAACCCATCTGTCCACCTACGCCTGGAGGACGTTCCAATCAGAGGCTCAAACACACCTGTCCTATTTTTAGACCTTATTTATTAACCTGAGAGTTCCAGCAGTCTGTTAAACATGACAGAAAAATAAATCCCACCTTTTTTTTTCCTTCATCAATCAGAATCAGAACTAGCCATCCCGGCTGTGTGTTTATATTCTATTTTGTTACCTCCGTGGGATTTCTTCCTGGCCTAAAAACTGTCTCTGTCAACAAGCCGCCTGGTTGCTCCATGATCATAAATTTTGTTATTTGCTCTGACAGCTGGTGGAACATTTGGGGCAGCTAAGCACTCGAAAATACAACGCCGAGTTCGAAACTACAGATGTAGAAACGCTGCTGGTTTTAATTGTCATGCTTTCAACAAACAGAGTCTCCTGATGTATGAAGTTCTCCACATCCGGCTATTAACATACTGAATTTCACTGCCTATGGTAGCAATAAGGGACAAATCACAATTGCTGTGTAATGAAGTGATCCAACAATAAGTCAGACACACCATGTAGAGGGTAATTGAGAGAGAACAGACCTCTTCATGTCTACTCACGGAGCTCCTGATGAATCAACCTTGATTAGCTTTAAATTAGCTGCAAAATGGCTGAAAACACTAGCCTCATGTTATGAACACTGGTTACTTATTTGCTTATGTCTTAAATCCAACACTTTCTTAATTTCTTTTAGCATATTTAATTGAATTAGACATGTAAATTGCTGTCTGACAACATAAAGTTTGTTAAAGGTTGTTTATAAAAACAACTAAACACTATTTTTGTAATCTTTGCAGGCTATGAAATAATATTTCATCTCCTAATAGACCTCTTGTCTTTCACTTTAAAGCAGTGGTGTCCAATCCTGGTCCTTGAGGACCACTATCCAGCATGTTTTTGTTGTTTCCCTGCCCCAACACACCTGATTCATTTACTTGTTCTGCATGTCAAGCTCTGTCAAAGCCCTTTAATCACTCACTAACTAAAACCAGGTGTGTTGAAGCAGAGAAACCCCTAAAAGATACAGGAGGGTGGTCCTAGAAGACCAGGGTTGAACACCACTGCTTTAAACCCTGACACATGAAAAAGTTATCAAAAATTCAGATTTTAGAAGTCTGAAATGTTAATATAACAATCATTTAATTTTACATTAGATGTATTGTGTAATTCTATAATAATAAAGTGTCCTCGCCAATTTCAGTACCTAAATCTCCCAACAGAGGGCAGAAAACCTGTATAACGAGGGGTGCACACAATATTTTCATTGAGGTACTCAATGGAGAACTTGGTACGCACCACATTGCAGTGAGTTTTCTTTTTCATTTTATAATTTTTTTGGGGGGTGTGGGGGTTAAGACCGCTCCTGAACCTGAATCTGAACCAGAGAGACCCACACTCTAGTCCTTGAGGAGTACCGGACTGGAGCTTACCGGTTTTGTTGATCCAACACACGTGATTTAAATAAATTAGTAGTTGGGAGTAAAGCAGCCTGTGCTGCCACTGTCAGTTGCTGGAGAAGAAAAAGACATCCAGTCCAACTCACCTGATGCTTTACTGCTTACAGCATGTATCATGACAGACATTCAGAGGAGGATTAAGGTGTACGGGGCCCCTAGGCTACACTTGTCTATGACTAGGTTGACCAGATCCAAACCAGCATAATGTAGGACAATGTGGGACAAGTTAAAGACTAAAGGATTGTCAAAATTTAAACATACTTGTGGATTATCAACTAATAATAATAATTTATCCTTTACAGATCTCCATTAGAAAAATCCAACATTGATTTTGACACATGCCCAGGTCCCCCACATGAAAGGTGGTATCTTTACCTCTAAAGCTATAAGCCACAGTTCAGCTATTCCATTTAGGTCATTTCTGCACATCTATGTCACGTTTTCCCACTTCCACACCTGTAACCTTAACGACAGGAGGCACTTATAAAGGTATTTACCACAGTGACATCAACTGGACCAAATGAGGCAGCACACAAACAACAGTCAGGGTTCTAGAGAAGTCAACATGGTACCGAGGCCATTAAATCATTTGATTCAGGTGTGCTGGAGCAGAAAACATAAAACCTGCAGGATGTTCGTCCTCAAGGACTGGAGTTGGTGACCAATGATCTACACCATTTAGAATTTTATTACCGTCTGATACAGAATCATCCAATTTTCACATCTACAGATCAAAATCTCATTGCTTTTGAAACAAAAAAACCTTTTAAATCTATTTTTATTTTTGAAACTGACAGATCAGACACTGCTTGAGTCCCCAAAATTACTAAACTCACCTCTAGATCTACCCCTCCCCTCCATCTCCTGCCACCATTAAGGCCTATTCAATAACTCATTGTGTCCACAAAGTCACGAGCAAGTCACCAGGTGTCCCGCTGCAGTCTGAGAGCGGCGCCTGCCTCGTAGTAAATCGTTTCAGACCATTTCCACAGGCCCTCGGTCAAGACTGTACTGGAGATGAAATGGATAAGGACTATGAATAGAGATCCCCCACCCCCCTCAGCAAGAGCATGACATGCAGACGCGGGGTGCTCAGAGAAAATCCATAAATGCAAATGGTGTTTTGGATGAGCCGCGGTGGCTGCAGGACACAAGGAACTTTATATTACAGCCCGGCGAGCTCATTGGCTCACGGAGAGCCGAGTGGGAGCCGCATCGATTTCCAGCAAACGCCTTGATGTTGATTTGCTTATTCCGGAGGTTTATTTTATCTATTTATATATTTTTTTCTCCTCTCTGCTTGGTTGTCATGTCTTCTCGCTGATGCAAATCGGCGCTACTGTTGTGTACAATAAGTTAGCAGGAATTTACATACCGAAGGCAGAAAGTTCTGGAGCTGACAAGCTGATTATCATACGGTGGTGTTTCAGTTCTCTATCACAACCTGCAGGTAAATATTACAACTCATAATTAGATGACTCGCCCACCACAGTCTGTCGTGCGACAGGAAATAATGCATCAAAATAAAGGAATATTATTAGAACAATGTGTCTGGCTGGGGGGAGTGTGATGAAATGCAGTGTTTGTGTTTGGATGATATTCTGTAACACTGTAATCACCAGACGGTCTTTTGACATACAGCTGAAGTGAGAAGTTTACTCATCATCAGCATGAATGTCACTCATTTGAAGCGTTTATTGGTTGACTTGAACCATTCTTTTTCCTGGGCAGAACACTCATACATCATACAGCTTCAGTCAGTCTTAAAAACAAGAATTGAGTGTACAAGTTTGAATTTGTTCACTTTCTTAAGTCAAAATTAGTCATAATACAGAGTCAAATGTCTAAATACCTTCACCTAAATCTGTTACTAAGTGTTGCCGACGGTCATAAAATAGTTTTGTGACAAGGACAAGGCTTATAAATGCTTGTTAATGATCCTGTTTGACTGCAGCTGTTCAGGAACAACCCAGGAACCACCATGATGGGCCAGAAACGACTGGGAGTCCAGTGTCCACAGTGATGAAGACATCTCCATAGACTAATAGACACATTCAAACTCAGGCTCCACATGGACTAGACAAACGCCTTCTGGAGAAAGGATTTATGGTCAGACAATACAAAGACTGAGCTCAATGAAGAGAAGCATGTTGAGTAGGGCTTTCAAAGAACACCGGGTCAAGTGTCAAGCATGGTGGTGGTAGCACCATGCTGCGATGCTGGTGTACTGAATAAAGGAAGAAGATTGAGAACAGATTCTTCTAATTATTTTTGGAGAAGATTTCTTGCTTCAATGCACCTCATCCATTCTGCAGAAATGTTCAAGTTCATTGATTTAAATCAGCTGTGTTTGAAGCAGAGAAGCATCTAAAACATGCAGGATAGTGGCCCTCGAGGACTGGAATGACCTCATTTGAGCTTTTTGAAACCTGGACACAGTTGGACGTTTACACTAGGGCTGCACAATTATGACCAAAATAATAATCATGATTATTTTGATCAATATTGTAATCACAATTATTAATCACGATCATTGATCCTGTCTGGTAAAATCTGTTTTATTGCACCAGTTGTAAACAATGTTGCAACATTTTTCTGTGAAAAATAAAACTTTAGAATAGATTATAAATAATGCACAAAAAAAACAACTAAAAAACTCAAATACTTTTATATTTATAAATAATGCAAC
>SSNR01000128.1:1500601-1575211 GCA_006937965.1 Callopanchax toddi
TCACTGTATTGATAGGACACATATCTTTGGCCAAATAAAAAGATATTGCGTCTGTTATTTCTGCGTGTCTTTGTGAATAAAATGGATACTAGCCTAGTATACTAGACCGTCAGCACATATATAGTCTGGTTTACCAGCTACCTCATCTCCAGATGCTGCAGCATTTTACATTCCAGACATGACTTGCTCTCATCAGTCCAACTTGCTGCAGCCGTAATGTGTGACTGGCTGTTACAGTGCTGAGTGGCTTGTGCGCTGTTTTTATTTTGGCAGCTTAAGGAAGCTTTAGCCATGCGTTCGCCCCCTGGTGGTTGGCAGACTATTGGTTGAGGCGGTGTGTGATGAAGAGGCAAGTAGAAGAGCTCTCAATTTGAATGGAAATATCGTTGACGATCAGCTTCATTTAATTGTGGCCACCAAAATCTTGATCACGATTAAAATTCGAGCAGCCCTAGTTTACACAGGACAATGTTCCTAAACACACCTCAGAACTGGTTTCTGATCAGATACGACAGGCAAACAATACGCTCCTGGAACGGCCTTCTCAAAATACGAACCTCAACCCTGCACAACAGAGACCAGACCCAGAGCTGGTTCTGTCTGGACTGTGAAACAAATTCAGGACCCAAAAATGCCCGACCACTCGATAGCTCCTCGGTGAATTTAGTTGACTGCCCCTGCTTTACAAAATGTGTGGAGAGTGGTCAAACATCAGCCAGATTTACACCAGAGGCATTTTCATGGTCACAAACACATGTAGTTGATGTGCAAATTGCTAAGGAACCTGTATGTAAAATCCATAAACTTGTGCACCCAAGTCTTACATTTAAAAAATTATTCAAGATGTTTGTTGCACAGCCATTTCTACAGAATTGATCATAAAAACCCAGAATGAACTGAATACAACCTTGGCTTAGGCCATCATTTTTGTCCAACCCTCTGTCCAGTTCCCACTGACCTAAATGACTTCAAATTGCCACAAAGTGCTCTGCGGTGCGGCAAGAAAACACACCGAAACCACTAAGAATAAAGAGCTTTTTCACCCCCCGCTAGAACATGACACATGGATGGACACGGCTCAGAGAAAATCTATACATGCAAATAATGTGCAGCTTATTGTAGCTGAGCAATAGTGGGGGGGGGTTCAAATCGAAGGGCGATACACTAACTGGTTGATGCACAGCTCAGTGGCTTTCTCATCGATTAGTGGAAGATGTCTTTGTAGATGTTTCTGGCTGTTTTTTAAGCAAACAGACTCATTTTTCTCGTATTTCCACACCAAGCTTCAAAACACCAACCTCAGCTACAAATCATGTCACTGACAGCTTTGGAAAGAGTCTCAAAGGAGGCAGAACTGAAAGGATAAATAACATATACGCCAGACGAGGAGTGTGTAACAGCTCTAGGAAACATTACGGTGTCAGTTATATCGTGTTTTTATTATATGCTTGGTTCATCATGTTTCATCATGTCAGTGTTTCCAGTGAGTGTAATAAAAATGCGACCCAGCGCTGACAGCTACAGGGATCCTTTAGTGTGTCGTCCCCACCTCATTCAGCTCTGCTCAAAGACTTCTTTATCGCACGCTCTGAATTACAGGTAGCACTATGCAACGAAATTGCTTCCTCACGCTCGCTCTTCATTGCTATCTCACGAAAAGAAGAACAAAAAATGAGAACTACCTTAGATTGAGTGAATAGAATAAAGTTATCTGGAAAGCTACAGGCGGAGAATATTAAAAGGGGTTTTTACACAAGAATGAGATACGCTGACATGTACATTGTTGTGTGTTGTCACAGTATGCACTATGAATTAGGGGCAATTCATGTACTAAGGAAAAAAAGGTTTTATTATGAGCGTAGATTTGGCATGGACGGAGGTGACGTGTCCCCACCGATAACTCGATCCAAGGATGCAGAAATAGTGCTGCATCCCAAATAATAATAATACATGCAACCCAACGGACCGAGGGGCTGTCTGTGCACGGACCTGTGTCCAGGTGAAGGAGGCGTGTCTGAATCGACCAGCGTGAGCCCCGCGCCGAGCCGCCCATGCTGATGGCACCTGCCCTGGGCCTGGATGCAGACTGCGCTGGACTAGCCATCGAACATTTTCCCGGTGGGCCTAGAACTTCAGGCCGGTTCAGACCTTCCCGGATATGTGTAGCTCCCGCTCGAGTTTGGGAGTCCTTGGATCTATAAAGTACTATACAAGTACAGTTTAAGTACATTTGACTATTTTCCTCATGTATATGTGGAGGTAATCCAGTTCCCCCCTCAGGAACCCTCTGTGAATCGTGAGGAGCGTTGATGTCTTGATATATCTCCTCCCAAAAAAAACAAAACAAAACAAGGAAAAACAGATCAATGCCTTCATCTCTATTTTGGCCCGATTCTGCCGACATCGCCTGCAGTTGGTCCAAAATGTTACAGCTCATCTTTTAACTGGTGCTAGAAGGCATGACGCATCATTCCAGTTTTAGCAAAT
The DNA here is from genome assembly GCA_006937965.1 of Callopanchax toddi. Lineage (NCBI taxonomy): Eukaryota > Metazoa > Chordata > Actinopteri > Cyprinodontiformes > Nothobranchiidae > Callopanchax > Callopanchax toddi. The sequence continues at coordinate 1,503,089 of SSNR01000128.1, forward strand.
ACTGACTCTTCGTCTTTGTATTGATTTTAAGATACGTGTTCTTGTTTTTTAAAGTTTAAGTGGTTTGGCACCCCACTATTTAAATGACCTGCTTGACCTTTATAACCCCTAAGAGCTCTGAGGTCATCCAGCCAGATGCTCTTCGAGCAGCTGAGGTCTAGATTAGACCGTAGAGGAGATCGGGCCTCAGCAGTGGCAGCTCCTCGACTCTTCAGTTTGAGACCCATTAAAGCGGCACTCCGGAGGATTTCATCAGGAGAGCAGTTTTTGAATCTAGCGTCCAAAGGCTCCTCCTCAAAACATCTCGACACGCGCGTCCGGTCGCGTGTGCGCGCGTGCACGCGGCGCATATACTTCGGACATGAACTGTACAGCTCAATGTGTAGGGTTTAATCACTCACAGTTCACAATCTTATTCCAACAACACTACGAGGGTCTGATGAGCCCTCTCTGTCCCTGCTGCTTCTGATATTAGCTCTGTTAGCAGAGAGCTGCTGCTGGACTCTGAAGCTGAACTTGACTCGGCCCTGGATGAACTTTCTGACCAAAATAAACGCGTAACCCTGTCAAGCCTTGCCATTCTGTGAGGTGAAAGGTTTAAAAATAAAAATAAACCCGTCTTTAGCTGGAGAATGGGTAGGTTTTTAGTAGAAATGAGCCGTGAGTCCTCAGTGAACGGCTGAGACGGCAGAGAAACACATGGAGCGTCCTGTACGACAGCGCCCCCTACTGGTACAGGTTTGGTCGATGCGCGTGCATGTTCAGACAATGCAGAAATTTGAATTTCATTGGCTGAAAAATGTTGGCGGCAAGAAATAATGGAAAGGGGTCGCTAGGAGGAAGGAGGGTCTTCATCAGAATGACAGATGTTGTGGAACTCAACCCATAGATCATAGTTTAGACCTGAAATATCATTTAAAACGTTTAGAAAACTTTGATACAGAGAAAAATGCTCCAGAGAGCCGCTTTAAATCCTCTTTTATTTGTACTCTTGTTTTAGTTAGTTTTCTTGTGTTTGTGTGGGTTTTGATCCTTATTTTGCTGTAAATCAACTGTAACTCTGGTGTTACTTTTAAATGTGCAGAAGGACGGACGGTGAGACCGCTCTGATCACAAATCGAGGAAATTCAACACGTTGGATCATGTCTCTTCACCACTGGGACTCTACGAATGTCCTCCACTGTGACATATACTGGTTCCTGTTCTGGTAGATTACTGTGGTCCGCTTGTGGGATGCCTCCTTTTCTCTCAGGCCTCTCCAGTATTTTTCAGTCTCATCTCTTAGAGGCTAAACTCGTGTTATTCCCCTGCTGCCACTGAGAGTACACTTAGGATGGTGTGCTGGAGCACATCCTGTTTATTCTCCTGGTTGTGAGATGTCTTTAGAGCTTCAAGTATAAAAGACTGCTTTGATATATTTCATTTTTTAAATTTAAATCTGAACTTTTTAATTGAATATAACATTTTCTAATTTATAGATGGCTCTAACTAGGGCTGCAACTAATGATTATTTTGAATAGTTGCCTAATCAATTTTGTTTTTTCCTGAATAGTCGGTTATTTCAATTAATATCTGCTTCCTGTGAGGCGGAGTCCTGATTTAGGCTTCAGTTCATGTCTTATCTCACCTGTGAATGTCACCCTGAGTCTCTCCATTAAAATACACATCAAATTAAATGAATGACCAGTGGAATAAATCAATTTGAGACTAACTAAACGTTAGCTAAAGGAGTTTTACTATTAATTTACTCTAACACACACACACACAAAATGAAACAGCACTGACAAAATTTAGCAAAAAATACTGAAATTATGCTCACTAAACATTCATCCTTGACACCTTGATATTTATCAATTTTACAGTACAAACATCAATGTTTACACACTAACCTTAGTCAGTATGGAGAGATGCTGTATTACAGCTTCATGCTGTTTCAGATGTTTGTGCATTGCAGTGATGCTGCTGTAAACACAAATCTCTGCTTTGCACATTTTGCATTTAACTTTGTATGTTTTCAGTAAAGTGCTCCCACACTTTTGAAAGTCTCTGTCTCGAATTTTTTTATTTAACTTTTTTTCCACCCACTTCTGTCCGATTCACCATTGCAACCATGTTTGTGTTTTTCTTTTCTTCAGATGTCCTTCTTTGTTGGTAGGGCTGTGTGCAGTCTTGGCAGACAATAATAATAAGCAATACTGCCCCCAGATGTCATGTATTGCATTGCAGGTTTAAAAGTCAGTATTTGTGACTACATCTATTAAAGGCTTAGTTTATGACAAGTTGACAATAAAATCCTCAGAAACAAGTTGTCGTTAAAGTTGCTTATTATGTCGACTAATCACTGAATCTCTATCTCCAGGTAAGTTACAGGATAAAGCTTAAGAGTCACCTCAAACACCCAGATACATGCTATCAAGCAGATCAAAGGGAAACATGTCTAATTATGTCTTTTTTAAGATGAATATAAAATTCATATGGTGTTATAGATGGGTTACAGCTTGAGTTTTGCTGAAGCACTCTTAGAAATGCACCTGACAGTCATTTACAAGCAGCTTAATCAGCTCATAAAACTTGTTCCAGTCTAAATGTTTGTGTCTTCAATTAAGTTTAGAGTATATCTGCAGAGAAGTCAGAAATTTCCAAGTTCTCATGGATATGTGCTATTGCATTATTTACATCTTTGCATACTTATATGTTAGCAGTATGCACACAGTCACAGTGCGAGGTTGTGCCTCCTGTCACTGTGCTACCGCTGCACTCCACAGTGACAGGCAGCTGATCCCACCCACGTCGAGGAGGTAGTCTGCAGTGTAAACTGGGGAAAAATAAGTCCAGTCAAGGCCTGCCAGGGTAAAACAACAGACAGGGAAACACCCTGGACAGGCCACCAGTCAATCACAGAGACATTCGTGCAAAAGAAGGCGTCTCAGTTGGCGAATCAAGAACTCCTGCTGTCAATGCAGAGCTCCTCTTACCAAACAAAAATCTGGTTTCTTAAGACTCACTGGCATGCATCTGTTGGTGACAAACTGCAAACGGCTTTCATGAGAAAGTTACCAAAATGTCTCAAAAAGTGGGGGAGGGACCTGTCCTTTCATGAGTTACAGTGTTTCACTGTCATGTTAGTGGAATAATGAACAAGAAGTCAAGAACCCCCTGAACCCTTTTTACTATCAAAAGTCAGGTGAGGGGGACTTGAGACAACTTTGGGATTCGTTTGTGACCAAAATAAAAAAAATGAAGATGCTTTGTGACTAGATCAAAACAGGGGCGTGTCTAGAATTATTTTCTTGGGGGGGCAAAAACTGAAGAAGAGTGGCACAGTAAAAGGTCAGTTTTATTTAAATGCTCTGCAGTCTCGGATTGCAATGACCACCAGACCCTTTGGGACCTGACCATATATAAAACTTAATTCAGTGTGATTAAAACTAGAGATTTGCATATTTCCTCACGATTCTGTTACCAAATAGTCAATCAGCCCAGTGAGTTACTGGCTTTATGCAAAGTTATGCATGCTTCTAGCCTTGATTAACATTAAGCATGACACTCAGGTATCAGAATCGGAATGCCTTTAGTCATATCTGGCCAGTCAAATTCCTGCAACAAGAGTCAAAACAGGCCTTTGCTTGCCTCACTGCACTGGCTCTCTGTTCAATTACGTATTGATTTAAAAATCTTACAGCTCACCTTCAAAGCCTTAAATTGCCTCCCTCCTAAATACATCCCAGACATGTGTACCTGGCAACCATTGAGATCTAACGATGTTGTCTAAATAACAATTCCCAGGTTTGTGACAGAGAAAATGCCTTTTCGAGCCTCATTCTATGAAACTATCCCCTCTAAACATTAGAATTTGTTCCACCTGAGAACTAGTTCATTATTTTTTCTTGGGTGAACGTCAGCTAAATGAAGATCATGGATTATTTATTGCTAGAGTCAACATCTCCCACTGATATGGATGCAAGACATGATAGGGCTGATGAAACGCTTTGGACAGCCGGCAACATTTGCATCATGTTTGTTCTAAGAGTTATCTGAAATGCATCAAACTATTCTACTTAAACATCAATAGGATCATTCAGATCAAACGTTTTCAAGCCACAACAACAAAAATAGATTATTTCTTCCACCTTTTGACACGTCTTTAATACAAAAAAATGCAATTATCGGCTCTGTTGACAAGCAAACAACTGAAGTCGTCTCTCAAATAAATAGAGGAGTGATAATCAAAAGACCGCCGTCTCCGCTATTAAAAATGTACAAAAAGAGTTTGTGAAAAACATAATAAGGGAGAGAAAGTGACTGAAAGCAGAGAGAAACTTGACCCCCCTCAGTTAGCACGCGCCTCAGGCTGAAAAGACTGCAGTTCTTTTGTATAAGTGACAGAATCAGATTGAAATTAGATTGAAATGCATACAGATGTAATGAGCACAGGATCGCGCTGATTCAGCAGCTGAACAGGTGTTGTACGTACGTTACACTCTAATATATTCTCCATTATTCATGCTTTGCATCAGGAAGAACAGGAAAACTTCAGGTCCTCTGATATTAGCATAACATAAACACAGTGTGTTAAAGCCTGACCTCAATAGGAGCTTAGCCTCACACACAAAAGGCTTTTTCTGTCTGGACAAGAAAAATGAGGTATTTTTGCTTCTTTTACTTGTTTCAAATCCATTTATTAGTCATAATTATAAGCTCAAGAGTCAGAGTTTACAACCTCAAGCCTCAGGGAAGAAGCTGCTGTGCCTCGTTGTGTGGGCTTTAAGGTTGCGTTCGTCATTATCTCCTTTGTTTTGGTTCTGCATCTGCTGCTTAAAATTTCGTCTAGAGAAAAGAAGCATTTTGAACAGATCTAACCACTCTTATTAGGATTTTTTTTTTTGTCAGACTCAGAGCAGTTACCAAAGTTGAAAAGTAAAGTCATGGATTTCTAGCCTGAACCATATCTCAACCCAATGAGTTCACAGCTCCACCATAGAGTCTCTATGGGGGTCCAGTTTTCTGGTCAATCAAGCTGAGGTCACTCAAGCAGCTTTTGGTACCGCTGGCTGTGGGCAGGTGCCAAGATCTGCTGGGAAATGAAATCAGCAAAATTACAAAAATAAAGGCTTGAATTATTTCATGCTGTTCAAAAACATCTATCTAATATACGAGTTCACTTTCTGAAAGTGATAAAACTTTTTGAACTTCAAATCTGTTGAGATGTACATATATACCATATATGTACCATATGCAAATGCCTGTAAGACACGCAGAGATATAGTGACCACTTTGGTTCTGAATACAAGTTTTTGTCTGCATAATCTAAGACATGACTGAGAAGTGTTGCTGGGAATAATCAGAGGTGGGTGGTAACTAGTTACATTTACTTGAGTAACCTTTTGAAAATAAATTACTTTTATGAGTAGTTTTACTTCCCCATACGTTTTATTTTTACCTGAGTAATATTTTTGTGAAGTATCGGTACTCCTATTTGAGTAACATCTCTGAATCCTCTACCTACTGTGAGTAACTACAGAAGAACAAACATTTTTCAACAAAAATACAACAAAGACACATCTACAGTTTATTAAAGGACACCACTTGTTTCTGCAACAGCTTTTTCTTTCTACTGTCATTTTCTAAATGTTGAGCAAGCTAGCTGTCTTTATCTAGCTTGCAAGAAAGCTAGCTATAGCTAGCTAGCTACATTGATAGCCACAAAGCTAACTAGCTAGATATTGGCATTATATTTTACAAAAGACTTAGAAAAGTGTTTCCTCCGCTTAAATTTGCTATTTTGTAATTATGTGATGTATTTGTATCGTTTTTCATTTTAGTCTTTAAGATAGTAGAATTTTGCCACTTTATATTTTTGTCCGTCTGATGACATAATTTAAAAACACAACCAGAAGGATGTTAGTACTCAAGTAGCTATTTTACCAAATACTTTTTTACTTATACAAGTATTTTTTAGACAGCAACATTTTACTTTTACGTGAATAAAAATATGTTGAAATAGTACTCTTACTTAAGTATGTGGGTACTCTACCAACCTCTGGGAAGAATCATCAACCTTGAACAATCTGTGTAAGGTTAGAGGTTCAGGAGGAGAAGCTACACAGTAGACTGCTGAAGAGGCAGCCAGCTGACCAGAGGACACCAAAAAGTGGTGTGTTAGAAGACAGAAACGGGGCAAAAGAGCTGTTAGCAGGTCGTGGCTTAAATCTGACCTACATAGATCAACTATACCTTCACTTATTCCTCACCAATGTCTATCCATTTGGAAATTAAGCAAGAAATGGTTGTGTTTCTGATTTATTTGAAACCTGGCCCCATACCAACATCCCTCACTCTGTAATCCAGTTGGACAAGCTAAAACCCTTCTATTCAGGCAGAACTCAAAGAGCTACACAGAATAAACTAAATGTCCTGGGAAACATCTCTGAGCGCAACAATATGGAAATGTCTTAAAGTCTTTAACCTCGTCTCAACTGGAACATTAACATCACCTATAGACAATACAGTACAAGAGTACCAAAGACAGGCGGAAACTTAAATACCCAGAGGACAAACAACATGCAAACTTCTCAGAAAGGCCACAGCTGGGATCCAAACCTGTAATCTTCTTGCTACGAGGCATCAGTGCTACCAACTGCACCATCATGCAGCTATAAATATTAATTCAGTCATTCATCCATTTTCTTTCACTTAGGTTGCAGAGGTAACAAGTCCAAGAGGGAAACCCAGACATTCCAGTGATACTCTCCAGCTCCTCCTGGGAAATCCAAAGACATTTCCAGGTTAGAGAGAATAAATATAAAATCCCTTAAGTGAGTTTTTGGTCTACCTGGAGTCCTCTCCCAATGTAAATACCCATAAAAACCCTCCAGAGGACAGCCAGGTGACATCCTAGTCAGATGTCTGAACCACCTCGACTGACATCTTTTGATGAGGTGGAGCAACTACTCAAAACTTGACTTAGATGAAGGAGCTTCTCGTTTTATCGGTAAGGCTGAGCCTGACCACCCTACAGAGGAATCTCATCTCAGCGGTGTGTGTCTGCTGCAATTTGGTTCTTTTCGTCACAGTCTAAATCTGGTGACTCCAGGTGAGGGTTGGACTGTAGACGGACCAGTAAACCATAAACTATCTCTTGCTCCTTCAAAAACTCACTCATAAATGCAATGCCAAGATACCTGAGCTCATCCACCATTTCCAGTTGAGTCTCATCCCACGTGCTTTGCATTTAGCTGCAAACTGTTCCAGTGCTGAAGGTTTTGTCTTAAAGACAGACAACAGAATCACGTCATCTGCAAAAAAGCAGAGTTGAGATCATAAGGTTACCAAACCAGACACCTTCCTCTTGAAATCCTGTCCATCCACAGACAGGATCAGAGACGAGGGTCCGCCCTGGTCGAGTCCATACTAGGAATAAGTTCATCTTGCTCTGAAAATCCAAGAACATCTTTTGCTTTGGTCATAAACGTCTAACCCTGAAAATGCAATAAACTGAACTAGGTCTATCAACATTAAGTGGTATTCCTTTTACTAACATATATTTATATTGGGCCTTTTTACTCTTGAGTATATACATTTTTTGCATTTATTTAAAAACTGAAATTGTGGCTCGATCTCCAGAACAGCCATCCTCAAAGACAGGACGTTATAGTTGTGTCTTTGCTTTGAGACAGTAACGGTTTGGTTGTCTGGTACGATGACAAATCCTTTCATAATATTAAACATATCTGGAAAATTTTGGACTTTGACTGGACTGGAGAACAAAACAAACCTCAAACCAAACAGGACCTCGATCAAATTCCTTCACACACTAAATCCCCGCTGAAACGTATCTGATGTCTCTTACTGTCAGGAGATGATGTTACCCATGCAGATCCCGGTCCATCCTTCAAATTAAACACAATCTTCCTACAGTTGTTGGGAAAACGTTCCCACGCAGGACTACAGGAACCTGCCAGCTCGATTCATCTGACGTCCCTGTTGTTGATATATTGGGGCTTTCTACAAGGTTAAAAAGTTATGGCTGACTTACTACTTGTCTTCCATATTAATTACATAAACAGAACAGTGTGGGAGGAAGCGATGGCCAGTGATATTCCCTGAAGTTCCACAAATCAATCAATATTGATCAACTATAGCTTGATGTATGGTAACATCTCAAGCCGGAGACCTTGGGTAGCTTGAGTGATGATGGCGTCCAGAAATAGTGCTGTCTCTGAGACAATTCCCCCAAAACAGATAGGGTGGGATCAAGATCCAACACACACGCACACACACATCGTTTCATTGTTTTTCCCAGCTTCTTCACTTTCTTTAACTCTAACATGTCTCAGCAGCACAAAAAGATGCACTCTCATGGAGCTTCTTCATTGGAGCTCGTGTGATGAATATGAATTGGAATCCATATGGTTCTGCCAATACCACTGTGCAGATTTACAGCCATTTTAAGTGGCTGCACCTCCGGCTAAACGCAAACTAATAAATGGTGCAAGCAACCGAAACGAAACATTACTTCGTAGCTGCGCTGTAAATGAATAAGCATGAGCTAGACTGAGCGGGACAGAAATGTTTACTCATAAAAATTCCTGTTTCACTTAAACACATTTTGGATTTTCACCCTGACACTTCAATTTAGCTGGGTGGCTTTTATTTAAATCAAATCAGTGTGACGAGGAAGGGGCAGGAAATGGAAGGGAAAGAAGTGAGAAAGAGATAGTTGGGAGAAAGTAAACACACACATCTATTCCTGTACAACCTCACATGACCACACATACATACACACACACACTCACACACACACACACACACTCAAGGACAGAGGGGAATTAACAGCAGGCGGAGGCAGGCCTCCTTCCCTGGATGCTTCGGGCTATTTCAGGAGGATGTTTCAGGTCTGCTGTCTTTTTCTTGTGTCTTCTCTCCATATATCCATCTGACTGCAGCTGTGGGAGGGCAAAGGAGTATTTTTAAAGCTCTGTCAACAACAGCATTTTTTTTTTATACCTCTGTTCTCGGTTTACTAGTTCCTGTAAAACAAGACGGCAAAAGGGGCCACTAACATTTAGCTGCAGAAATAACACACATAACATTTGACACAGATATCAGGTCAGCTGAACTCCTCACTTTGAGATTTTACACGAGCCAGGACAATATCGATTTTCAACACAGAAACACACGGGAGAAACAAATAAAATGGTAAACATCCGTTTCAGGTTTGGATGCTTAGAAATTCATGCACTTCCTGCTATTCAGTTCATGACTCTGTCCATATTTGATCTTTTCCTGAAGCTTTTTAAAAAACCAGTCAAATTGTTGTTCAAAACTGCAAGAAATTTCACCCATAGACAACAATGGGATTTGGACAAAAGAGGTGGAAAAACACCCCGTTAGGAGCTCTATAGCTCAGGGACACTTCACAGTAAAAACATCATTCAAAGGTTTAACACGTCAGAAATTTAGACTTATATATTCTAGATTTTTACATAATCACATTTAAAATTTTCATGATTTGAGGAAAATTTTCCACAGAATATTATGCTGACTGTTGATGATGTCACACGCTTAATTAAACTAGTTAAAACTTCTGCAAACAATCTCTTTTGTACATATATACAGATATGGCATAAAAATGTGGATATTTCTGTCTTCTTTCATCTGCTGTGTCTCTCATCACTGTAGGACTTAAAGCTCATCTGGAGCATTTTTCTATGTATCAAAGTTTAATAAATGTTTTAAATGATAATTCAGGTCTAAACTATGGGTAGAGATCCATAACATACAGTATGTTATTCTTCTGAAGACCCTCCTTCCTCCTATAGACCCCTTTGAATTCTCTCTGACTGGTGAACTTTTTCAGCCAATAGAATTCAAATTTCTGTGTTGTGGGCTGTCAGTCAACATGCTAATTTCTACTAAAAAGTTATCCATTCCCCGGCTACTGAGGGCTTTATTTCTATTTTTAAACATTTCTCTACACAGAATGGCAAGGCTTGCCAAGGATACGCGTTTATTTTGGTCAAGCACTCATTCTGGAGGCAGAGCATTTCCTCATTTCTGGGTTCTGCAGCTTCAGTGCAGCAGCTCGCTGCTCAAAACCTACGTTTCATGAGCACAGTCAGGTCTCAGAGCCTCGTACAGTGTGAGAAAACGATTTGTGAGCTGTGAATGACCGAGCCCTGCAATGTAATCATAGTTTGAGCAGGAGCTGCACAGTTTCTGCCCGACTTAGAGACCGGGGTGATGTGTCGTGTGCACGTGCGTGAGCAAGTGTCGAGGTGGGGCTATAGAAACTGGGAGGGGGGGACAATGGATGTTTTGGGAGGGGCCGTGTTACGTTAAAAAATGCTCGCTTGCTGAAAAACTCCACATTGCTGCTTGAAGGGTTCCTGAGTGCACATACAAATTTTTATAGACTTTAGTTATGTTTTAGCTCAAAATCTTCAAAATTCGAAGTGAATGGTCTTTTTTAACTTGTCCTACATAAAACACATTTTGCCACATTTATTCAGTGAAATAATTTGATGGACAGTTTGCATTTTGAGATGATAAACTAGAGTGTGACGGAGGTGAAACCATAACAGATCTATTTATATCCTCAGTTATTTGATTTTATAAAATCTGTTCAAATCTAATACCTATCAGGTGTTTTCAGAACGAAACTAAATGAGATTTCTTTAAAAGTGCAACCACTGCAAAGAGAAATAATAATAAATAAAAACACATATGTGCACTTTGCTGTACAGCTGGCAGAAGAAAACCTTTGCCTCAGGTACAGACTTCCCAACCTTGTCCCAGTTGTTTGGCATAGACGAATGATCCGGATCCCACTGTGTCGCCGGGCTTTTTCATAAAACTAAAAAAGAGAAGTTGTAAACTTGGCCCTGCTTAAATGAGGTCTGGGACACATTTATTTAGATTCTCGCTTGAGTTTCCTGCTGTAAGTACTGTTCAGTCTACCGTACTGAGGTCTGTCAGCCATTTACACATATTCTCTTTCACGTTTTTTTTATAGAAGCACTGAAAGTTATGCGAGGTGTGCCTCAGTCATCTCCTTCAGATGGCACCCAGGTGTCAAACCCTTCAAGACTTAAATAAATGAGGAAGAGCCCAAAAAAGGCTGGAGATGTGACTGGACTGAAGTCTCTCTGAGGAGGCTTGACCCTAAACAGTCCAGCTTTCACAAAACCACCTAACTTTATGTTAAGAGTGCAAAAAGAAAAATCTCCAAACTTTAGTTTAAAATAATCTATGATGTCAAAAGTGTGTTTTAACAGATAAGCAGACATTTTTTTCATCCATTATTTCAGTTCCGACCATCCGGTTGTTGACATAGCTCACCGTGAACTGAAGCAATGAACCGGGAAACGAACATCGACTAACACGGGCCAAAAATCAATTAATGGTTTCACCACTAATGGTGTTTTGGTCAGTGGATATTCAGTCTAGTTTTATTGATTAGTTTTAGGTGTTTTCTCAGTTTATTTGACCAAGAAAATGAATACTGATCAAAGGGTGTTTTTTTTAACATTAATACAATGTGGGGGAGAGCAGGGGTCAAGGGTTACATCTTCATTTTTATTTGTCTGTTTCTTAATTGGATTTATGAATAGCATATAGCTCAGTTGGTAGAGTGGCGTCTGGTAACCGGAGGGTCACTGGTTTGATGCCAGCTCCGGCTGGGTTACATTCTCGTTGTGTCTTTGGGCAAGACACTTCACCCACCTTGCCCTCTGATGGTGGTGAGGAGAGCCCAGAGGAGCCATATTGTTAGAGGTGACTCCAACCTCTGACAGTCAGGGCAGCTGTGGCTAAAGTGAAGCTAACTATCATCAGTGTGTGAATGACTGTTTGTGTTGTACAGCGCTTTGAGGAGCGTAGAACACTTTAGAAAGTGCTTTAAATAAAGACCATTTACCATGAAGCTTATTTATACCTGGATAAGAAACAGAAACACAAAATCACAATAAAATTTGTAACTTTTATGTAAAGGGATACTCCACCAGAAAGTGATTTTTTGTCTATTGTCATATTCCTCATAGTTAGATCAGTGGGCAAAAACAATTTGTAAACAGCCCAGCCATTTTCCTGATCCAGCAGTACTCTTTTAGCATTAGCTTAGCGTAAAACACTGTCAGTGAATGGTAACAACTAGCATTGTGAGAAAAAAGTCCTTAAAACTCACTCACTAGTGATACTAATTATGCCTAGTGACCTCAGTAAACATATTGTCTGCAAGTGAAATTAAAAAGTAACATGAAGGAATTACATGAACTATTTTAGACTCGGGACTACTTTATGACAAAGAACAGCTGTAAGCCACTGCTGAACGGCGCAAGGACATGACGCAGCGACCCCTACATCCGTAAAAACAAATACTAAACCTGTTAAAAATTTTTAAGATAATGTGCAGCTCCTGACTTTGTGTTATTTTTCATCATCTGTGAGGTTTGCAAACGTTCAGATGCGTGTTTATGGAAGTACGTCTCCTTGGGTCAACTTTCTATTAAATCCTATAGATTCAGACCGGGATGTCAGTAAAGTTCATGTACGTTTAAAGGTATAACTCCTAATACTTTTGGCAATATAGTGTACTATTATAGGTCACCAATCCCTCCCAAAGTTGTCTCATGTCTTTTCACACTTTCTGACTCACTTACCTTGAATTAGGAAGGATAGCAGACAGGTTTCAGACACCCACGATGACTCTGTGGCTATTTTGAGGGAAAATCTGTCTCAATGTTTTACTGAATGCATTCAAAATTCCAGCTGCTTGAGGATGAAGCCCCACGACTCACACAGAGGAACTGAGACTCATCACAGACTTTTAGAAACCTTTTGGAAACGGTTTTGCAGTTTGTGATTTGTCACCAGCAGCTTATTGAGCAACTGGCTTTACGTCGCAGCTCCCAGAGTTCAATATGAGGTCGCGGGAAAACAGGCGCTATAGTGCCTGCAGCTGATGGGTGAAGACGAGGGAGGCGAACCGCAGCTGCTTTATGGAACTCTGCCATTTCTTCACATTTCCCTACGGGCTCAGTGACAAGCTGACCAGAAAAGAGGAGCAAAGGATGTATTGATCAGCAGCTAAGAGCAGAACAGAACCACTCAGGGTATCGGACCCAAACAGGGAGGATGGAATTGTCATTTCTCCCCTGAGAGCGTGAAGGACTCCAGGGGGGTCTTTGTCTTTGGTTCGACGGGGGCCCCTCGGTGCCTCATTACTGTCTGTCCGTCCGCATCTTCAGGTTTTTCACCAGACGCTTCTCTCTTTTTGCCTGAGCTCCTGAACCGAATACGCCGTTGACTCTTTGAGGAGGGATTTGGACTGGTTACGGTTCAGAACGAAGCCGCAGCACAAAGCACTCCTTTCTCTGCACGTCTGTCCGTTAAATCCAGTCAGTGGATTAGAAACAAATGAAAACACATTCACATTTGAGAGGCAATCAGGAGTTCTGTACTGATTCTAGCTGTGGACAGGGCGAAAAAAAAATCTCATTTCGTTTTTCAAAGCAGAGGCTGAGCAGCACTTTTCTTCGTTACTTGTTATCCTCGGAGAGAAGCCAAGAGGTGTGATGGTGTGCCAGATTATCTGTGTGTGGTTTGTCTCTCACTTGAGCCCACCTTGTATTCGGCCTCTGGCCCAGGACTACTTTGGCACGAGTCTGTACCATCTGTCAGAATCCCTCCTCTACTTTCTTCTAACTTGAGAAAGAGATCATTCCAGTGCAAGGAAATTAGACAGCAGCGAGTGAAGACACCGATAAAGATGTTTCTGCACTGGCATCATGGGTTCATTAAACTTTTATAAAGAATGCACTTTAAAAAAGCAACAGGAAAAGCTTTGTCCAGAACATGCTGCAAGGTTGTTTTTTTCTATGAACGAGATAAAAAATGCTTTAAGAAAAATGCTTTACGGTGTAAAACATGCTGCTGCTGATCTACTGGATTTCAAATCAAATGTAATGTTGATTCTTGCATGTTGTGATCACACCATATATGAGCATATTGAATCATAATGACATTTATCATATAAAATGTTCTAAAAACCATTAGAACCAGCAGCACTAATGAATTTCCAGGTGTCTAGATGGTTTAGTATTGTGAGGAATTACAGTTATATTTTAATTTACATTTCAAGAATTTCAAGCACCTGTAAAAACCCTGATTCGGCCCACGAGCCGCATATTTCTGACCATCAAGCCAGACCTGCACGTCTCGTCCTGCCTCTGCTATATGCAGGTCATCATTACAGGCCGAGGAGCTGCAGGAGCAGCTGCTGTTCATGAGTTAAATTCTTCATAAACCTGCAGCGTGTTTGTCAGATGGCAGTAGGCGGTCCAGGAGCTACACACGCTCTCCCCAATTGCGCTATACACACCACAAACACATTCATGGATTTTCATGTGTCTCTTTAAGGTTTCTAATTGAGTTCCCCTGCTTTATACGGTCCTTAATAAGAGGAAACCCCTGATAAAATGATCAAAGTCTGATGGATCCTGAACGTCACTCACTCGCTTCTCCGGACATGCACTGCGGTCTCATGAGGAAACGCAGCTGTTTGATATAAATAAATATATTTTCTTGTTCCCGAATACAAATATTTTAAAAGTATTTGTCTGAATACAGTATTCGGCCTTTCCGAATACCGTATCTGGGATCGGCTCCATCCCTAATAGGGGTGCACATAATTTTGTCAGTGAAGTTCTCAGGGAGGCACCAGGTGCTCATGTTTGGTGCATACGCCGATCTTGTGAGATTGTATCTGTGTGCATGCGTGCAATGCAGTGTGTGTGTCGCTAAGCTGCCGCGAGAGCATGCTGTTGCAGCGCACCACAACGTGAGGTGAGAATGAAAAATAAACCAAGCCATCAGTTCAGGCTTGTCAGTGTGTGATCACGGGTCACATAATTGATACCACCGGTGCATGAAGGAGCACAGTGGCAGGAGGAACTGGCACCGCTTTGTGCAGCCCTGCATATATATATAAGTGTGTATATGTGTATGAGTAAATACTCACACAGTATATCTGAATACACATCACATCAGTCTCATTTAAGATACCTAGATTATCACTATCCATCCGTTTAAGACCAAATTTGCATTAGCTGTAACGTAGCAAGCAGATACAGATGACTCATTTGAGCCATTGAATTTCTTTCCTCATGTTGTGAAGATGGAGGGACTATGTTCAAAAAATATTTCCTCAGCATTTTAGAATTAAAAATGGTCAGATTACAGATTGTGTCTCTGGAGGCTTAAAACTCTCTCTTTCACGGCCATCTGTTGGCCAATCAGAAGCTTTGAATAACTTTTAAAAATCATTTTTTAACCCTCAACACACATTTTGCATGCATTTCTTTGTTATGCAAATGTATGTTTATGTTCAATTTTTTAAAAACACTTTGCAAAATAAAATAAAAAACACTTTCATAAGATAGAATGCTGTCACTCCCAATCACCTTCTGCACAAAGATCAAAAATATAAGTTCACTTGATGTTGTTGAGCTCATGTTAGTGAGTCAGGAGAGGGAATCTTGGCTCTAGTCACTCACACACACACACACACATATACTATATATATACACATAAAGTGCTCTTCTCTCAACCTCTAGTCCCTCTCTCCCACATTACACCAAAAAGCACCTTTCAAAAGAGCTAACCCTGCTTGTCAAAGCTACAGTTTGAAGCCACTGGTGCAGATGGATGGTCATGGACAACCGACATGCTGGAGGAAGGAGAGGAGCGGTGTCGGGGATGAGCGAGGCAGAGTGTCACTCCGGTGATGTACATGCTGCAGCGCTGCCCTTCAGAGTAACACGTAACACCTCGCATTTCACAGACAGTGACATCAAACAAAGCCTGGTTGATCTTGAAAGTCTTCATTTGTCACTTGAACACACTCTTTCAGCGGCTCCGGCGTCTAATTATGCACACCCAGGAGGATCATTTATAAGGCTCAGCCTTTGAATCAGCTGTCTTTCTTTCTTTATGCCCTAAATGACATAGTTTCTCTCTAACAATAAGCTGCAGTGAAACTCGATATAAGCCGGTCCATACAGGAGGAAGGCACTTTTATCAGATTGAGCTTTAACATCATAGATGAATCCGAAGCTTTCTGCCAGTTGGGGCTGGGTGTAGCACTGTTGGAATTCTTTGTTTAAAAAGTAAATTTTTTTATGTTTCTGTTCTTGAAAAACTAATAAAACATAAAAATGTGCAGTTGATTCAGGAATAGTGTGAAATACACTGAGATTCTATGGAAAAAACATGTTTCCCATTGAAGTTAGGAGCAAAAAAAAATGTTAATTTCACATATGGGAAAATGTGTTTCTATAAGGGTGGATGTGGTCAAATAGCCTGAAGGTCTGAGAACAGCAGCTGCTCCTTTTGAGATCTAAAACATTCTGTCATCATTCTGCTGGACTTTATCATTTGTTTGGACCTGAATCAGCTTTAGGAGGTGAGTTCATCCCAGATGAAGTATTGTGTGTTTTCTATGACTCAAATCTAAAAATGCAGCATGTATAAACGTCAGATGGGAATTCATTTCCTTCCAAAGTGTGCAGCATATTGCTTCATTTTCATCCCACAGGTAGCTCCAAATTGGAGCTAAACTAAGAAAGCTGAAAGGTTTTCCATCTTCGTCATAAACCGTTCACTAATAGGTCACGAAGACCGTATCAGGGTCTTAATTCTGTATAAAAGAGGTCGTAATAATACTCAGGATCAAGTCTCAGTTTGTAAAATACATAACTTGCAGCCTGCTACAGCCTATTTCTCGTTCATTGCTTCATGTGGAATAATACAGCTATTAAAAAGCTATTTGACAGGCACTTCTCCGCTGACGAATTTAATCAATGACAATCGGAGCGCGGTCTTATTCACAAGGTTGTTTGATGATGGAGTAGTGCCTTTTTATCAAGCTGTCAGTCCACCGAAAGCAAACAGCATAACGGTTTACTTATGTAAAAACCTCCCGTGTGAGCGGGCACTCTGAGAAGGCATCGACTGGAGAGTCCAACCGCAAAGTAAATTAGCTCAACTTTTATAGTGTTAGACTGCTGCTGCTGAGAGAGGAGTCCCAGTGAGCTCCAGCCCAAGACTGCTGAGGATAAGCCTTTACAGACGGACTTTGTGATCTATTTCCGTGAAAGGTGCTCTATAAATACACTTTACTTACTTTTAAATGTCAGCAGCTATTTTGGGGTATAGTAGATCAGATGGAGATAACCTGAGTAAATACAAAGTGTAGTTTTATGATTTGATTTATTGAGGGAACAACTCTATACAAACCAACCTGGTATGACTATGACTAGTACGCTAGTGCGCACGCCTGATCTATCTGCCCGAAAGTGCCTTTGTGGACCGGTGCTGTCAGGTGGAACTATGTTTGGGGACTGTCTTTGTTGTGACACCTAAATGTGCCAATTAGCTTCCCTGATAAAACTTTTGTCTCACTCTTCTTTACAGTGTCATGACCGGGGAAGTGCAGGACCCAAACGCAGGAGGATGGAGGCAGGAACAGGTGAGGTAACTCAGGAGACACAGGACACACGAGGCTGGGGATGAAACACAAGGAACCAACAGGGAGTGACTGAACTAAACAGCATATAGGAGGGAGCTAATCAAGTAGACGAGACACACCTGAAGGGGATTAGTGCAGGACACAGGAGGAGGAACATGACACAGATTGTTTCGATTGTGCCACATTGAAGGATTTTCCAACATGTAGGGCCTGTTTAAGCTCAAAGGTCAGACATTCTCCGTCATGATTTTCTGTTTATTGGTTTAATTAATTACAGCAAGTGACCCAGGTCCTGAAGCAGACTAGTACACACTACCATGTCTGACTGTATGAGGACGTTTTCCTGAAATACAGTTAGTTTTACTCCAGATGGAACAGAACACACACCTTTCACAAAGTTACACCTCTGTCTTGTTAGTCCATAGAACATTTTCCCAGAAGTCTTAGGGAGCATCAAGATGTTTTTTTGCAAATGCGAGATGCTGTGTTGTTATTGGTCAGGAGAGGTTTTGTCTTGGAACTCATGGAGGCCATTTTTGCCCCGTGTCTCTTTCTTGTTGCTGAATCGTGACCTCTATGACTGAATCTTTTAAATTTTGATTACTTTCATATGTACGTACACCCTTACAGGAAAACCACATGAACATCACATGTGGAAATCATAACCCATGTGATATACATGTTTGTTTCTCACATTTCCCATGTGAATGTGAAAAAGGTGAACTTCACATGGGGAAATTTTACTTTTTTTTTAACATTTTCACATATGTTAAATTATTATAACGTGTAAAACATGTTCTGCGAATATTTCCTGTGTGGTTAAGAAACATTTTTAACTTATATGATCCCATGTGGTCTGGTTTTTCCACATGGACTCACATGTGAGATTAACATGTGAAACTAGTTTGATGTTTACATAAGGGCATTTCCAGACAAAAACAAGGGAAAAGTATAACCTTAGGCAACCGACAAAGGAACAGGGTGAAGCCACATCTTACCCCCAAGGTAAGATATAAACTGAAAACCACAACACAGAAGGGGGAGGAGGAATATATGTGTATAAAGATGATGAGTATTTACTAAAATCCCAAAAAATTCAAATTATTCACTCTACTAGTCCAATCTGCAACCCAATATTGACTTTTTTAAAATGTTTATGTTTTATGGAGATAATCACTGATTTACTAAATTTTAATTGGCCACAGAGACCATGACATGATATGACTCCCAAAAATGAAACATGATTTTATATTAGTTCTTACAGGACATCTGTCAAAAATCAATAATGAGCTCCTCTATGATTAAATAAACTCTGAGTAGAACTCACTTTAACCTTCACTTTCTACTGTTTTTGACATTCATTTATGTCTGTTTCTGTGCCAAATAAGTGAGGCCTGCAGGGCTTTAGATGTTGTCCTGGATGGGCGTAGATTTGGCATTGACGGAAGTGACGTGACCCCAACAATACTCGGAGACAGGTGAATTGTCCCCACCAATAACTCGATCCAAGGGTGCAGAAATAATAATAATAATAATAATACGTGCAGCCCAGCGGACCGAGGTGTCGTACTGCTGTGTGCGGACGGACCTGTGTCCAGGGGAATGAGGCATACGTGTCTGGATCGACTGGCGCAAGCCCCCAACGCCAAGCCCCACAGCACCAGAAAGTGTGGCTATGAGGCATTTTCCTGGTGATGGTAACTTAGTCCGATCTGGACCAGGACCAGCGTTACAAGACGGATCGCTTTAATTTGCACTTCCTGTTTCAGCGCACGCTCGAAACCCCCCACCCCATCCCGGTTCGCACCAATGTCAAGAGCAAAATCATCATTTGTAAACTGCATGATGTCACTACTCAGGTAATTTTTGTCTCATACTAAATTTGTTTGCTGATCTGAAACATTTAAGTAAAAAAACATAGACGTTTGTAAGCAGGAGAAATGTTTTTTCATAACATTGAGTCTTATCAATATATTTGGTTTTGTAGTTTTATAAACAATCTTCTTAGCCGTTTATCTTTTGAAGGATACTGATGTTTAAATTTGTTCTTGCTTTTTTTATTCTTTGCATTCATTAGAAGAGGAGGAGGAGGAAAATAACAGCACAAACACCCAGCGCCTGTTTGCTTTCTCCTCTTTTAAGACGAGCACATAAAAAGTTTACTGGAAGCCCTCCCTTCTGCTTTCATCAGCATATCACTTTGAGCCCCTATTATGCAAATGAAATCACAGCTCTATAAACCATATGTAAATGGAAAACACAAGCATGTCCAGACAAAATTACAGTCGTAAATTTGATCAGCGGCGCTCTAATAATCAGAACGGTAAGTGAAGCCTTCCTTCTCGCCACTTTTCTCCGAGATCTGTTTTTCCCCCTTCCATTCATCAGCGCTGACGTCCTGCAGCCAAGACGTGTCAAATTCCCAGAGCGTGATGGCTGATTGTCTGTAAAATTTGACGTCGCAATTGTTTGCTGCATTTCCTTTCAGAAAGCTCAAAGTGCTCAGAGAAATAAAAGAAAATCCCCAGCTTGTGAGTGTTCACATACATCCACCACGCTTCATTCAATTCTCCAGCAGTTCCAGTGAATTTAAAGGCAAATATGCAAGTTCTTCTCCGTGCAACAAGGATGTAGCATTCAGCTAGATGCAAGACGTACATCATCACATATAAAATATTTATCCACAGCGGATAGAGAGGTTGATTTAAAGGCATGTTTCTGATGTTGAGAAACATTATTTAAAAAATTGGTCAGAATGAGCCGTTAGTGAGTTCCACGTCCGTGAAGTGAGTGTTTTGATGATAGGAATGGGAAACGGATTTGTTTTTGCACAAGTGCAAAATCTCTGAGAAGAGAAAATCGGGCGATTGCAAAAGGATGGCATTGAGCTGATATCTGTTTGAAAAGATGCCAGATTCACTACTGAGTGCTTCCAAACAATTAAACAGCAATAAATTATGCAAACCTTCTCTGCAAACGTTGATGTGAGGCAGTTTTCATTACAGTGATCCTTAAGATGGATATAATCTTTAGATTTGGTGGTTAAAAGCTAATTTATTTGATCTCAGACAAGAACAAACTGTCAGATTTACCCTGTTTAAGGGATGCTGTCCTTTTGGGATGCTGCTCAAATTCAGGCATTGAAAAAACTATATTATATTATTGGTTAAACAGTGAATCTTTTTCAGGCACTGAATTAAACTGTGGGGGAACTAACGTTTAAAAAAAACTCTAAATACAAGAATTTTATCAAAGTTAAATATTATTACCAAATATTATTATTAAAATATTGTTTTATGCAAAATTAAAAAGGACTTCCTCATTGAGACAGACTTCTCAAGACAGCTTGGATCCACCAGGAGCTGATTTGCTACAGTGACCCTTGTCATATTCTGCCCTCTTGTGTCCAGTTTGTGCCTGTGTTCCTCCTCCTGTGTCCTGAACTAATCCTCCACAGGTGTGTCTCGTCTCCCTGATCACCTCCCTCCCTTGTGTTGTATCCCCAGCCTCGTGTGTCCAGTGTTTCCTGAGTCCAGTGTGCGCTGCATGCCAGGTGGTAGGCAAGACCAACAAGCATAGTGTGCAAGATTATGGCTGATAGTTTTTAGTTTATGACTGAAGGGTGGGGGTGTTACAGTGCCCGTAATTTGGCTGAGGAGGGGTGCCCCAGTTTGTGCCGGCTGCTTCCCTTTCTACCTGTTCAGCACCTGGGACAGCGACAGTGCAGGCTGGCTCCAGCACTGATGTGTCCCTCCTGTTCAGCACCATGGACAGCTGCACACCAGAGAGCCACGCAGCTGCTGAGAATCAGCAATGGGGTTTATGCACGGTCACTTCCTGGTTGCGATAGACGCATCCCCTCCCTTCCGGTTCAACGCTGTTCCCACACAAACTGGACAAAATGGATTTTTTCACCCGTTTTCTTCAAGACCTGCTGCGCATCACGGTAAACGATGTCCACCGGATTTTTGAAAAACACACAGAGCAAGCGGGTGAAGGACTTTAAGCTGTATTTAACCAGCTTTATTCATGAAATTGAAGGTAAGCTAACAGCGTTAGCTCGTAGCTTCCATCATCAAAAAACAGTGAGACAAATCTATATAGCCGTGATCGTGGGCTCCAACTGCTTCCCAACTTTCACCTTTCTCTGGTCTAGCTGTACGTTATCAAACACCAAGTCTTCATTCACCAAAAGAATAGTTGTTCCAGTGAAATAACACACGAACGGCGCCGCGCCTCCTCCTTTAGCCTCCTCCACTCGGCTCTTTGACTACTGTGCTGCAAAGTGTCGACTGCAGACACGGTGTGGTTAGAAATGATCACGTTTTCTCTTCTTAAGTTCACAATCCTTCCTTTTTGTAGTTATTTATTCAGTGGAAATGTGTGGAAACGGACTGATGAATTATATTCAGCTGATGCGGTACACAACGGAACACAGCAGTGTTCAGCTGTCGAGGATTCCCGTCCGCTGATACTTATATGATGGCTTCAGTTCTTAGTGCTATAATATATATATCATACTGTACTATACTATACTATTACTCGTTTTGATTATAAACAATATCTTTAGCTGGAAATGCACTCTAACTCTGGAAATCTTCCCGTTTCAAATGGAACCGGAAATGGTCCCGCGAGGTAATTTTAAACAGGAAGTTCTACTAAGTACTCTGTGCATAAAGCCTATTAGGGAGCGTTTAAAAGTCCGTGGCTGTCAGATGATCAGGGGACTCAGATCTGTGCTGACGTCCCCTGTTTTGGCTGTGGTCTCACAGTAGTTTAGTGGCGGTGTAGTTTGGTGTTCTGACTAGAACTTTGTGTGCAAGTCTCTCCAGTTTTTGTCTGTTAGAGTGCTTTATTAGCCTTTTAGTGTAGTTCCTTCCATCCTCTTCTTACAGAGTGTCTTTAGTTTAGTTAGTTATTTTGTTTAGTTTAGTGAGCTCCCTGGGAGTTATTTTCCCAGTTTTGTGTTTCCCGTCTTTTAGTTGAAGGGTGTTTTTAGTTTAGAAAAGCTTTAGTTTTAGTGCCTCTTCCTGCTGGTTTTTCTTGGGAGAAAAATAATTTTTTTTTTTTTTGTTATGCTTGACCTTGTTTCTGAGCGCTTTTTGTGTTTGACCCCTGTGCATCTCCTAGACCAGGGGTGTCAAACTCCAGTCCTCGAGGGCCAGTGTCCTACAGGTTTTAGTACTTACCCTGATTCAACACACCTGAATCTTTTGTTTAATTACATCTTCAGGAAGTCCCCAAGCTCTACTGAAGCTTGGAAATCATCTACTGATTCAGATCTGGTGTGATGGAGCTGAGAGACTTCTAAAACATGCTGGAATCTGGCTCTTGAGGACTTGAGTTTGACACCCCTGTCCTAGACCCTTAGGGGAGTCGTAACAATGATAGATGAAACACACAATAGGCAGAAATATGATGCATTTTAAACATCTGACAGACCACTCTAACGTTATCATCCCATCTTGTCAACAAAAACTCACACAAATCTTGCTATGTTTTATTCATCAAAGAGCAATGTTTAGCTCATCACCATCTTGTTATTGTCATAAGAAAATGGTGCATCAATTAAAAAATAATGACATCATCGACAAAAACAACACTGCCTGAGTTCTATACATGTCTACTGTCCTCTGGTGGAAATTTACAGTTTGTTTTTCAGTATAATTGTGTTTTATTGCTGTTATTTTGTTATAAAATGTCATAATAACATTCTACAGATGATTATATAGTGATATTAACATTATCCAACTAACACTTCAATTTTTACTAAAGGCACACTATGCAGTATTGGCTTGTTTTAGCACCCCCTAGTGTCAATTTGGCTTCAACTGCCACATTACGTTCTTGTGCCTTGTTATAATATTCTACAGTCAGTACATTGAAGAAAAGTTGGATGAAAATGAACACATTGCCAGCTTTTTAATTAATTCTAAGTTCCACTTTTATAATCTGTTGAGGTTTTGCTCCCCAATAAAGGTGATGCAGTGCTAGCCAAGCAGAACTCTGGTTTCAGGAAACCCACTTTGCACTAAAATCCTCTCCAGGCTTCAAAAAGAGTTCATCATTAAACATAAAGGTTTTTAAAGCAGAGCTCTGAAACGGTGAAGATCTACAAAATAACGAGGTGTCGGAGCAGAAACAGCTCTGTGTAAAGCCCCGATTTTAAAGCGCAGCATTTGTCTGCATCATGAGTAATATTCACGAATCAAAGGAGCGGAAAGTGTTCCCGTGTATGGCAGCGAACAGTGAGAAAATTATCAGCTAGTGTTCAGGCTCTCTGTTCGGCCCCTGCTGCGTTAATGGGCTCTGGGCCACATCCAAAGTGTGACCAGCCCAGCATGAAACTTGTTACGTTAGCGTTTGCACAGACCGTGACCCTGTCACCTCTACAGCAGCTTCACAAGAGACTGACCACTGTGTTTGCGTGCGGTCGAAACAAAAGAAGAGAGCTTTTGTCTTTCTGCCTGTAATAACATATGCAGGGATGGCCAGCCACAGAAATGAATATATTCACTCAGACTGAGAGGCAGGGACAGTGGGAGTGGGTTGAATGCTTCTTGATTTGTTTGCCCTTTGTGTGCACCCTTCATTGTACCTGTCACATTTAATCGCATTAATTTATTCAGCATTTAAGACGTAATGAAGCATTTTAATCAGAATGATCAAAGAAAGACTCATGAATAAATTAATAGTTGTGAATTATCAGCATAAAGGGCAGTAATTATAACAAAAAAACTGATTCAAGTTATAAAAAATCAAACTTTTTATTAATGATTAGTATGTGCACATGCAGCTAAAGTCTAATAGTAGGTGGGGAGTTGCTTTTGTAAAAACAATAGGTTTGATTAAATCCCAGGATTTTGATAGACACACTGTGAAAAATGTGACAAGAGCCAAGGTCATCAGAAATGTTAAAACTGCTGCCAGAAACTCAATAATGTCACCATGGTAACCATACATCAGCAAGGCACAGGCTTGTTTTCAAGATAAATTGAGCCACAAACAAACTGCTGTGCATAATGTAGCATTATAAACTGTGTTTATATGGTTTATAATTGGCACATACTTCTGTAAGTTCACTACTAGGTTTTGTAAGTTTTACACGGAGAAAAATCTACGATACTATCACCCTTTTAGTGTTTACAGGGATATCTAGGTTCGATTCTGGTGTCACAGTGAGTAGATTATGCATTTAATATTGACAATAGAAATCTGAGACTAGATATTAGACTTCATTAATTTTATTAAGAAACATACGACGAATATCACAGATAAGAAAGAGGTAGTTAGCAGGTAGTCAGCATTAAGTCATTCACGATGGTAAGGTGTTCTGAATTGAATCTTAAATAAGTTTTAGCAATCTGAGTCTCATGAGGTTTTAGGAGACTAGGGATTTACTTAATTTAGATTAAGGATTCTAATTAAGGGGTACTAGTTACGGATGGAATTAGTAACTAGTTTGAGTGAGCTAATGTTGTTAGCTTCTATCAAGAGGCCTTTAAGCTTTACCAGAGTCGTGGTTACTTAACTGCGTTCCCTGGATCGTCACTGTTGGGGGTCGGATGAGACGGTGGAGGTGAGGTTTCCCCCTCGGTCGGGATCAGACGGCTGCGGGGGTCGAGGACCGCCGAATGCCACAGGTGTCGTCCGTAGATACGAAGTTAGATAACCCATCTCTAGCAGGGAGCATCTAGGCCTGGCCTTCCCATAACAGAGCGTCAGACTGAAGGTGTCTGACCTCAGAGGGAAGCTGGTTTCATCGGCTCAGACGGGCTGGGGTACCGTCTCAGGGGTGAGCCGGCAACTAGCGTCAGCTGTGTAGGGGTTGACAGCTGAGAGGTCAGGTCTGGTCAGCGTCAGACCAGAACCGCTCTCCTTTCTCTTAGCTTGTTCAGCTTGTTTCTCATTGAACTGCACTCTCGCTTCCGGGGTCGGAAGTTAAAGGGAGTCTAAAAGACGTGGGCCAATGAGGAGTTATTAATGTCACGTGACTCAGACCGCTAACTCTTATTGGTTGTAGTAATGAGTGACGTGGTTGTCAGAACCTTTATCGGTATATGTGTGAAATAATACTGAAGCAGATCAACATTCATTAATGCTGGAAGAAAATGCATTAATCATCTAAGACATTCCTGTAACAGATTAAAGTGTCATTTTAGAAAGAGACACCAAGAGTCTTTATTATTATTATTATAAGAGTCCGGTGGATTCTTCCGATACGACCGTGACCTTGGAGGAATGTTGATTCAGGTTAAAACATAATAACAGAGTCATTTTACTCCAAGTTATTGGGAAAAAAAAGATGGTTATTATTTGTGATGATCTAGAGGTCAAAGTTCAGAGGTAGTAACGCATTTGGGTTCGTTACAATAAACTATAAATCAAGCCTTTCCTGAGCTGTGAGTGGCAGAAGGGCCAGACTTAAATATTTACGTGACTTCTGTGATTTAAGTTCAAAAGACCCTTTACTTCCAGTTTAAAGAGAAAATAATAAGCTTTGATATAAAAGAAACCAGTGTGGATTTAAGTGGATAATTTGAAGTTGTGTTCCATCAGTTACTTATCTGTGGTGAGCACCATGCCGGACAGTGACATCACTCAAAGTGGGTGGAACATCTAGAAACAGGAAGTTGTTCTCTGACTGGAGCAACTTTCATCATTAGTCAGATCAATAGAGATGCTGTTACGGAACACTGACAAAATATTAGGCGTTTTAAACAACTCTTGCTCAAAATATTGATGTGTTAGAGTTTGGAATGCTGCAAGTTTATGAAATTCTAAAACTTTTCTTGAGATCATTTGTTTAGTTTATGGTGTTTATGTTGCTGCAGTGGCAACATTAGCATAACAATTCGGATGTTTGGTTGAGCCAAGCTAAACGAATAGATTTCATTTGTAGGTACACAATTCCAAAGGATTTGAACTGTGGGTGAAAAGACGACAGAAATTTCTACATTTTGATGTATACCGTATTGATCCGAATATCAGACGAGTCTTTTTTTTTATGTAAAAATGTGGGGTCGTCTTATAATCGGGGTCTAACCAGTGACACATGCTGATAGATGTTTGGGGTTATTAAACGACCGCAACAGCAGAGGTCGCAGGCTTTTTGTAAAGGCGGCAGCAACAGGAAGCGCAGCACAGATCGCGACTGGTTCAGACTGGTCCAGACTGGTCCAAAGTTACAGGCCCACTGGGGACTAAGAAGCCCGATGTCCAGTCCAGCCAGGTCCACTTCCAGACCCAGGGCAGGTGCTTTCAGCGTGAGCTGTCCAGGTGGAGGACTCACGCTGGTCAATCCAGACAAGCCTCCTTCCCTCTAACCCTCTAAATCTATATTAATAATTTGTAATTTTTTGTAACTCACAATCTAAGATTCATTGTTTTATGTACTATTTTATTGCTTAATAGGGCAAAACTTTTTCTTGATTTGTATTGAAAGGAAAAAAGAAAACACAGAAGCCAAAACATCCTTGCTTAAAATTTCAGAGTGATGTGGGGAATGTAACCTTCATGTGAAACTACTTGTTAGCAATTTACTGGCTTCTGTGTTCATTTCAGAAGCTCATTCACACAAGAACAAGGCAGATAAGCTCAGAACAGACATGGCCCTGGGGCCAAAACCTGACTGTTGCTGTTATGAAATAAAACGATTTTGCACATAACTGCATTCACAAGGCCCTGTGAAAATAGGAATGTGTGAGAAGAATGCATACTTCAGGAAGTGGCTTTCCACGTTTCTATACATGTGTAGGATTTGTCAGCCTTGAGCACCAGCAGGCAGGTTTGACTGTTTATATCTGAGCAGTAAAAGCTGTCTGGGCTTTTTATGTCGAGGCAGCAGAAACACAAACCCTCTGCAGCGGTCCAAACAGACATGGATTTGGAGGAAAGGTGATTAGATCTGACCTCTATGATGAGATAATGGGTCGTCCAAGCAGGACCAAGACCAGAGTGGTATGGTACAACCTCCAAGTTCACTTTTTCTGCCTCAGCAATACATTTTCTATAAATATTAAAACATGAGTTAACTTTTCTTCTTGTGGGGTATTAGTTAATCCCCAATAAATACCTTCATCAGTGTTTGTTGCTGCAGTTCTCCTCCTATACAGCAGGGGTCACTAATGAAATGACAAACAGCTGGAGTCGCAGCAGAAGAATAGCTGTATACAAAACATTAAATTCTTTGTTTGTTTTTTAATAAAGAGGAAAAAATGAAGACACTAAAACAAGAATCACAAAATCAAGTCAAAAAATCTTTTATATGCCTAATGCATACATAATTTTTAAAAAATCCTAAAACAAAAATATAACTCACGCACTTTACAAATCAGCAGGGTCATCCACAAAAACTTCAAAGCAATTAACAAATAAGTCAATAATATTACCATAAACAGACATAGGTTTATGTACATGTACATTAAAGGCACACTAACTTTTTCTACATGCTAAAATGACCCTTTATAGGGTTATTGAAAAGTCACTCAGCCCCATCTGCTGCTTGTGTCAGGGATACAGCTTTGCAACTTCAGAATCTCCGGTTCGGTGCCCAGAAGTCTCACAAAGTCACTTCAATCTCTCCCTGCTTGAACACAGCTGATTTCTTTGAATGAGTGATGAACCGCTCCAGTAGAAAGCAAAGAAGGCTGAGGAGACATTTCAACATTTAGATTTAGGTGTTTCTGAGCAGAAACAATGTTAACATTTTTACGACAGTGATCTAAAACGGACACTAGGGGGTGCTAAAAACCAGCCAAAACTTCCTAGAGTACCTTTAAGTTTTGACTTGTTTTTAGCACCCTCTAGTGTCCGTTTTAAATCACTTTACCAATCAGCAGACCTCAGACAAAAATTCTCAAAGTAGTTGTAAAGTCTTTCTCTGTGTCTGGAACACATCTTGAAACCTCTATCTAGTTTCCATGTGTCAGAAAGTGCT
The DNA here is from genome assembly GCA_006937965.1 of Callopanchax toddi. Lineage (NCBI taxonomy): Eukaryota > Metazoa > Chordata > Actinopteri > Cyprinodontiformes > Nothobranchiidae > Callopanchax > Callopanchax toddi. Next base: position 1,531,555 of record SSNR01000128.1, read on the forward strand.
TAGTGGGGCAGTGGGTAGCACCATAATACCGTATGTAATATCATTTTATATCATCATACCCAGCGACAAGTTAAACTTGCTGTAAAAACACCTTAGAACCAAGTGAGATTCTAACTGAAACGTGTTTATTTTCTCGCAATTATGTGTCTCCAACTAAAGTCCAACAGTGAGATACTGGATCATTTTTTGGGAGGCATCTTGTCCAGAGACAGCAACGACAGGTTCCAAGAAGCACCAATATAAGTAAATAAAAGCGGTTACCCACTTCAGAGTATACAGTACCTACTGTAGCCTGTTTACTAAAGAAAGATGAGCATTAAACACAAAAGGGGAACCCTCTACCACCTTCCCACATTCACATACCGTCCTCTTTCTACTCGTTTCACACAGACCCAGGTTCTGAGGGCTGATCAAAACCACTACACAGAAGCTGTATTGGTTCCCAGAATACTTTGTGTCCCCGGTGGCACCATCCATGAACCACCACATGAAACAATCTTATTGGGGTCACATATCAAACAATACGGATCCTGCAGGTGATCAGATATCGGCATCCTAATCAAACACTCCTTCCTGCTTTGCACCGAAAACGCTCCAAAACACCGTCCAATTACCTCAGTGGAAAACTACAGCGTTAGGATTTCATCACATGCTACAGAACCAAGTCTCCTTTACGAGTCGGGCTTTGTGCATTTTCTGTAATCCTTCAGCGCTTTCAGTTCTTTCTTCATTACCGAGAATCATTTCGTCTTTTGCAAAATATGGTGACTTTTGGAGGGAAAGTACATTTTATCAAACATCCAGTAATGAAACTGAAAGCGCAGCGGCCCCAGTCAGGGTTATTTGGCTGCAATCGCAATGCAATTTCAGTTACATCAAAGAGAGGATGGCTCTGTCCTTCATGGGAAGGGAAAAAAAACTAACGTCTTACCCCTGCACACATCATTTATAAAGGCCCAGATTTAGGTCTGAGGGAAAATAAAAACCACACTGGCAGCTGAAAACAAATGCATTTCTTTAATTCTGCTCTGTTTTTTTTATTAATGTGACACTCGGGAAGCAGTAAATCCCAAAACTCCGTCATGCAGATATTCTGAAGGTAATAGAAGCGTGATTCAATTTCAACTGCTGAACACTGTATTATACAAGGGTTTAAAGTCCAGAGAGCTCAGAAGATGAGATTAAAGAGGATTTCTTTACAACTTTCACCCATTTTCTCATAATAATACCTTGCCCATTTGGAGTGTAATAGTTTCATACAGACACACACACACCTTTTTTGAAATAAAAAAGAGAAAGTTGTCTAATTTGAAGTGTTACTTCATTTTTGAAAGATTTTTGAAAAACTAAAATTCAGAACTGAACATCTTTTTTTTTTTTTTTTTTTTGGTGCAAACAATGCTTTTGCACCTCTGTCTGCAGATCTCTCTTTGTGAGAGATATTTACACCTCATACCCTCCCAACCAAACCACAGCTCTGTGCTGGTGCAGTTTGCTCACATTTGAATGAAGTTTATGATTCATTTAAAGTCACAGATGTTTATGTAAATTCTTGTTTTAGGAAATAATTTGATTTTCAAAGAGCTGTTCTGTTAGCATGACGTGTTTACCCTACCCTGACAGCTAGTTGTATTTGGGTTTGAAACAGGAAAAGGAGCAATCTGCTGAACTGTTGATAGTACACAATAGAGGAAAGGCATGTCATGCTTAATGAAGCATTGTTGGATCTACAAATAATGTGGTCACATCTTATTATTGCTAATGAACATTCAGAATAAAAAACATTACAATTATAGAACATTACTGCAAAAGTAATTATCTAGCATGATGATTTTTGTGGCTTTCATTTAAAACCTGGGGATAACTATCATTTTTTTAAACTTGTAACAGCCCTTATACAGAAAACACCAACTATTGACCAAACCCCGTCTTCAATACTCTAGACTAGACTTTTCCAGGGAGGCTAAAGAGTGTAATCCTTATATAGTTGGAACACACACTCTGGTCTCCTTTCCCGATGACCATGAAATGACCTCATCACATACTATGTTCGAGATTTCATCTGCCACTGCTCCACCTCACAAGGCCCTCTGGTACCTGTCTGCTTCTTCTGGAAACCCACAGAGCAGCCGAGGCCTAGTCGTATGTCTCTCACTGCACTTGGGATACAGTTGAACCTCTGCCTGAGATGGGAATTGAAATCCATCTTGACAGATTCTTCCCGCAGACATTCCCAGCCGACTCTCACTATGTGGGGCTACCAGGTCTGTGTGGTGTCTTCCTCTGCCATCTGATCCAACGTACCACCAGATGATCAGCTGACAGCTCTAGTCTTCTCTAGATGTTATGACTACAAGGTTGATCATCAATTAGGCTGCCCTGGCATACCAATGGGCCACCTTATTTTTTTTAAATGCCGTTTGTTGTGGTCAAACTGCAACTTGTGAAAACGTTTATAAACAAAACACCACTCAGGTTCAGGTTGAGTGTGCTGTTCATCCCAATAACGCCCCCTAGGTCTCGCTGTCATTAAGTGTTTAGTTCCTCCAGTAGGACTATAGATTCCTCAATCGGACTGCAATCTAGCACCCATCCCAACAATCAGGACCCATTCCTTGACCTGAAGGGTCCATAGGTGAATGAGTCCATGTTAGTGTCTATAGGGCTGGGCCCCATGGGCAAAAACCTGGTGCTTCCTCATTGGTCTCAACCCCATTAGCTCTAGGGTGGGATCCTAATAGCCCTCTGAGCTGGGCACTCTGGTATTCTGAGGTTTTGTTCATGAAAGCTCGTTGTTTCACCCTTCACCTCGGACCAATTTGCCATCAGAGACCCTACCAGGTACAAACACTGCTATGGACAACAAAGCCCCTGGGATCATTAGGGCACTCAAAATTCCTCCTCCATGATGAGGTGGCGGTTCAATGAGAAGGGTTTTGGGTGCTATGGTAAAATTTTCACAATTTTCTAAGTGAATCTGACACAGAAGGAGCAGATAGTTGCAAAAAAATAGTTGTTCGTTGACGCGCAGAACATCTATTCCTGATACTGTCGAGTGCAGTAGTGAATCTGTGCTCCAAAGCTTAGAGGCCAAATTTGTCTAAAAATTATTTGCTTTTTTTAAAACTACATACACAGGTGGTAAACAACATTGTAAATCGCGTCCCTTGTTATTTTTTTAAATGATTTATGACACTGAATTTGCACAAAACACGATGAACAGGCATGTATTTGTCCTGAAAACTGAGAGAAAGTAAAACCAGACTGGTGGTCTGTCAGAAAATCCACCAACCAAAAGTTTAAACAAAACCTTGTCCTTCTGTACGGCACACAAAAATATCCAAACACACCGAGGGACTGTTTAAAGAGGGCTGTGATTTATGTCAGGAGGTAATTCTGACTGTCTGCTCGCCACACCGCTGCCAGGAAAAATCTCAGCCAATTGTACTCCTCATATAATATCCAGTAAAAATAAGCTCAGGTAAAAGCGGTGCCATCCGAGCTGGCAGTCTTAGAATAGCTGGCAGAGTTTCTCGTGTTTTTCTTCTCACAGCAGTTCGGTTTTCAACCATCTGCTGAAATTGCACTTGAAAGCAGCGTTTACTCCCAGCAGAGATCAGAGCGCGCTTTCGTCAAACGTATGGATCTCTCTTCACCCTCTGCAGCGTCGGTTTGATGACGCATAAATAATTCAGACACATCTGTGGCTTTAGAGACTTCTGTCACCATGTGCAGTTTGAGCTGATCTTCTTGTTAACATCTCCTTCAGGTGACCGCCATTGTTTCCTCACAGGTCCTCATTCGCTGTTCATAAATGTTGTAACATTCATTTTCTCCAGTTTGTCTCGTTATCTATTCATGTGACGCTCAAGCATGTTAGCTCTGAACTTGATTTCTGTGCAGTAAAATATTTTACTTGCGGAAAATGTATAGTTTTAGGCAAATATTTAGACACACAAAATCTTTCAGAGTGACCTGGTATGTGGATAAAAAAGGACATATCAGCGGTATAATATGGGATGAGGTTTGTGCCAACCAAAAAATCCAGACACACGCAAAATATATCCAAATATTGCAATCAAAAAGAACATTTCAGAAGCAAAAGTGTGAAACTCAAAATCAAAAAAATCACTCCAAAATCAAAATAAACTATTTCATAAGTAAATATTTATGTTTCTAAACCAAAAACGTATTTTTACTTCTTAACAATTCATGTTTTAATAGGCTTTATGCACAGAGTACGTAGTAGAACTTCCGGTTTAAAATTAACTCGCGGGACCATTTCCGGTTCCATTTGAAACGTGAAGATTTCCAGAGTTAGAGTGCATTTCCAGCTAAAGATATTGTTTATAATCAAAACGAGTAATAGTATAGTATAGTACAGTATGATATATATATTATAGCACTAAGAAATGAAGCCACTGTATAAGTATCAGCGACGGGAAGCCTCGACAGTTGTGTACCGCATCAGCAGAATATAATTCATCAGTCAGTTTCCACACATTTCCACTGAATAAATAACTACAAAAAGGAAGGATTGTGAACTTAAGAAGAGAAAACGTGATCATTTCTAACCACACCGTGTCTGCAGCCCACACTTTGCAGCACAGTAGTCAAAGAGCCGAGTGGAGGAGGCTAAAGGAGGAGGCGCGGCGCCGTTCGTGTGTTATTTCACTGGAACAACTATTCTTTTGGTGAATGAAGACTTGGTGCTTGATAACGTACAGCTAGACCAGAGAAAGGTGAAAGTTGGGAAGCAGTTGGAGCACACGATCACGGCTATATAGATTTGTCTCACTGTTTTTTGATGATGGAAGCTATGAGCTAACGCTGTTAGCTTACCTTCAATTTCATGAATAAAGCTGGTTATATACAGCTTAAAGTCCTTCACCCGCTTGCTCACAGACGTCTCTGTGTGTTTTTCAAAAATCCGGTGGACATCGTTTACCGTGATGTGTGGCAGGTCTTGAAGAAAACGGGTAAAAAAATCAATTTTGTCCAGTTTGTGTGGGAACAGCGTTGAACCGGAAGGGAGGGGCAGAGTCTATCGCAACCAGGAAGTGACCGTGCATAAACCCCATTCTTTGAAACACCTTTTTGGTTCCGACTTGATTCTGCTTCATTTTGTACCATTTAGGCTTTTATTCTGAAGGGCATGATTTGGTTCTGCCCTTAGCTTTTAGCTTTAGCTTAGCCTCTGTTTGCTTCTGCTCTTATAGTATAACCTCTTAATTTTTATAGTAGGGGGTTTACATTACAGACACTCAAACTTAACACATAGTCCAAACATTTGCAGTTAGAAATTATAGTAGAAATGTGAAGATGAACCAATTTGCATCAATTTACAGACACATGTGCAAAATGCGACTTAATCAGTAGGACAGTTCTGTACTGATGGAGTTTTGGGAGTAAAAATCTAGACATATAAGTTTCATTAGACCAATAAAATTTGATCCATTCAACCATCACATCAAACATCTGCAAGTAGTTTTGTTTCATCAGGTTTCTGCTGTTAAAGTTATCAGTGAAGTTTCAAAGGATTGACACGTTTGTGTTTGAGGAATGGATCCTCTGTAGGGAACTTTTTATAGTATCCAACTCTTCTTTTTTTGTATCATTTGAGATGTACTGCACTGAAACAAATAGTCTTAAATTCAGCTGTGAAGTGAGTTCACATGAGCTATAAAGTCACTGACCTCCATCTGGAGCCGCGCCGGAGAGTCCGGGTCCATTCCCACTAAGGCCAGGATGTGAGCACAAGTGAAACCAACATTTGTTCTGTTGTCTTCTCCTTTGCCCTTTGGTTGCTCTGTGTAGAGAATTCACAGTCTTTTCTCTCCTCGTGGCGTTCACCTGCTGTTTGATCTCCTCTCATGCAGCGGACTTCCTTAAAGGCACATTATGTACATTTTTCATATTTTTAAATTGTTTTCTTGAGCCAGTATGAGCTCATATGACTCTTTACAGGGTTAATGAAAAGTCACTCAGCCCTATCTGCTGCTTGTGTCCAGGATCCCGCATTCTTCAACTTCTTAGTGATGTGATGTTCATGAACGAGTCAAATCTATTGAATAGCTCTTCACGGTGAACGAGGAGAACCGAGTCTTTGTAAAGAACCGTTCATTTTTTTGTATTAACTGTGACGTTTGAAGCCAGAAGGCAATATTCGACGACACTAAGCTACTGGCTGAAACAGAACTGCTCTTTATTTAAAACCACATCAACAGCATCAACCCATCAGTTCTATCAAGGAAGCCAATTAGCGATGCACATGTAGGTGTCACTATGAAGAGTGTCCCCCAAACATAGCTCCACATGACATTTCTCTTCTAAATATTGCAAAAAAACCCATTCAAGAGCCAGTTTTTAAACGGCTCTTTGAGGTGAACGGCTCCTTAATGAATGGCTCCCTTCAAAGAGCCATAAATCCCATCACTACAACTTCTGAGTCTCCGGTCCAGTGCCCTGAAGTCTCACAAAGTCACGTATCTCAGGAGGGTTAGGCTAACCCAATGTGGCTAGCTGTTAGGCTAGCGCCGGAGTGTTTTTAGCTCATGATTCCTGCTTTTTCCATCTCTCCCTGCTTGAACACATTTCTTTGAATGAGTGATGAACCGCTCCAGTAGAAAGCAATGAAGGCTGAGGAGACATTTCAGTTAGATTTAAGTGTTTCTGAGCAAAGACAATGCTAACGTTTTTACAACAGTGATTTAAAACGGACACTAGGGGGTGCTGAATACAAGCCAAAACTGCATGGTGTGCCTTTAAACTCAAAGCTGCTTTTGCTTTAAGCAAATCATTTTTATGTTTTTACAACACATATCAACACAATATTAGTTTATTTTCATTCAGTTTTTGTATTGTCTGGTCAAAATGATTTACTTTATACTTCGTAATTTGAATCATAAATCTTCTGAAGTTGAGGTGAATGATAATTTAGATTTTAGTAAACATTTAGGGAATACATGTGCTTTTATTACCGTGCATACATAACATTACATACAGAATATTTGGTTTTTACTTGCATCCACAGACGTAGAAGAACATAACTCTTGAAGCTGCTGTATATCTTATCAAAGATCCACGATGGTCAAGAAATATTTACACTCACTTCGGTTTTTTAGAAGAGCTGTTATGAAGAGTTAAAACTGCCCTGAATGTCAGAACCTCCACCGTGTTTTACTGTGAAACATTCATCTCACGTTTGATACCTCTAACCATAAAGAAACTGATGCACTGCAAAGAGCTGAGTTTTGCTTTGCTTCTTTGAGTCTTTGCTGATAAAGTCCTGCTTGGGTCTGTGTGCAGCACATGGTACGTTCTGAAACCATCACTCCAGATGGCAGATCAGCCTGAAGCTCCGAAGTCTTTTCCAACAATCTGCACCATCCTACACTTGTTTCACTCAGCAAATTTATTCTTACATATCAAGAATTCTTTTTGAAGTTTCTGTCACATGAACTGTTAATAATCCTTACAAATAAACGGAGCTAACGGGACATCAGACGGTGTTTCTACAGTATGACTGTACTATAAAAAGTGATGTTTATGTTTTAAAACGTCAGGTAAGATGGACAGAGAAACTGATATTGATGAGGTCCAAAATGACTGATCACAGCTAAATTGAAGTCAACAAAAGTAGAGAACAGTTAGTCAAATAGAACACGATTTTAATGCATTTGATTAGTGAGGAGTGGACTGACTCATATATAAGCCTCGGAGCACCGCCATTAAAAAATACTGGCACCGAAACACGCTCCGAGAGGAACTCCTGCAGCCATCCAAGAACAATGTCTCTTCCAGTATGATGGAGCACCGTGTCATGAGGCAAAAATGGCTAAATCTTGACACTTTGGGTCCATGTCCAGAAAACTCCCCAGACGTTAATCCATCAAGAACTTGTGGTTAGTGAGGTGAGTGGAACAAAACCCACTAATTCTGAAAAACTCCAAGCATTGATTGTGCAGAAACGTGCTGCCACGAATCGGGGTCTGGACCAGACGTTGACTGGCAGCATGCCAGGATTGCATCTGACAAAAATATCTAACCGACAAGCTTTGTGAACACCAAGAGTTGAGTCATTCTCTAAACTTCTGGCCACAGTTGTGTCTCTCATGAATTCTCTTCTGCGGGTAGAAATGCATCCTTGTAGTTTTTGTGAGCAGTCGTCAAAGAACCAAGTTTTGAAACTAATTAAACACCATACAGACCTACCGCCATGTTGGAAACAGATGCCTTTATACGTTCGTCTGCTGCTGCTGCTCCCATCCTCCTGTGACAGCAGCTCTTACAGATAATCACAGCCTGTCAAGATCAAATGGTGAGCCATTAATGTCTGAGTGTTTCACTTGGTGAAAAAAGGACTCTTGAGGAAGCAGCAGTATGGACCCCTGCTGCACAAGACGGAATCAGACTAGTGCTTTCTTTTAAACAGATTATCAAACCATTGAATCAAATCATTATCGAATTCAAATCCTCTTCTTTCCTTTCAGCCCTAAAAGTTTAGGAGTTTATTACAGTCCTTGGTGATATCATTGCTGTAACAGAATTGTTTATAACAATCGCTGCATTTTGCTGCATAAAACAGCAGCGACATCAATTAGGAAACCTTGGGATGCATTGATTTATTTCTCAGCAACCCCCCACCACCACCATCCATCCCTTCAATTTGCTTGTTCTACTAAAGTGCACCTTCATGCTTGCCTTGCAAATTGCGGTTTTTACTTAACGCAACGCCTAATTGCAGGCACATGCTCGAGCGGTCACAGTGCCCATCAGAGGCGAAATGAGTCACAGCAGCGCAAACCCAGATTATTCAGGAATCAGCAGCAGCGCTGCCAGGCTCCCACTTTAAGCTTCCCAAACCGGAGCTGAGCCCGTGCATCTCATGGGCATCGGCACCAGATGGCAGTTCCAATTTTAAAAAAAAGAGGCATGGCAAGGATGAATAAGGAACTGAGAGAGGAAATGAGGATAAAAAAGTCAAGATTGGGGAAGAAAGAGGGGATGGAGAGTGCTTGTGTTCAATCTGATCATTAGATTTCTAAACTCAGACGGCTGCGGGTGGATTTGCATAGCCTTGGGTTGGCAGTGGCCCACTTTCCTCTTGCTGTCTTTCTGAGCCACTGCCAGTGCATTCCATTATGTGTGTCAAGGCGGGTTCTGTGATGAAGAAAATAACGGTGCTGGCGTGTAGTCAGAGTTTACGGTCTCTCCCCTCCCCTGCCGGTGTTCACTGTGACTGGCTGATTCCAGATAACTTGCTGAGGAGGGGAAGGACGGAACACAAACGGGGAGCGAGAAAGGCAGAAACGCGGGGAGGTTGTGGGCGTAAGCGAGCCGAGGAGGGAAACTAAAAGAGATCAGAGGCATCAGAGCAGGATGCGCGCTCTGAAGGCAGAGCTCAAGGCCTGGCTCGCGCCGAGAACCGAGGATCCCTGCTGGAATGAGGCGCCCAAAGTTTAGAGGGCTTTGAGTTATAGCCTTTGTTTCTGGCTGTTGTGCAAGCAGAAACACAAGTAGACGACCACGCTTGTTAAGAAAGACGGACGGCAGGAAGACCTCCTGCTATGCAACGAGGTGTAGATTATGTTCCTTCATTTTTACAGCATAAAACACAAGCTGAAACACACTCAAATATTATTTTTTAGGTATACTAAAGTAGTCAAATAAAATCGATCTACTTGAGTGATGTCACTGGTGGGTGCGGTTCTTTACTGTAGATACGTAACTGATAGATTTCCACTTCAAAATGACCCAAACATCCCTTTAAAGCCTTTTTTAAGTGATTTTAAATTTATATTTTTGTCCTCTTGGACAAATCTGAGTGCGTTTTTAGCTTCATGGGTCAAACTGTCTCACAGTGGCTGTATTTTATACAGGAACCATGAGGCTTGAGCCTATTGTTATTCATGAACAAGCATATTTCCTGGAATTTGAATAACCATCCTCCTGTGGCTGTGGATCTGCTGACCTAATGAGCCAACCTGACTGATTGACACAGGAGAGCATGCAGGTAGTCATTCATCTTCTTCTGTGCTGAATAAACATTAGGTGTTTCACCCCCCTCCCAATTTATATGTTTGATAATGGATCATTTTAATCTTGTTTGAAGTAAATTCTCACACAAACTGCCAAGACATGCCCGACAACGCCTGATCACTTCCTCATTCCTTAAATCTGCAGGAAAAGATTGCGGCGCCTGTCAAGACTTTCAAACGTGTTAAATTATGATCGCTTTTTAGGTTCACAAAAGAGCTCATTCTTCTATAAAACGGCTGGTGGCGATACAAATTGAAGTTGGAAAAGCGTTTTCTTCGGGGGGGAACAAACAGGCAGCTTCGTTTGACAAGTCTGAGAAGGCATCTTTAGGAGAGCAGTGAGATGTGGCATATAAATGAGACTGGTGTGAGTGAAACTCGGTGGATGCTTTTTTAATCGTTTTTGTCACTTGTGTATTCAGACGTTGCACATCAGGCTGTCATTTAACAAGCCGTCCCCATGAATAAATCTCTGCTGTTCGGGTGTTTGTCCTCAGAGGTTGAATAGACCCAAACTTCACAATCTGGCATTATCCTGTCAAAAAATAAATAAAATTAGTGGATAATATCCATAAGCTTGGCCTGTTTTCTTCCAACACGTCAACGATCGTAATGCAAAACAAATGCAGAATGAACGGTTGAAAAATGAGACTCAAACGTAGCAATTAAAGTGTTTCTCACATCAAGTTAAGGAGGATTTGGACTTTGAAGGGTACAAATGAAGGCTTTGAGGAATGGATGTCATCATTTGATGTCTTTCTTAAAGTTTGAAGAAATGATTGATTTCTTCAGGATCTGCAGGAGGTTAAACAGGAGGAAATCTTCTCTAACAAAGGAAGCATGTTTTAAATTATTACTATTATTATTGTACAGATGTTCTAATAGGGGTGTTAAATAATGCAGTGTTAATAATGCATACTACAAGTGCTAGCCCAAGATATTAAAATATCACATTATTTTCAAAATTTGACCAAAAACAGCTATAACTTTATAATTTCTCAACATATAGTTTAAAACTATTGCATTAAAGGCACACTAGGCAATTTTGACTATTAGCACCACCTAGTTTTAAATCACTGATACAAACTGCATAAAAATATATTATATATATATACACATATAAATAACACAAATAATCTTTTAGGTATTAAGGTATAAAAAACTGCAAAAGAGCGACCCAACACCCAAAACACAATAATCATAAAGGTACTGATGCTGGGATGAGAGGAGCAAGACTAACAAACTGGCAACTAGCGAGACAAAGAAGGGTCAAATACACACAAACAGCTGGAAATAATCAGGCTAATGACAGACAGGAAGTGGAACAAAAACCAAGAGGAGACCATACAAAATAAAACAGGAAGTGCAGAAAAACAGGACAACGTTCTCATGACGGGATGTAACGGTGGCATTTTATCAGTTATTTATGAAACACACCCAATGATGACATCACCCAAAGCTAGCAGAGCCTCTAGAAACAGGAAGACTTCCTCTGACCAGAGCAATAGCTGGATCAGGAGACACTGCTGCAGACTGGTGGCAGATTCACAGCTAATTTCCTGAGTTTTAAAACAAGTCTTGCTCAAAAAAGTCTCTACAACTCCTCATGCATCTGTTTAGTTTAAAGTACTGTCTACTTCTTAGACCAGAGGTTACTAACAGGCAGACCGTGGTCGGGATCCAGACTCGGAGCCGGTTCTGTCCAGACTGCGCAGGAAATCCAGGTCCCAGTCCTTGATCCAGAGGGAGGGGATGTGTCTGAGAGATGTGCTAATGCTATGAGAGGCTCCCATGGCATGCCTCCTCAAAAATGGGTCTGAACCATGTGGTCTGGAGCTCAGTCCAGGCTGTGGTTGGGTTTCATGGATGCCTCGCTTCAACAGCAGCAACTTGGCATTGCTGGTGCATCTCTGTGGACACGCCCCCTTCCCCCTGGACCGAGGAGTCATGTATACAGATATATTTTATTAACTACCCCTGGCGTAGACCATTAGAGTAGTGTACTGTATTTAAACACAAAGACCGTTTAAAAAGTAAATCAGTTTATACTACAAATGCCACTTCATAATGACTGAAATATCCCTTTAAGGCCCTATCTATCCCTGTAGATACTTTTTTTTTGAAGCACATAAATTACAATTATCTCAATCAAGATGTCAAGCAAGAAATAAAGAATAAACTACAATTCTTATGTCAATGGGTGGCAAAAGCATCCATGTTACTTATATATATATCAAAATGCAGAGAAAGAACATTCATAGATCGACTTACAGTTCACCCAAAACATTTGCAGTTCTCTCTCTATTTTTTTTTTTTGACACAGTTAACAGTTTACTCTCAGTTATCAACCATTTCAACACACAGTCAAAGATCAAAGGTGACAGGATCAGAACAAAACATCTTCAAAAATAACTAATGTTCCAGAGTGTGGGCATGTACAGAAAAAAAAGGCTGCTACAACATCATTTCTTAAAAGCCTCACATCTTGAGTTCACACTCATCCACTAAAAGTTGAGTCTCCACTTTGGAAAGCGTTTTTTAAAAGCTCTTTTTTTTTTCCAGAATAGCCTCCCGGACCTGTTACCACCACAACCTGACCTTGGATAAGATGCATTTACACCAGCAGATGCACAACCGGAGCAAAGAAAATAATGACCGATCCCACTCGTTCGACCAATGAACTCTTCACCCTGCTTCCTTTAGGCAGAAAACTGAGCAGCCTCAAAATCCATACAACAAAGCTGAGGAACGGCATCTTCCCTGAGGTGGTGAACTCTGATCCATCTTCTGCTGGATTTGACTTTTTATTTGCAAGGGCTCTCATATCCCGGACGAGCCCCCACTTTGTCCCAGCAGCCATAAAAATACACTGAGGTGCAGGATTAAAGGAAAAAATATTAAATATTTTATTACCAAAATACTTTGAAAATAAACAAAAGAGAAAGTAAGTGCAGGAGTCATAGTGAACATGTGGATGTTTAGCATAAAACAAACAAGTAGCAAACTAAAAACAGCCAGGGCTTTTATTAGATAGACACACTGGATCCAAGGCATCTCAAATCAGCGAAGGTCTGCCTCCGACAAAAACAGACGGTCACACCGATTCTCCAAACGGAGGTGACTGTTACAGCTGTCTGCTGCAGGTAACATACTGATCACTCATATGTTCTCCTAAATCCAAAACAACAAACTTCCCTTTTCATGGGAACAGAAAGCATCTGTGAGTCTGCTAATGAACCATTTGGTCAAATTTCAGTCCAGTCCAGCAATCATCTGTCCAAGAGCTGAATTACGTGCTGCAGCCTTGAATGGGTGCTGCTCTGTAAATTTCTGAAATTATGCATAATAATTGTTTGATGAAGTGGCCATCAACATCCCTCTTCATTTCGTCCTCATCAGTACATCTCCTTGGCATGAAAAGGCTTGTTGATACTATTTAAGAGTAAAAGCTGGCTCTCGCTTTAGAAGGGCCTGGAATATTTCTGCTAAAATGGGTCGTTTTAGTAGCATTTGATTTATTTTTCTCCACCACAGCCTGTTTACTGACTCCATTAAGCAGGTTTATGGTTATTGTGGAGAACCTTTTTTTTTTTTTGCATATGCCAAGGGGAAGCTGACCAGAGTAATTTCACACATTACCTTGGTTGCGAAACACACCCGGCCTTTATTTTTTGCTCAGTTAAATCCTGACATCCCTCAGTGAGGCACATACGCTATTTAAAGGCTGCTTTAAATGATGATTGATGATGCTTCCTCATAATGAGCCCCTTCGACTACTTTGGAAACAATCTGTTTTCCACCCTAACACCAAAAGCCAGGCCACTTTGTTGTATAAGACCCCTTAATTTATCTGCATCAGGCATTTGGAAGGTATTAAGTGGCAGCAGAAGGACAGACTGTCCAGAGAAGGAAAGTCCTCCATCTAACTGAAGGTACCTCATGTGGGAGGGTTCATTTTTTGCATTATGTAAACTTATTTTTTCACCTAATACAGTAAAACCCTGCCTTAAATGTTCTTGGATCCAATGTCAGCAATAAACTCTTGAAAATGTCCTCAAACATGATTTATCAAACATTAGCAGCAGATTATTTAGGTTCCAAAAGTTGCAAGGTTGAGAGCTTCATAAATCAAACTCAACATGGAGGCTAAATCAGACTAAGATGTGGAAGTATGATGTCGAGTTCTCACCTTGAACCTGTTGCCATGCGTCTCAGATATTTTCTGTACACATTATAAATTGTGGCAGTACATATTATAATATTATTATTAGGCTAAATTAAAACTCTTGTGATCAAAAAGCTGAAATATGGGTTTGGATCATCTAAACTCCTACAAAATCCAGTTGACGAGCTGATTCTTAGCCTGAAAATAAGCTCCCTTAGACAGCCGAGTGTCCTGAATCACCATGGTGATCAGCTGACAGATCCTCTCTTCACTCGAGCGTCCAAACCATACAGTCAGATGATGTGACTTCAGGGTTGATCATTAATATCATCGTTAGCAGACCTATAGGCTGCCCTGGTACCTCCTTATGTTCGAACATGAAGTCTTTATATGGTATGCAAAATATAACTTTACCTTTTCCATAGTATCTGGTTTATTGTGTATCTCAAAAATGAATTCATAGACACACTCAAAATAATCTGCTGTGCTTTGAAAGTATTTTGTGCAACTTTTTTTTTACATTTACAATTAAAGCTATGAAATGTCTGTATTTGGGAAAATGTGGAAAAGCAAAAACAAATTTCAATTTTTCTGTGACTTACTGCATTTTTTTGCTAATTATTTAGTAACTATAGACTTATTTCATATTATAAATATTTTTAACGTAAGGTTTGCATTGAAGTAAATTGAAATACTTTAATAAATGGCACTTCAGCATGTAAAAATGTAAAGATAATCTCTGGCAAACTTGTTCTATGAGGTCATAAAAGGATAAGGGTAAAAACTTTTTTAAATTATTCAACACATCTTTACATTAATTCTTTCCCATTATAGTCATAGACAGGTAAAATAGCTTTTTTCTTATCCTGGTTCTTTTAAAGTCAAACACATGTATTTTTGTAGAAAAGTCACAAACGCAGGAAGGTAAAAGGAGCACTTTGCATTTTGAACATCTGTCTAAAGTAACGCGGCCTTAAAGCAGAAATTACATGGTTTAAAACTGACTGTGGTGAGATGCAAACACACCATGTGAGAGTTAAAGAGGGCTTTTCATAAATCAGAGGGCAGGAATCTACTGCACGTGGTGCACGTCCCAGTTTATTTCTAAAATGAAAGAAATGTCATCATGTTGGACGTCGCAGTACTTTAGAGTGTCATCTAACTCTTCTCTGCCTCTTTACCAGCCTTGAACCGAGCTCTAAGTGCTGATTATTTTTGCTTTTAAATCTTTCTCCTGCTGTCATGACTAAATAAAACATATGCCAAAAAATATAAAACCTTGCTTTGAGTATCAGAGTAGCTTTGTATTCGGTGCTTTTCCAAAGTATCTGCTATGTGCATTTCCTCTCCTGTAGGGTGAGTCCATTAGAAATGCTAAACTGTGTTTTAAAAATAAACAAAAAGATCAAACAGAAGGAAGGCGGATCATTGATTGAGACGAGAGCAGCAGTCTGAGCTTCAAAATCCGAGATGAAATCAACACAAGATACATTTTGATTCAGGACACAGTCTAGAGGAGAATTGATTGTCAGGCTGGTAGTTTCATTCCCCCTTCTGTCGTAATAAATTGTCCACTCTAGACCAGTATTGATGGCCCTCAGCAAAGGTGCAATATGTGAAAATAAGGGAGGAAAAATAGAAATAACCCATAGGATACACAGGAAGGGAGGATAAGAGGCAGGGAGGGGAAGAGTTTTACAGGGAGGATGAATTACCTGGAGATAAACAAAGACAGGAGAAGAGAAAAGAGGGGTGAAACTGTCCCTGGACCCAACAGAAAATCTGTATTGACTTCTGCAGCGTGAAAACTCAGACCCTTTAAAGGATTTTCTCTCATCAATGCAGCCAACACAGAATGCCCCGACTTATCAGACAAGAGCCCACTGAGCCCTTTGCCCTCACATTACAGATTTCCTTCGGAGAACAAATGAGAAACCTCGATCTTTTGTTGCTGCTCTCTGTGGGCTTGCAAATCTTTTTCTGATTACTGGATGCACGCAGGGGTATACCAGCGGCATTGGGATATCCTATTTCCCGTTACCAGAACGGCACCTGCATTTACTTGAATACAGATGCAAGTGAACAAATTAGATTGTTGAAAACACAAGAAAAACCTGGATTTAGCAAAGGTAGCATGATTTAGCTTTACTTATTTTAAGGTTATTAAATTAACAAACTACTGGGGTCTTAAATATGTAATAAACACTCATCAGCCACTTTATGCATCTAGCAATTATTGGACAACAATTTTATTGCCAGGTATAACAATGAATACAATGTTTCTGTCTCACTTTCTGACTGGATACAGTTGTCCCTCGCTCTTTCACGGTGCATCTTTCATGGCCTCGCAGTTTTGTGAATTTAGCAATTTTGCATGCTTTTTAAAAATTTAACATTGTGCTTTGCATCCTGACATGAGAATAACATAAGAATGGTCAATCGATCTCCGTGCAGCGCCGACACTGTTGCCTGTGTGTCACTGACGCGGGATGCAGTACGTCCTCTCCGGAGAACTCGGCGCTGTGCACCGAACCGCGGAGCGAGTCACATCCCGCTGCTCCCTGCAAGCGCAGCGGGATGTGAGAAGTAAAGAGCAGCTCAGCTCACTTCTTCTCAACAGGTGAAAACGTTGCTGTGGGATTCATACTAAACACACCGTGTCTGAACTGGATCTTTCAGACGCGATCAATACATCAAATACATTTCTTTATTCTGACATTCTGACGGTCCGGTAGTGTTTAAACAAGAGAGAAAAGTGTGAAAAAGTTCATGTCTGTCTGAGAAAAGTGTATAAAGTGTGTAGTGAGGGGTTTTACAGCCTTTAAACAGCTACTGTTAAATTTAAAGCTGACTACTTCACAGATTTCGCCTATTGCCAGTTATTTTTAGAACATAACTCCCGTGATAAACGAGGGACTACTGTAGATTTTCATTCCACAGGCTGCATGCTGTTTGATCTCGGAGGACACCACACACACTGCGATATCAAGCCAAGACAATCCAACATCTTGGATTTCATTGATTTGTGACTGGAGCGGTCTGAGGACTCTTCATCAACCACACACACAACAGGATCATCTGATAAGATTTAGTTTAGAGCCACTATGATTGTCTGAAGGGGAGAATTGAGGCAAAAATCAGCTCAATAATCCTGCAGTGTGACTCAGACTTTAGAGATGATCTGATCTTTGTGTCATGGAGCTTCATCCTGCTGGAAGTTGCATCAGAAGATGGTCCACTGTGGTCATAAAGGCTGTGGAGGTTAAACCAGGATCAGGTGGTACCAAGGGACCCAAAGTGGGACAAGAACATCTCCACACCATTACACCACCAGCAGCCTGAACCGCTGATACCAGGCAGGATGGATCCAGCTTTCATGTTGACACCAAATTCTGATCATCTGAATGTCACAGCTGAAATCGGACCAGGAAACGTTTCTCCAGTGTCTTCTGGTCCAGTCCTGGTGATTTCCTGTGTGAATTGTAGCTTCAGTTTCCTGTTCTTGGCTGACAGGAGACACCTGGTGAGGTCTTCTGCTGCTTCATGTCCATCTCTTCTTGTCTAACTCTAATTTCCTGTGCGCTCAGTTAAACAGTAAACTGCCTGAGTGAGGCTGAATCGTGGGTATTGGGAAAAACCGTCCATTGTTAAAGGCTGACACGACTGCCATTATCTTTGCATGATAGCCAATTATCGGCTCCTTTTCCAGAATTTATACAGTTGGAAGAGACAGGATTCAAAGTGCGAGCCGAGTCCTGCCTCTCTGCTGTCACTTTAAAAGGAGAATTGTCTCTTTATCGCAACCACACAAAGCCAGGAGTTGTTTCAATTTAGTGCACCGGCTTTCAGCTCGAGGCTGTTGGCCACCACGCGATATAAAAGAGCTTCGAGCTGCTTAAATAAATCTAAAAAAGAGAAAGAGAAAACTATACCAGTCGGACTATGATCCAGTCCAATCAACCGCAATTTTTACATTCTCAGTTTGACGATTTATCTTCAGGTTAAAATTCCGTCCAATTGTCATCTGACCCAAACTGAAAGTGAGCAGCTCCTTTTTAAGAGCTTTGGTTACACTCCGTCAGGCTGAAATATCCCCCAGCTTAGTGGCCCTGAATCTTACCACAGGATTGTCTTGGCATTTAAATACAAAAATCCATGCAACCTCCCACCTCTAACCCATTTTTAACTTCTTTTTTTTCTTCTTTTTCAAACTCAAAATATGCAGCTCTCCTTTCGGATTCGATCGGCAGAAGGAGCTGCAGGTTGACTGTCGGAGATGGCAGATTCACATTCCATCACCGAGACAAGACGGAAATGATTTTCTCTCAAAATAACCAGTGATGTGAATTTTTTTTTTTTTTTTTTTTTTTTTTTTTTCCCTTTTTTTTTTTTTTTTTTTTTTTTTTTTTTTTGTCTTCTTTCCCTTTCTAATATTTCTAGCGGTGACATATATTGCAGACATTCTAATCCCTGAAGTAAGACATAAGAAAGACGGTCGTCCCTTTTTCCTTCCAGGTGTGTGTTCCCCTGTCTCTGAACACACCTGGTGCCTGTTTATTATCAGCACACCTGCAACCAAATGTTGCACTTGTCATTGTCAAACACATTTGTCCATTTTTGTGTTTACCGAAGATCTTTGCACTATAAAATACATAATAAATCTCTTAAAGTGAACCCGTTTAAATCATTTTCTTTTAACTGAGGTAAAATATCAAAACATTTCTGCAGCTATTGCCCAACCAGACGTGAAAGATGCTTGCTGTGCATTAATGATTTAATGTGTTTACTATAACTTCAACACAGGACAGACTACTACATTGGCAATACGAAGCAGCTTCCTAAAGAAAAACATGTCTGCAGATGGCTCAGACCACCTTAAATTCATGTTTATGAAGGTTTTTTCTATTTACCACTAGAGATTGTTTACTGGCAGTGACTATAACATATTATTTGTCTAACAGGTTAAGTCTCAAAGCTGAACTATAGTCTTATTTATTAGGAAACACCTCAGGAGTATTAATGAATCTCTAGCTTTAATTGGATCTGTGTCATTAAACTTTTAAAGGTCAAACAGAATCATATTGCACCAAACAACATTAATTAGTCAAAGTTTTTATCTAATAACCATAGAGTTGGAAATAAGTTTGAAAGATGGGCAGAATTTTAAACTTTGTTTTGTTGTTGAGTCATTGTGTCATTTTTTAGAGTGTATAAAGAGAGTGTGAGGGTTGTGTATGTGATACGTTACTAATAATTTAAGATGACCTGTATATCTAAAGGAATAAACAGAGTAAGCAATTTTCATTTAAAAATTGCTGCTAATGTCATAAAACCCCCAGCAAATGTATTTATTTGAAACTCAGAGAAAAAGGGAACTAACATGAGGAATGCACACTGTCAACAGAGTGACAGGACCAGATTTCCTTTCCGTCAGTCTGTTGAGGACATTTAAATTAGTTTAATCACTAAAAATGAAAAGTTAGAATCAATGACACAACCTGAACAATTTGAAATCTCCTTGATATTCCAACTCACATCCAATCACGATGCCTCTCTCTCTCTCTGGTGATTATGATTGCTGCAGAAGCATCGTATAATATCACAATTGCCTTCCCTGATTAATTGCCCTCCAGATGCATTCTGCATATAGCCCCGCACTCCACTCAAGGGCAGCCACCTGGCGTCGGCAGTGTGCTGTGAAGGGAGCTGCCTGCTCATCACTGTTTGATCCTGCAAGCGCCAGCAAACCCGGTGTTTTATCAGGACAGCTAATTATAGGCAGAGAGGGATGTGGAAACAGCATCCTGCCTCCAGAGAAACGCAGCGTGCCCACACATTCATTTACAGGCGTGTGCAGAAAGGCGTCTGCAGCCTGACGCAGGAGATCGTATGATTGGCGAGCGGATGCTTTCCTCAGAGGTTCACCTCTGTCCATCCATCAAGGGGACAGAGCAGCTAAATAGCACAGCTAACTGCTCTGCTGTGGTTGGTCAGCGACGGAAACATTCCTCTGGCTCCAGTTTGAGCCCGTTAAACTCTGCTGTTTTTGTTTGTGTCCTACCAAACCAAAGATCTGTGCACGAGGACAAGGAGGGTTAAACATGTCACATGTAGAGGTTACTGAAGTTCACCTGGAACTGCAACAAGTACTTTTTTCCTCTCCAGCTGTGCCAGTCGGTAAAATTTATTTTTGTGTTCTTTTGTTTTTAAAGATAAAAAACTTTAGCTTGGAGCAAAATAAATCAAACGGCTAATCACATAATACCAGAATAATGATTTGTCTGCTTTTTCTTGTTGGTTTTTGTCATCTAAAATGAATATTTTCAGACCAAATTAAAACAATTATAAAGAAAAACAAAGCAGTCTGACCCAACGTGTAATGCTAGACTTTTAACTGCAGCAGTTTGGATCAAACTGAATGAGAATTCATATAAAACTGATATCTATGTGTTTATTTTACCACAATTTGTCTGCTGGGCATTTCTTCAATATGAACAGGTAATACCTTATCAGGTCTATGAACAACCTCAGATTGGAGAAACACAGATGAGTTCTGATTGGATGGACGAGCTAACGGCTAGTCCATGTAAGGACAAATCCACAGAGAATTAGTGTCTTAAAACAACTCTTATGCAAAGCTTTCATAGCATTTCATACAGATTGCCAAATGATTTAAGCCTGATCTTACTTTCTTCACCTAGAAATGTGCCTGGTGACGCGCGCGCAGCATCAGCGACAGGTTATCAAGCTAGTTTTCATTAATGACGAATAGGTATTGAAACAAGGCAGCTCTAGAAGCAGATCTGTTCCTTCCCCCCAAACCAAAAAACTGTTATAATAAAGATGTTGTCATAGAATATATATCAGGTGGTGCATTATAGCAGCTGTAACGCCCCACCTGTGATAGTAAATCAGTAAGGCTTGTTTTTGGCACCCAGACATCAATTCTGAAACATGCATATCGATGACATCACTGTCCAACACAGTGAAACACAGAGTGTGCACAATTTTCTTAGCTGCAAAGAGAAAGCACTCTTTTGATGGAATGAGAAGCCTTTTTTTAAGACAAGATGTCAACATGAACATCAAAAGCCAACTTTTCATCAAACCATATCCTCAGGTACTTATAAGAAGCAACTCTCTCTTTATACATCTACCTTCTAATGTTATGACAGAGGGCTCAGCTGTTTGAAGTCAGGAGGAAGTGAAAATAATAAATTAAGTTGTCTTTGAGCTCAGAGTCAAATCCAGTTTCGACTGAGACTTCTGTAGTGACTGAAAGGCTCCTTGCATAACCTTTACATCCTGATTAAAATGTTTATTTTTAGGAACGTGTGTTGCAAATTAGCAAGGCTGTAAGTATGACATTTGTCCCTCCACAAATAAACCATAAAAGATATGTAAATTAGTGCGTCATCAGCATATAAATGTATTCTGACTGGATTTAGTCCCTGTATTAGCTCATTTGGAGCCTTGTTGTATTGACTGTGCTCAAAACCTGTAAAGGCAGGATGTGTTGCTTTTTGAGATCTTGTAGCCCACTTTATGATGTCAGACAGGGTGTATTTAAGGGATTTCCTAATTCTACAGGTCTGGTAGTAGTCAGACCTGAGTGTGGCTGGTGGAACTGTAAGTAAGTAAAGTAAGTAAAGTTTATTTATATAGCGCCTTTCACAGATATACATCACAAAGCGCTTCACAACATAAACAAAAGAACAAAACTAAAACATTGAAAATAAAAAACAAAACAGAGATTTGGGCGCACAGGGGATCTACATTGTAAATTATGAGACTTGGGCAGAAATATTGGGGCAAACTTCAATACTACATTGTAAATGATGAGATTGGACACTGACTTGGGCTAGAACTAACTATATTTGGGCCAAATAATAAAAAAGAAAAAACAAAAACTGGGAGCAGCAGAGAAAGTAAACAAAAGGGAGGGGGAGGGAGTAGCGCAAACTCTGACGGTCACAAAAAACATAAGACACGTGATGGACTGTGTCCATGATTAACGTGTAAAAGTCACTCAGCGCCATCTGTGTCCAGAATACAGCATTTGCAGCTTCTGAGTCTCCGGTCCAGTGCATGAAGTCTCACAAAGTCACGTATCTCACGAGGATTATGCCAACCCAATGTGGCTAGCTGTTTTGCTAGCACCGGAGTGTTTTTAGCTCATGAGTCCTGTATTTTTAAAATCTCATTCTGCTTGAACACAGCTGATTTCTTTGGATGAGTGATGAACCGCTCTAGTAGAAAGCAATAAATGCTGAGGAGACATTTCAACACTTAGATTTAGGTGTTTCTGAGCAGAAACAATGCTAACGTTTTTACGACGGTGACTTAAAACGAACACTAGGGGGTGCTAAAAACAAGCCCAAGTGATATTTAGACATGTTTTTGAGAGTAACACAACAAACCCTGTGATCTGTAATACAGCAGAGTTTCTCCTTTGAGCAGAGTCTCACCATAAAAGCTTTTACAGGTAGTTTTTATTGTAGCGACGGAGCAGCATGAGCTGAACTTGGCTCCCCTTTGCAGCAGAGGCCTCTTCTCCTCACCCTGAGCAGGGCAGACGGTGGAAACACTGACGCGTGCCTTTCATCTCTATGTCAGAGGTGTACATGTGAGTCTGTCAGTCAGTCTCCTCCCGCCTGTGTTTGTGTGCATGAGTAGCCTCCTGTAGCATACGTATGCTTCGTATGATGTATTTTTATTAATAGATGTTCTGAAGGTCATCTTCAAACCTGATGCGGGAGAAGAAAAAAAACAGGCTGTTCTCAGTTTTGAGCTCTTCAGAAGCTGCAGATGTCAGATACCAGAGCAGTGGGTGGTTTTTGATTCTCCCTCCGTCTTCTTTTATTCCTCCTTTGTTTGATACAGGAGGATGCAGCTGCAACAAATTAACACCGAATGCATATTGACTCAGTGGGAAAACGGTGAGTTAGATAACACAAGTAAATACAAAATGCACTTTTCAAACTATTGTGAATTTATTATGACCAGCTACATTTGGAAAGCTGAGTTCAGTTCCACTTGGGTTATCATAATATGAAAACAGCATTTTGTATTTACTCAGGTTATCTTTGAGCCAATGAGAAAATGAAATTTCTGGTAGCAAATAGGCTAAATCGGAGAATCTGTCAGGGGTCAGACCCTTTTTCACAGACTTGTTTTAATGCTACAGTTTTGCATATCAGGACAACGTGGAATAAATCCGGGACAACCTGAGATAAACAACACACTACATTTTATTTATTTAGAAACTGTCTATAGAACCGGTCCGGTTTTAGAGCCGTGTTCAGCATCAATACCTCTCAGTGATCGTCTTTATCCGTCTCACGTCATTGTGGAAGACATCTGTCCCTCAGAGACCCTCTGTTTAGACTCTTTAAAGTTGCATCACAGCATTTTAATCAGACAAACAGCTGAATTTTAAATATTATTTTCTCTTTTTCTCAGCTGTTTTGTTGTTTGTGGATAAAATTTGTCACCTTCCAAAGCAGATAAGTTAATACTTGAAGCCTCTCTGTCTAAAACATTGACTCTTAGTGTTATATTTCTGCTCCTTTCCGCCTTGGCGGCTTGATAATTAATCAAATTAATCTCCGTGTTCCCTCCCTGTTACGGTCGGTTCAGGTCGACCGCGTTTAGGACTGGGTCAATTATCCGCTGCTCGGGTAAAGTCTGGCTGGATTTTCCACAGGTCTGTTTCAGAATGGATCCAAACATTTGTCAAATCCCCTGAGACGAGTAGCGCCCAGCTCAGATAGTGTTCTGGGACAGGAACAGTCAACTGGTGGCTCCAGGGCTGAATCTGTCCTGCAAACTCATCACAGCCAACCTGAACAGTTATAATTACTTACACAGATTATGATTCAGGGGTCAGAAAGGGTTAATGACAGTAGCGTCTTAGCTAATCAAACTTTCGTTCATGATTTTATTAGTTTTATTTTTGTGATACCAGGTTATGAATATATGATGAGTTCAGTGGGATGAAGGAAAAGCTTTAACAAAGTGTATCGATGCATCAAAATATCAATATTCTGATTTTTCCAGGACGATTAAAACAGACAGAACATTGGAGAGGATACAAACACTGCTAATAAACTGAATAAACAATGACAACACAAACATCTACAACTATTATATTCAACTGTTTGTAACAATATTAGGAAGGATTTTAACTTCGTTTTCCCTGTGACAATTTTGCCTGCTATACAGGCTGTGCAACTTTGAGAAATATAACACAAAACCAGTTAACTGGGTCATAATTTAGAGAAAAAGAGATTCAAACTGATAGATGTAGAGATTAGTTTATATTTTATGAGATCAGCCATATACTATAGGCATATACCGTTCAGCAAATCCAGGACCTGGTCCTCGGTCCAGGGGGGGTGTGGTCAGGTGTCCAGCAATTCATGTGGAATACTGACCACGCCCCCCCTCCATGGACCAAGGTCCGGGTCGTGTATACCGATCTGGACCTTTGGCATATTTAGTTGATTACTCCTGATTTTTATGATCAGTTCAGGGATTTATCATTTTTGTGTTTCTTGTTTTGTTTGTTAGCTTTTGGGGACATATTTGTCAACTTTTTTAAGCTCATATTTATGCACAAAAGCATTCACATATACAATAAAATGATCATTCAGCATTCTGTATTTTTATTGATGAAGTTCTTTGTGTTTTTCAAATGTAAAACACACAAAATAAAACACGTCAAACTCTGACAATAAAAAGGTTTCATGTGGATTTGTTTAAAAAAAGAAGGTATTTACTGTTTTTTGATGCTCGTTTCACAGTGATTGATTTCCGATGAGGACGATGCCAGAAGTCGAGGTTACCCCATGTGGGCATCACGCTGAGCTCATTTCACGGCCCAGGTCCGCTCCTGGGGTCTGTTCCAATTTCTGCGACGGCTCTGGTTCTGCCTCCTTCGGCGGGACCTGGCACCGACTTTCCTTCTGTCGAAGTAAATGAAAGCAGCTGAGCTGTTGATACACACGAAAATTAATCTCTGAAAACGTGAAGAAAAAAACCAATAAAGGAGGCTAAATAAGCAGGTTATTTAATTGTATCTTCAAATGTTCCTGTTGAGTTTAGGTTTTTGACGGGTTCAGTGACAGACTGCGGTCTGTCGCCTTCACTGTAGGAGCCGTGGATCATGTGTAGGACGTTTTGCACCAAACCCAGCAGACGCAGAAAGAAAAAAATCACGTATGACAAAGTGATTTACCTCCCAGAGCCGAGTGCCAGGAGCTCTGATAAGGCTGATGGATCTCAATTTATGGTGGACGTCACTGATGCTTTCAGCTCCCACAGCGTTATTGCTTCATCCTCTTATTTCATGAATTCCAATGTGACGAGCCTCTCCTGACAACAGGATGAATAAATCAGAGGGTCAAGCTGGCGATCTGACCTGAGAGCACATCTGGATACAAACACCAGGCATGGATTTGTCACTAAAGTTAAACTTTGTGTTTTAAAGCTGCAGATGCCTCAAAAAACACACATTTGGATGTAAATTGTCCTTTTTGTAAACTGTCTGCATTTACATAATCACTGTGTTGCTTTTAAACGCCGTCTGAATGAAACAAGTCAACTCTACCAATTTGACTGAGTAAAGTCTTTATTATCGCCCACCTTTTGGCAGGAGGGGGATCAGGTTGTCGCCTGTTTATGTGTTTGTTAGCTAACGTACATCAAAAATGAATGAATTTTCAGGGCGTTTTCACCACATATAGTTTAGTTCCTCTGGTCAGATCGTCTGGGGGCGGGGCTACCAGAAGGAAATACAGGAAGTAGGAGCTGTATTCTGATCCTGAGCTACCATTTAATCTCTTCAGTGTTTTTATAAGTCAAAGCTGATAAATCTAGTCTTCTACTCAGACATCAGTGAGCTAACAGACTTTATTGATCGTCCAATCAAGTCCTCGGTTCTTTTCTAGGAGTTACTTGGTAGCTACTTAAATTTGTATGCCCTCCCACATCCCAGAATGCAACACAAACCTCTGCTGTGGCAGGGTGTTTGGCTCAAACTCGTAGCTTACATGTGATCATTGTGTCGGATGGAGGTCAGATGACTTTCACATTTTCAACAAACAGAAGTGGAGTTGATTTGGAACTGTGGAGTGACCTGTTATGGTCTCAGAACAATTCATTTGTTCAGCATCTTAGTACGATTACTATGTTCACATCTGGAAACAAACTAAAAATCTACCCAAATCAAGATGGCCACACAGCTAAACGTAGCCAATTTTATCAAAACATTGGCAAATTTTGGCCTTTAACTGTTTTCATCAATGCTATATTTTAGAAAAATACCTCAGGGACCACTAGAATGTTTTAAAATGAAATTGGATGTTCGTCTACAACTGATTCACTTTTGGAGTCGGCCCGTTTCAAGATGGCCACCGCAGCTATCTTAGCCAGCCTTAGCAAACACAAAAATTGTTGATGAACTAAACGTTGATCTGTTAGCAGCTGAGAGAAATTCACAACGCATTCTCAGAATAGTAACTGATGAAATCAATAACGATTGGAATAACACATCTGGGCACCAATGTTCCCGCCCTCTCTTTGGTGAAAACAACACATCCACTAAATGGACCTCCTGACGTAAATACTCAAAAATGTAACCTGTTTAGCAATCAATTATTTAAAGTCACTGTCAATCAACGATCTCCAGCAGTAAATAGAAAAAATATTCACAAAATTGTTGTCCATCATATTGGATTAGCAGCACCACCCTGTGGTCGGATGTGCTACATGCAGATGTCTTGTTTTTCTTTATAAAGCTGCTTTATTTGTACATGCTAACACCGTTCATAGGAGGTTGGCTAGTAAGAGTTTAGATCTTTCATTTTAGTCAAAAAATAACAAAAATATCCTTTAATATGACTCCCACTTTAGTAAAGGTATAAGTAAGTGGTTACACATAACTGACTTTATTTGTTGATAGTATGCACATAGTTAGCTATTAAACTTTATAAATCTATCTTTTTATTTTGTTAATCCCGCTGTGCACAACACCTTTTTCCTTACCTTATTATTAGTTTGTCACCAGCAGTTTTACACTATTTATGAGAGGGGCGGGGCCTTTTAAAGAACCAGGAAGTAACATAACGTTGCTCTATCTTATTGCATGTGGGTGTTCATATTTTCCAGATTTGACAAAACAACTATAACTACATCACCTCTCAACATAAAGTAATCTCAGTTTAAAACTCTGTCACAAAAGGCGAGAGATGCTGAAGGAATGCTAGGCCTTTAATTCTATCAAGTTTATATTTGGTAAATAATTCCAATAATTTTTTTTTAGAATGTTATCTTTTACATCTATTGTTGTCGTTCAACAATCAGACTGGAAGTATTTGAGTTTGCTCCTCAAGAGGTGTTTTGAGTCAAAATGTTCAAACCTGTAAAAATTCTCAGGATGATTCCGACGAGTTTCTTCAACGTGTTCATGGTTCAGCTCAGTCGGAGCAAATGTGATTATTTCTTTGCCCTTTTTGCCCTGTTGATTCAGATGTAATGAGCTGCATTAATTTGACCGTGCAAACACAAAGGCCTTGAGTTAACTGGATGTTTTGATGTCTTTGCTCAGAATGCAAACAAGGGCAAAATGAATTCCGGTGACAGGCACAATCACCTGAGGGAGAAAGTTAAAAGTTTGGAGAGCTGATGTGGATAAAAAGGTTGGTTGTCTCCTTAAATCTAGGTTCTGACGAGTATAAACACACACTTGTTTGTGCACTTAGAGAGCTGTGTTTCCTGCTCTAGAACCAGCTCTAGCCCGCCCCACTCAGATGGGCATCATCGCAGGTTGTTTGTCTTTCTGCATCGTGGCTTCTGCTCTATTAGCAATTCAAATGCATCTGCTGCAGCGCATGTGCTACCCAAACGCAAAGAGGCGTAGAAACCCCTGACACTCTTTCCATTCTGCTTCGATTACAAAATCCATGCAAAAGCAGCATAAGCAATGAAAGCCTTATATCAGCACAGCTGGTGCCCAAATATCCCGTCAAACGGTGTTTAATATTCTCACGTGCTCTCCTGCTGAAGGGTTGCTGCTTCATTTCCTTTGTGTTGCACAAAGTCTGACTTGCCTGCCTGATGGTTAATGACTTGGAAACAACAAACCTGATGACTTGAATAAATATGTTATTTTTTACAAAAAAGACAAAAACCTTTTATTAGAAACAATTCTACATGAAGTCAAATGTTGGCATTAATTTGGTGAATTTAGATAAAAGGCACTAGGTTTTAGTTCACAATAGAAATTATAGACACTTCCAAGCTTTTCAGGACAAATTGACAACGAAGAGGAACGTCACTTTCCGAGGTGACGATTACGATATATTTGAGTTTGTAAAATAACAATAAACCCTAACCCTAACCCTTGTTCTCGACCAGGAAAAAGGGTGACTTGCCTTCTCCAGGTCGGGGGACGGGGGGGGAGAGGTCCTGCCTCAGGTAAAGGAGTTTAAATATCTCAGGGTCTTGTTCACAAGTGATTTAAGGAGGGAGATCAACAGGTGAATTGGGGCAGCGTCTGCAGTGATGGACGCTAAACCGGTCTGTCGTGGTGAAGAAGAGGGAGCTGAGTCAGAAAGCAGGACTCTAAATTTACCAGTCGATCTACATCCTAATCCTCACCTATGGTCATGAGCTTTAAGTAATGGCTGAAAGAGCGAGACCTGGGGCACGTTGGAGAAAGTGCATCTTCAATCTTGCCTGGGAACGCCTTGGGGTCCTGCTGGAGGGGCTAGTGGAGGTGGTCGGGGAGAGGACGGCCTGGGACTCCCTAGTTGGGATGCTGCCTCTACAACCCGGACCCGGATAAGTGGAGGAAGACGAGGCGAGACATCAGAGGGAAATTAGATAAGGACTGCATGGTACTGTTGCCTTGCAGCAAGGAGGTTTCCTTTGCAGGTTAAGACTCAGTCAGTGATTCATGCATCCACCTCCCCTGACTGGGTTTTTATAAGACACACCTGGATATTGATTGGCTCAGCAATCAGGCCAAATAAGGCAGCCAATTGGAGTGGTTCGAACCCAGCCTGCTACCGCTGCATAAAATAAAGTTATACTGGAAACCAGTTTACTTGTGACCTGCGTGTTTCCAATTTTACTGAAAAAGTGTATTAAAATTATATATAATGTCCACATTTATATATGTATTTATGTGCATACATATAAATGATTACCCTGATTTGTCACAAAGACTGTGAGTGAATGGGGGAAAATGAAGCAGTAAAACATAAAAACTAATTTAAAATTCAGCTGAAATGCTAACGATGATAATCAGACTTTATTAACTGATACTGAAAGCACCCTACAGGCTGATTCAGGGAGAGGCTGAATCGCCTCTTCTCCTATGATCTACTGATTCTGTCAGTGTGGCGTAATGCTCACCCAGTCTGGTTAGCTCTTTAATGAGATGAGGTGGATACCTGCGGTGCACAGGCCGGTCAGATCGAAGGTAGCCGGGAGCCACCCATTTAAAACACACCACACTGAAGTAACCACAGAAGGCAGAAAGAATCTGTTGCCAACTCATTATTCTAGCAGCAACCTGGAGTTACATGTCAACCCTCACTGAAAGGCTTCTCGTTTGACCTTCAGGTGTAGAGATCTACAGTTTAGGAAGCTGCTACGGGTTTTTAGTCTGACTGATTAAATGCTGAAACATTTCTCTTCAAAAATTCATTTGTTTTTATCCTTTTGTAACCTGATGTTTTTTGCTTTTTTTGATGAGAGTCATCATGGACTAACTCCACATTACTTCTGGACTAATCTTTTCTGTGAGTTAACAAACATCAACAACAAAAAACAATGACCTAAGATGGTTTGATACAATACCTCCTTGCATTGCCTTCCTCCGCTTACCCGGGTCACGGGGGCAGCATCCCAAGACCAGCATCCCAGGCCATCCTCTCCCCGGCCAAGTCCACCAGTTCCTCAGCTGGGACGCCCAGGCGTTCCCTGGCCAACCGGAAGATGTATTTCCTCCAGCTTGTCCTGGGTCGACCAGGGGGCTTCCCGCCTGTGTAGGTACCACATCTACTCGGGCTGCCAGATCTGCTCTGGGCCTGCGCCTGCCGATTACGTGGCACGAGCTGATTGGTTGAACATACGACTAACGGGAGTGATGTTACCACGTTCGTAAAAGTTACGTTTGCACGTTGATGCTGAAGCTTTTGATTGGTCCGGATAAATTTGCGGCTGTAGTCCTTCTTTATTGGCGTAAGGACTACAACTTCTTTTTGAATGAATCTTTAGATTTATTTAAATAGGAACTAACGAAATATACAGACGAATCCTACATTTATACAAACGGCCAGGCCTGCAAATTATATAAATACATTTAAAACATTCACATATAAGAACTGTTGTGCTTATTTGGCACAGTCTGATGTTGATTTGATGTAGTTTCAAAACAGACAACATCGTGTTTTTATTAACAAACTACAGATATAAAGAAAACATTTAGGCGGTAAGAATCATGTATTTAATAACAAACCTGCTAAACTCTTTCCAAAACATGTGTGGAAGAACAGTATCAACAGAGATTTACAGCGTATTTTGTCCGAGTGGCTGTGCCGTAGTGTGACGTCGTCGGTAGGAGAAGGACTCCGAGCCGATCTGGCAGCCCGAGCAGATCGGGTACCTACACCGGCAAGACATGCCCAAAACACCTCCCGAGAGAAGCATCCAGGAGGCATCCTAACAAAATGCCTGAACCACCTCAACTGGCTCTTTTCACTATAAAGGAGCAGCCGCTCTACTCCGAGCTCCCTACCCTATCTCTGAGGCTGAGCCCGGCCAGCCTGCGCAGGAAACTCATTTTGGCCGCTTGTATCCACGATCTTGTTCTTTCGGTCATTACGCAAAGCTCATGACCATAGGTGAGGATTGGGACGTAGATCGACCGGTAAATTGAGAGCCTTGCTTTCAGGTTCAGCTCCCTCTTCACCACGACCAATCGGTTCAGCATCCGCATCACTGCAGACGCTGCCCCAATCCGCCTGTTGATCTCCCTCCTCCTCACTCGTCTTGAACAAGACCCCGAGATACTTAAACTCCCCCACTTGTGGTAGAACCTCTCAATCCACCCTTTTCCGACCAAGGACCATGGTCTCAGATTTGGAGGTGCTGATACGATACTGAACTTTAAATTTTTTAAGCTACAGTCTTTTAAAAGTCACCCAGAGATCACAACAGAAGCGTGGAACGAGATGCCTGCTTCTCTTCATAATCACTAACAGTGTTTTTAAAAATACACTAAATTATGCAAGGATAAATCCGCCCTGGTTATTAATGCAAAGTGCATTATGAGTTCAGCCTGATTGTGAAGTTTGACGACATTCCCAAACCCTGAAATGGGCATGGCGTCACGTTCCTGCAGAACCAAGCCAATCGCTGGTTTTGGCTCCTCGCGGTGCAGAAGTTGGCTGTTACTCTTTTAATTCCTTTTCACAGATAAGGCAGAATTTCTCCCTATACGTAACTCTTGCTCTCTGTTGGTGTTTGATCCAGTGGGCGGCAGGAGTTCAGCTGTATTGCATATAATGGAACAGCTTATGCCATTCAGTGAGCAACTTTACCTTGAGCTGAGCACAATGACTGCAGGGCGAGAGCGGAGACGTTTGTTAAAAGTGTGACACTCTATGAAGACTTAAAGAAAGCTGAATAAACGTCTGTGTCTGACTAATGTGGCTTTCATTGGCAGAGGGAACAGAGGGTCAAAGCAGAAAGATGGAAAAAGGTTATTTCCATTTCCTTCAACTTCAGGAATTAGGCTTCATTACCTGCTGTTCAGCCTGCAAGACAATTAATAAAAACACACTTCTGTCTGTCTATTGTGGTAAATGAGTACATTAGTGTTAAAGTGTTAGAAACAGCAACAACTCTACTGAATAATTCCTCCCCCTCAAGCCTATTAAAAAGCAATGAGGACAATGTCACGGTTGATTTTTCCTCCTTCAGCAGAAGAAGTCATTTATTGAAAGCATAGAACTCAGACACTAAACAGCGATTCGGAAACTTAGAGGTTTTATTTTTTATATGTCAGCTGTCTCTTCCTGCCTGTTCATGCTTTCCCGTGTCTGTTTTACAGAGCCGTTATAACAGCCCCAGTGAAGAGGGTGTGTGATGCTGCACGGACCTACAACTCTCTGCAAGCAACGGGACGGATGATTCACGTTGACAGCAGGAGCTCGTATCACCCGGGGTGTGAAAGGAGACACCGCTGAGAGGGAACGTACCCTAACGTAGACTCAGCCATTACAAGATAAGGAACATGTTACTGTGCAAAACTACATGTACGGACAAGAAAACAGACATAACCGGTGTGTGTTGCTGGCAAAATATCTCATGAAACTCTCAAAGTAATTATTGGGTGTATGTTTACAACTTATTGTTGTTTGGATGCTATCTAATTCTAGATGCTACCACAGCCAACAACTAAGATTTAGGGTGTTGGTAGCTGAGAGTAAGTCTCAAAGCACTATCAAGTTTCTGATGTTTGCCTAAAACGATGCCATAAGCTGTCATGGTTTGTTAGGGATGAGGAATCATGTGCAGACAGGACAATGGCAGGAAAATCATAATGTATGAAGTTTAATCCAGAACCAGTGGTGCTGGTGAACCCAACAGAGAAAAGCTCCAGACCCGGATTGAGATGGATGACCAAGCAAGGGAGAGCTTTAAAAGACTGGGACTGGGAACTGGTGTGAGTAACTAACAGAATGAGAAACAACTGGGAAGGGAAACCAGAGCGGTGCTAAGGAGGGAGTGGCTAAGGTGACACATGGGAAATGAGACAAAACTAAACTCAAAAGACAGCTGGAGTCAACTCTGCTTGTTAGCAAAATTTCTCGTGAAGTTATTTTAATGAAACTACATAAACATCAACAACTGATCAATTTTTAAAGTCAACCGCAATTCAAGATGTCCACCACAGCTAATTGATCTTAGCTCAAGGTTACAGAACTAGCATGGACAGAGGTGACATATCCACCACCAATACCCAGTGATCACTGAATTGTCCCTACATAATCTGAGCTCTCAGTCCTGCAACACAAAGCGTCACATTCAGGTTGCAATCAGGTCTCAATCAGGTGTGTTACGCGTCTGTGAGGAGTGTTTGGGGCCGTGGGCCTGGAGAGCGGGGGGTCCCAGGAACCCAGCCAGCATGCAACTTCAACGAGCACTGACAGGATTACTGTGGGATCTGGACGTGTTTTAGTCCTAGTCGTACCTTGGTCCAAATAAATGTCAAGGGCAGACACGCCATTGTATTAGCTTACACAAAAATGGCTATACCGCAGTCAATTTTACAAATCGTTAGCTCAAATTTGGTGTCATAGAGTCTTCCCTAACACAAACTCAGAGCTTTACTTATTGTGCTTAAAACTGTTACCAGTGATTGCATGTTAGTGACTAGTTGGAGACCCAAAATTGAAAAAAAAGGAAAAGCTAAATTTCTATTGGAATGATGGTGAACTGGTAAAGAGACACTTTAATGGTCATTTTTATATGTGGCCAAGTCACATGTGGCATAATTGCAAACTAATTGTTGCAATTTTGTCACAAACATTAAATAGGTCTCATTTGTCCACCAACCCCTTCATCTCACATTCATCACACTTTATGGCAGTTGAATTTAGGAAGCTTGTGACAACTCAGTGACTCTTTGAGAGAACATTTTTCTTGCACATTTGTTTAAATCGTGATCAACATTCAAGTGACATGACAGCGGGTGTCACTGGAACTTTAAGAGCTCGGTGAGATACAAACTTTAGCATCAACTTCATGCAGGTTTGTTAGCTACATATATCATGGACCACTGGACAGATTTAAATGAAACTCTCATGAAGTAATCTTTGGATTCACGTCTAGCTGAATACCTTTGGAGGCATTCAATATGGCTGCCACAGCATACTAACATAGGAAAAAACACAAAAATGCCTTCAACTCAGTTAATTTTACAGATATTGAACTAAATATTTAGTGTGCTAACAGATTGAGCATATTATTTTACAAGATTCAACGAAATTGGCTTTTCCTTCAAGGAATGGCCATTAGTTTACTCAACGTTTTCTCAACTTTGTGCTGCTTCCAGCTGCTTCTCACGCCATACGTATTTAGTAAATCCTGCACCTCACAGTTTTAGGCTCCCATCGGCAGCAGAGAACGCACGAGTAAAAATCGGATCTGCATGAAACGGCAGCTCCCCGGCCCACCCCACACAGGTGATTTCACGCCACTTCCACACAAAACCTGGAGAGAGGCAATTTATTAAACGTTCTATATCCTCATTACAAAACAATACAGTTCCTGATTCTTTTTGGCAGATTTAATTTATGACCAAACGCCTTCCAGAAATAATGCACAGCACAACCCCTTCACAACAGATGCACCACCCTGCCGCTGTGATTCCAACGTATGAAGAAATCCATAGGTTTCGACAGCTCAAGATTAATAATGCTTTGTTCAATGGCCAGCTGACCTGAGCAATCATCTTGCTGGATACAAATAGCCTGCTAAAACTCTATTGTCAGTCACTAATGTGCAACAACACAGACTGAGCCAATACACAATCTGCAACTATACGTTCTGATTTGTTCTTATCCGAGCATACGAAGTGAGAGCAGGTTAATCCTGCAAGAGAGCAAGTTTAATACCCTCAAAAATACAGAACAATGGAGAGGAACGACAGCGTGAGAGAATCAAGGGATTTTCTGGATTTCAGGGAAGTGCATTTTGGCCGAGAAGTGGCTTAAAAATGAATCTGATTTCTTTCTGCGCCTCAGGCAAAACATTTAAGCGGAGGCACGGAATGAGGCAGGCATGCGTTTTTTATTTATTTATTTAAACTCCAAAGCGACTGCAGCTTTAACGTGACATCACAGGTCTGAGATTCAGCCCTGTGGTTTGTGGCCCTCAGTAAATCCTTCCTGTTGAAGTCGCGCCGCCGCTCTCCAGGGTGAGAGTATCTAAACAGAGTGAGTGATTATTCGATGTGCGGATATTCAGGTTCCCGTCTGTGATTTGTATAAATAGGCATCCAGACCCAAATAATTCACTACCCACTCAGAGGAACAGCTGCCTCCGAGACGTCTCGGAGCGCTGAGCGATGCTCTACTGACATCTGGTGGTTTAGACTAAAACCAGTCTGAACAAATCACAGTCCTCTGAATGAGACACCAGTCATGTGAAAATAGTATTCACCTCATTACAGTTGTCTGTTTTTGGCGTTTTTGTCACTTAAATGTCAGCAAACACATTTCATTATCAAACAAAGATAATCTGATAATCTGATGATTTAATTTTTTAAGAGAACAAAGGCATTGAAACCCTCAATAGGTCCAGTCCTGAGTCCTTAAAGTCTGGTTTTATTTATAATAAATATAGCTCCCCCACCGTCTCCTGCCTTCCACCTGCACCATTATCACCTCAACCTTTACAGGTATTCCAGCTGGTGGTCCAGGTCCTGAAGCAGCCTCAGACCAGATGGAACTGGACACACACCTTCCAGAAAGTTACACTTTTGTCTCATCAGTTGACAATGAATATTGATTATTTTCTCAAATTTGTTTTGGGGTAAATGTGAGACAGGCCTTCAAATGATTTTAAGTCAGCAGAGAAATTGGGTTAAGTAATATTCAATAGAGGCCACTCATGACCTCTGACCTTAACCAAGTGAGGCCTTTAGGGCTTCAGATGTTCTGGTTCTTTTGTTCTTGAATTTCTTTAGAACATGATGTGTTGCTTTTTGAGATCTTTTAGCCTCCTTCGTGCCATCAGACAGGTTTTATTGAAGTGATTTTTTTTTTTTTTTTACTTCAGGTCTAGCAATGATCAGGCCTGCGTGTGGCTCGTATAACTGAGCCTAGCTTTCTAAATAATGTGGTTAATCGTTATTAATTCATGAAGGGGAGCAATTACATTATGCATAGAGTTGGTTAGGATAGGGGGCTTTCTTAATAAACAAAATCTTTTGAACACTGCTCTGTTTTTACCCAGGTTGGTTTTTTTTTTTATTGTTTGATGATCAGAAACATGTAAGTGACAAAAAGGCAAAATGTAGAAATCAGTAAAGTGGGCAAATATTTTTCCATGGTACGGTGTTATATACAGGAGTGTTCTTATCAGTCAGTAACAGCAGAAACTCTGGACTCTCATTTCTTGGGTCACTTGTGCTCTGCAGGCTTGTTCAATTATTTATCTAAGACTAAAAGAAAGCTTTAGACTTTGACTTACCAGTGACTCTGTGACTCGTCTAGCTTATTTCCTGCAGGAGGAAACGGCAATCAGAAAGAATTTTAATTGGAATCTGAAGTTATAGAGGCTGGATGTCAAACGACTTAAGTTATCCACCTTTGAACTGTTCTAAAATAAAGAAGAATAAAAATTTCTTCATTTTCTTAAAGTCCACATTGACATAACATCAAACAATTATATCCATAATGTGACTCTCCCATTCCACAACATCCCAAAGGTTCTGGACTGGACTGAGATCTGGAGACTGGAGAGGAGGAGGCAGACGATTATAGAAAGAGTGGTCTGACTAAGACCAGGGACACAGGCAGAATCCCTGTCAACGTTCTCCTATAGGAACATGTAAACTACAATAACTACCTCTTCTTCTGTCCTTGTGTTGTTGGATGCCGTTCAAGCTGAGGGTGTTGTCCACCACTGTCCACCCCCTGTCTCCGTCCATGTTCAAATGTAAAAACTGCACTTTATGTTCCTTTATCATCTTGCCTAAATGTGTTTACAAATGTCTAATTTTTGTGGTGGATTTCATAAAATGATCAAACTGTCTGGAAGTCTAAAAAAACTATTAGAGCAAACTGATTCTTTCACAAAGACTTTAATCAGATATTTGAATAAAGCTGAACCAGGAAACAGCTCAAACTCTAGTTTTACCTGCTGTGATTATGGAAATAAATTATCATTCAGGACCATTTTATTTTTGGTTGAAGCTTTAAAGACTCGAGTTTGGCCCCTGAGCTGTAGGTTGCAGATCTAATAGCTAAAAACTTAATATATCAGACATCAAATCGTCCAGTTGATGCAGCCACAGACAGCATTCATAACGGGAACTATGGAACTGCAGCAGCTAAATGGAATTCGGCCATCACTCTGTTCTTTTCCTGCTGCCAAAATG
This sequence comes from Callopanchax toddi, assembly GCA_006937965.1. Classification (NCBI taxonomy): domain Eukaryota; kingdom Metazoa; phylum Chordata; class Actinopteri; order Cyprinodontiformes; family Nothobranchiidae; genus Callopanchax; species Callopanchax toddi. Next base: position 1,568,942 of record SSNR01000128.1, read on the forward strand.
TCTGCAGTGAAAAATGTTCAGTCTTCATTCCAAACCCATTGGTTTTGCCTCAGCGTAATACAAGCTCTTTGTTTCCTTAGACCACGGTGAGGATACAGAGGGCAGGAAATCAACAACCACATAACCACTGTTCTGTCGAGGAACAATAAATAAAGGTTGTCAAACAGACATAATGAGATAAATTCAATTGTCAGTGTTCTGTTTTACTTGCCTCTACTCTGTGTCACTTTTTATCCATTTAAAGCTGTTTTATATCTCATGTTTGTCATTTTGAATTTGTGTTTTCTTCATTTTGGTTTCCTCGTTGTTGCAAAGCAGAGGAGGTTCTGGGGGAGGGCACAAGGTGGCAGCTGCCTCTGAAAAAAGCGATGTCACCGCCCCAGCTGCCACCCTGGTTGATATATTTAATATAGTTCATCCAACGTGGAAAGATAAATGATCTCCACAAAACTTTGATCTCTTTCAGCCGATCTAGACACGCCCCTCTGGAATGGTTTCACATCAGTCAGACTGGAAAATTTCACCAGCAGAGACAGAAATACTACACTGTCTCAGCACCAACAGGTCGGCCATATTGGGAGTTTCTGGTTATACTTCATAAATAAATCATTTTAAAATTTAGGTTGGGTTTTTCTTGCATCTCCCACGATTCAGAAGCTTTATAGCTAAACAGCAAACACACATTCTTTAAAAAAATATTGTGTTTTTCAGTACACAAAACCCTATTTAAATAATTGAAATTTTACACCCAGAAACTGGAAAATTTCAAAAAATGGATCTGGGTTTTATTTACAACCAATTACTTATTGATATAAAACATTGAAATGTAGCCTGAACTCTTTGGAAGGGTCATCTTTGATTGATTTTCTTCATTTAAACCTCTGCACTATTTGCAGAAATTAAAACATCCCGCAGTTTTAGAAAGAAAATCTATATCAAGAGAAATTAATACAGAATGTAAATTAATGTTATTGAGTGCATATCTAAGGCATTTTCAGTTTATAGTGTTATGTTGACTAAAAGTAGCATAAGTTGCACAATATTTTTTGCCAGGGAAAAAATGGGTGACAAATAATACTTGGTTATTATTGGAGTCCTGCTCAAAACTGCAAAACTTTAAATCATTTTGAAGCCTTTAACCCTTCGTGGCTGTTTGATTACTTATTATCCTTGCTGTTATTTATGAGTAAATACTAATCAGTCCTGTATATGTCAAGGAATACTGCAAAACGTTTTGCATCTTTAGTTTTGTGCAGCATCAGTTCTAAAATGTACTACCCTCATTTGTCATTACTGCTAAAAAAAATATCCACTTTCATAGATGTGACTTAAGGCAATGATTAAATCTTCCATTCAAATTCAGCCCTGATCAAAGCATCTTAACCCTTTAATTGTCAGTGTGATTCAAATATGCTAATATTTATTATGACAAATGCATGAAAACTATTTATTTTCCATTAAAACAAATGTTGTTTGGCTGAGGGATTTTTTTAAAATATCAGTCTGGGGTTTGTCAATGATTTGAATAAACTGATGCTGCACAAAAACTAATAAAGCATCAAAGTTAATACTTTGAGTATTCATAGGCCTGATATATTTTAAAATCTCCCAGCCACCCAAAATTAGTCTCTTTTTTTTTAAACTCAGGATTTGTATTTTTCATAAATAACAAGAATATTAGGAAATCAAAGTGGTTTTTAAATTATCTAAATGAATGAAAGTCAGTTAATTGTGAGCAGGACTGAAGTTGCTGTACAGATTTATTTATGCAGAAACAGTTTAGAAAAATTGTGACCATTTTAGTCTTTAATGTGACACAAGAGGGTATTAATTAAAGCGACATGTCTCTTAACAGTTTAGATGGCAGTGAATTAGCTCGGAGGTCGATAAGGACGTTACGTATCTTGCGTAAAGCACGTACGCTACGTCACGTCGCAGCATCCTCCGATACAAACAAAGAAGACGGCGACAATGGCTGATGTTTCACTGTATCTCACCAACGTTAACGTGTCTATAGGACGGAGTATGGATGCGGGGCAGGTGGGTGAACGTCTTTCTTATTTTAAATTAAAACAGCGCCGTGTTTAATGGTTTATGACACAAAGAGTCACTTGTGTCGGGCAGCGCGGACAAGATTTACCCCGCAGGGTCATGATGGAGGAGATTTTTTCTGCTAAGTGTCTTCTGATATGAAGCTAACAGCTCGTTTGTGTGCGCTTGTGATGTCCTCCCAGAGCCAGAGCCCAAACCCGGTGAAGGAATTCGAGAGTGTGGAGCTGGAGGAGCTGGAGAAGACCAAGGAGGCTCCGCAGAGGGAGAAACCTCCCCGGAGGATCATCCATTTCTCCAGCGGGGAGACTATGGAGGAGTACAGCACCGATGAGGAGGAGGGAGAGGAGCCGGAGAGGAGAGACCTTCTGTCCCCCCCGGTCGATGCGGTGAGGGTGAGGAACGGTGGTGGGATGGGGAATCCTTGTGTGTTTTTGTGTACTTTAATAAAAGTGTTTTGCATCGTTTGTGTTGCAGTCCAAGATGACCTGGGGACCTTATTTCTGGTTCCACATGTGGAGAGCTGCTACGTCCACCATCTCTGGTTTGTAATCACATTTACCAAACATCAAATTCAGCTCCCATGTCTGGTGTCATATAATCAGCTTATATGAGAGTGACAGTAGAAAAAGCCTGGATTTATGGATTCTCATAGCTTTTATTCTAAGCTAGGTGGCACAGTTGGTTGCAAAGTTGTCCAGCAGCAAGAAGGTTTCAGGTTTGATTCCCGGCTCTGGGCTTTTCGTATGGCATTAGCATGTTCTCTATAAAAATAGAGAAAAAATGTATGTGTGCATTTCACTCCCCTGAAGCAGACTTATAATCAGAGAATCGTCAGCATACTTCAGATTAAAGTGATCTTTAATATTACTGTGACACCTATTAGTATAAAGAATAAATAGGAGGGGTGAAAGTACACACCCCTGTGGTGCACCTGTGGAGGAGTGCACTTTGTCTGATAACAACCCTGACCCTCTGTGCCCTGTTTGTTACAAAGTTCATTAGGTTACTACTCAAAATCACATATTGATTTATTTACAGATTTCAAATATACATACTCCAGTCTTCACTATACTATGAACTGTCCATATCAATTTTAAAGATCTGTAATGATTTATTTTTGTGCCTATTTTCTTACAATATTTCCATCTGCTTAAACTGAAATCAGCAGTGTCATAACATCACATCAACTGCATGTCTGATGTCTCCTTTGACCTTTCTTGTGTTGCAGCATGTGACTATCTTGGGGAGAGGATGGCCTCCCTCTTTGGAATAACATCAGCCAAGTATCAATATGCTATTGATGAGTACTACAGGATAAAGAAAGAGGTACGATGCAGGAGAAGTTAGAAATTAAGTAGGCTGGTAGAGTTTGATAGAAGAAAAGTTTTAACTTCTTTCAGAAATGCTGTTTGAATGTAACCTAGTGAACTAGACCATCAAGCCTGGGTCACACAGGAGACTTCAGCGCTGCGCCACGGTGCGCCCGAGCCGTGATTTCAAAACAAAACCATTATAGTCAGTGAAAATGGTCACAGGGAGTTCGCCACAGCCCGTCTCAGAAGCACCGGGGAGCGGACCAGCGCTAAAGATACGTGTCAGTTCTATTTCTGCGTCATGGTTGCGCTGAGATGCGGATGTCACAACATTGTGGAGTACGTATTATGACATAGACAGTACGACAATATGCTTAATCGCCAGTACAGCAAACAAAAGCAACCACCAGCTGTGGACAAGGAGCGTTTCATTATGGAATATTTACATAACTGAGCTTTAAGAAACAGATTATTCCAATAAATAGCTCTCTTACCCATTGTTGAAGAATGATCCCACAAAACATGACGGTAGTTCTGACCATAAACAAACCAAACGATGCGCTTCATTCTTCCTGTTCTCAGTTCCCACGAGATACTGTGACTGTCGCTCGATTTTGCAAGCTGCGTTCAAGGGCGCTCGGCTTTTAAGAACGTGTCCTGTGAGACCAGAAGACTCGCCAAAGACGTGGCGCTACGGCGGCGCGGTGCTGATGTGACCCAGGCTTCAGTTTTGCTCTGCAGACTTTGGTCTAGCCACGCTCCATTGGAACCTCCGCAGCCCACTGATTGGTCCAGTCAGTCTCTTAAAATAAACAATAAAGGCTCTCTTGACAAATTTTGAAATTCAAATAAAAAAGTTTTTAAATGGAACACTGAAAAAAATCTACTACCCTCTTGGTACAAAAATGTCCACTTCCAAAACATTTCTTTCTTTTTTTTAACCTTCATTTATTCAGGTAATATACCATTAAGATTAAGAAGAATTTCTAAGGGAGACCTGGAGGGAAGTTGGGTGTTCAGTATCTTGCTCAAGGGTAAAGTCTGTCTTGAGCCTGGGGTTGAATGTGACAGGAGGACAAAAATGTTCCATTAAGTTCTATTAAACCAGAGTTTTTATTTCAAATAAATCGTGCATTCTGTGATGTTTGGCCTTTGTTTTATAGAAAAATAGTTAAAATTGTCATTTTTTTAATGTTCACCTCAAACATCCTCCATTTCCCCCTTATAGGTCCAAACATGAAACACTGTCATTCACATGAACCCACCAGACACATAAACAAAAACATGGCCGCCATTTCTCACTGAACTACAAAGTGAAGAAAACAAAAACGATTAGGGAGTTCAAGTAGATTGCAATGAAATGTATAGTTAATTACTAATTTATATTTTTAAGTTTAAAACAATAATTTAAACAAACTGACACTTAAAGGGTTAAATTTCCTGATGGTACTGTAATATTTGATCATTTTGATCAGAAATGTTTTTAATGGCAGTTTTTTTTTGGAACAAGGTAGTAAATTAAAGTGACACCTGAGGTCCATTTCAGATTCTCCTGCATTATTGCATAAGAGTAAGACATTAGAGGTCCATTTTTTGAATGAGACTATGGGTCTTAATGAGGCTAGCCTGCATAAATAAAGGTGAAGTCAAAAATAAAAGAGACTGAGGAGAGCGGGCTCAGTAGAAAAACCTCTAGAAACAGACTGACTAAAACAGACAGCTTAATAAACATGAAACGATGTCCCCCAGCTGACGTTGTTCCACCGTTTCCAGAAAGAAGAGGAGACGGAGGAAAACCGTCTGTCAGAAGAAGCCGAGCGCTCTTTTGACCAGCTTCGATCTCAGGAACAGGAAGACGAGCCGATCACCGCCGGAGACGGACCAGAAGAAGAGGAGGCCGCTCGCCATGTTGTGACCTATCAGCTCGAGAACGAGAACCGAGCAACTCCCAACACCATCACCGTCCCTGTTATTGTGACGGCCACCTAACCCTCTGTAGGAATGGACATTTTAACGTCTGTTTGTTTGTTAAAGAAGGAACACTGTCTCGTTTCACCAAGCTGTTTGGTTCGTGTCTAACACAGCTTTTGATGGGCAGCGCTGCTGTGTCTTGGCTGAAAGGTGAGGACAGTAGGGGCGCAACGGCGTAGAAGGTGACTGCTGGATAATGTGTCAACATATTCAAATCAGAATAATACTAATTAACTGGTAGAGGATTTGTAGATTTTAGGTGTCATTTGATCATCTTCACTCTTATCCTAGGGCTGCTCGATTAAAGAAAAGTAATCATGATTACTTAACATAATTAGTTACAGAGCTGGACTTATTTATTTTTCACCCTGAAACAAACAGTGAGGCGATGTAGCTTGTCAAAGTAAAAGCATGAAGAGACAACCCTTTTGATAGGTTTTCCATCCTTATATAGTTGGGTATTTTCAAAATAATACCTATATGAATAAATAATGTGCTCACCAACAGACTTTGCCTTAAAAACAAAGTTTTAGAGCAGATTATGTACGGCCTAAAATATCCAGAGTTCACATTTTAAGTAGGCTGCAGTTACCAATTTGTGTCAGCAGGGAGCAGTGTTGAGTTTAGTGGTGAATCAGATCAAACAGAAACTCTGCTAATGAAGCTGTCAAAGTTTGAAGAGTGTATACATTTTAAAAAAGAGTTCATTCCAGAGCGTCAATCAGAATAGAAAATAATGGTGGTGTCATACATCGTTCATGTGCTGACCTTTTAAAACATTACCACAAGGCACGTGAGAGTTTAGCATTCAGACAGAGTGGACGTGAGCGTCGTTCAGAGGAGATTTCAAAATAAAAGCCTACTTGCAAAGCTGAATGTGATCAAATAAGTTTACTCGTAATGTTTTTGTTGATTATGCTGGGGGGGGGGGGGT
>SSNR01000128.1:1575221-1594012 GCA_006937965.1 Callopanchax toddi
GGGGGGGGGGGGTTGCCTAGTTTTTTTTGTTTTTTTTTTTATCTTCAGGAGCCAAAATCTAAATACAAATGTGAAGAATAGTTCTAACAGCTCTAAAATATACTTGTAAATTATAAGAACTTACAGAAGATGTTAAATGTCAGTTGAACCTCAGTCTCCTCACCTTTAAAATTATTCAGCATCCGCCACATTATCGGTTGCCATGGCAGCCTCCTAACGTTTCTGTGCAGGAAGGGATAAATGTTGCTCCCCTTGTGCCTCTGCAGGACCAGCCACTGTGCCTAAATCACCAATACAGCCAAGTCAGTGCCAGATGTGGACTGAGCACCTGTTTGAACATCATCCAAATCTTTGCGGATGACGTATTTTACATCTTTCAAGATCGCGACAGCAGTTCTGTCCAGATCTGGTCTCTGATGCATTCCCGATAACACCTGGCTGCACCAAAGAGCTGGCCATCTTAACACCCCCTCACATGTAGATTTGATTTGCATGTTGTACTTTAAAATGTCCGTTGATGCATTTTAGGCTTGTGTTGCACCTAACGTCTATGGAAGGAGGCGGAATCCTTTTCGTTAAGCTAACTTTTAGCTTCAAAAGATAAATGAAAACGGGTTTAGGTGTTCTGTGTTGCTCGTTTTTATCTGCCTTATCCACCACGGATATAAAAATACTGGATGTGATGAGTCCCTTTGGTAATGAGAGGGATCGTGACACTAAGTTTGTAAAAGAACCTGCAAACTTACATTTTTAACAGTTTTTAAGCACAACTTTTGATATTTATGTATTTATTTTACTAAAATTAACTGTTAATTTAAGCATTTTTTATATTGTTTTGTTAATGTTACAATAAACAGTTTTATTAAGTTCATGTTTAATTTGTACCCTGGTCTCTGTGTGAGCTTATTTTAAGATAATCGAGTTCAACAGGCCCAAATGGAAACATGGTTTTCATTTTCCAATATCAGCATTGCTGTCAGCTGTTCTGGTTTGTGTGTAGGTTTGAAGACTCACAGCGCTGCTACAGTGTGGTGCTTTGTCAGTGGGAACAAAGAGTCTGTGTCACTGCGTGAGGGACCCTGTCCACTCACTGTACAATGCTTCCATTCTGAGGCTGGTGTGGGTTTCTGGTCCAAAACGACCTCCTCAGCAGGCGCGACCCCGCTGATGCAGGAATACTCAACAGTGACGTCTTAACTGGGCTCAGACGTGAACCACAAGCAAACAATAGTCCAGTTCTTAAAGCATGTGAATGCATGAGTCTTTATCGGTGGACCAACCAGATCAAAACTGCAGAAGGACTCCACCAGGGTGGTCTCTCGCCTCTGGTCGTGTTTGTGGTGTTCGCTATTTAAATTAGTAGAAAAAGATTTTTCTTTTTAATACGAATCAGTAATACGATGCTGTCTGATAAAAGGATGTATTAAAATTACATGAGTGTAAATACATTATAAGCTAATTAGCAGACATGTCGAATATGTTGTGAAAATGTTTCTAAAAATTAATAATCAAGTTACCAGTATTTTATTCAAAACTAAAAGATATAATTGTTCCAAAAATGATAATTTGGCTTTTCAGTAACTTTGATCTTTTGGAAAAATTAAAAATCTTAATTATGTTTCTTATTTTATACAAGAAATTGGAAACCATTGGGCAGATCTTTCGAACTTTACCCAACCTGTTGGAGAATCATGCTCCTACATGTCACAACACGTCATTACAGAGATGCCACGACCAGACAGCTCATCTCCAGTAGTCAGAGTCTGAAGTCAGTTTATGACACCCTGACAGAAATACCACCCACTGACAGCAAGGGTCATGGCACACAGCTAATAATCTGTCAAGCTTTTATGGTTCATCTGGACCTGGCAGATTTCCTCAGTGATGATTTCATTCTAAAATATCAGCAACATTCTTGTTCGTTAGGAGGATTAGTCCTAAAAAAAGAAAAAACTTGCTGGATTTTTTAAATCTGGGTTAAAGTAAACTATGTTGTTGTTTTTGAGTCAGTTTAGTTTGGCTTTTAATATATTGAAGGTCAGTGTGGGTCCTGAAACAAGGGTCCTGAGATCATCTTGTTAATATTTTCCTAATAATTGTTGCAAAACTTGACTCAACTTATTCCTATAGAGCCACATCGGAATCGGCTCCCATTAGCATAATGTTGCCTTTTCTGTAAAACTAAGGTTTTTATGAAAGGATTGTTGACATAAAGTACAATCCCCGACCTGGAGGACCAGGCTGCACATTTTAGTCTGGCCTCTACCCAGAGACCTGTCATGGTTAAACTATTAGTTAGACAAGAATGATAGTTGTAGACAAAGTCCTTGTTTAAATTGATCATTAACATTTGCAAACTTTTACCAATAGAGTCACAAGTGGCTGTTATTTTGTGGATCAGAAGTTGAAAGTTTTGGGAACCATTGATTGAAGTTTTCTGGTGAAATGACTCAGTAAATGGCACCAGGCAGAAACTAAGAAAAGATACGGTTTACTATGAAAGAATTGTGAATAAACAGTCTTCTGACTTCTCTCTGCTCCACAACAGAACTCTGAAACATACAGCATGGTTCTTTAACAATGACTTGTTCAGGCTGATGTCTGCTGATTTACCCTTGTTGATCCTTGTCTTTAGACAGGGGGAAAGGTGTCAGTGAAGTTCCTGCCTGTGCATGTGAGAAAAATCCAGTCCGAGTTCTGATTCTCTCTGAGGTAGGTCAGGCTAGGGCCAGGCATCTGAAGACAAGAAAGAAGAAGAAACACCAAAACGTACAGATCCCTGAGGGGCAAGAATAGAGGCTGAGGCAGACAGGCAGTTTGTCTTTGATAAACTTGGTCCAACAAAAGCTAAAAGAAACAGGGAGTAGTCCTCTGACCAGAGCGAGAGTCATGGCAAGCCAGATTGGTAACAAGAGAGTGGCTAAAACAACTCCTGCTCAGATAAGTCATATAATATGTTAGAATTCTAATCTGGAAACCCCTATTCCGGAGGTGCCCAATACGTCGATTGCAAAGGGCGATAATTCCTCCTGAGGAACGAATTACATCGACAACAGCAGCGCCATGAAACCTTCGTACGCAAATGAGCGCACGCGGTGGCAGATACACACACTGCATTGCTTGCAGCAGTGGGTCGATCGCGTGGAAGTCCTCAATCTGAAAAGTGTGGGCACCCCTGGTCTAGTCAAAAGGCACGGGAGGAAGGACCCAAATGCAAGACTTCAGACAAAAGTCCTTTAAAGGCACACTTTGGAGTTTTGGCTTGTTTTTATCACCCTCTAGTGTCCGTTTTAAATCACTGTGTTTCAGCAGATAACATTAGGGAACTGATTAAAAGTGAGAAACAAACAGGAAGTGACCTGAAATGGGACAAGACAGTAATGCGCCAAAATAAAACAGGAAGTAAAAGAGATAAACAGCCTAAAATACAGGAATCCAGGAGAACTGACGTGACACCTGTACAGGTTAGCATGTTAGCATGAGACTTTATACACTGTAAAAAGAATAGCTGTACTAAAACTAAAAAAATTGATGTCCAATTTTCACATCCAATATATTTGACTTGGCAGAAACTAAATTGAGTCACTTAATATGACCTGATTCTTTTATACTGATGTTAACCATATTACTGCACTTGACAGAACCTTAATTTTTTGCCTTGATCCAAATAAATTTTCTTCACATAACCGTATTGTAGTTCCTGAACCATGCTAATATTTTAAAATTGAACCAACCTAATGTATCAACAAAATTAATATAAATAATAATGCATTGGATTCACATAGTGCTTTCTGGACACCTAAAGTGCTTCACAGAAGTTTCATTATTCATTCATGCACTCATTCACACTCTGGTGGTGGTAAACTATGACAATGTAACCCAGACTGAGCTGGGGATTGAACCAGCAACCCTGTGGTTACCAGACCGGCCACTCTACCAACTGAGCTACGTATACGCCACCCATGAAATAATGATTGAGTTGACAGCAGTTAATTCATTTAGATATAATCATACTAACATTTTTTTACTTTTAATTTTACTTTACTTCAAAAATAATTTGCATTTCCTTTAAAAAACAAGACTGGCCAACAGATCATTTCATGGGTGCTTTCAAGTGCAAATTGCATTTCACTCAAATTAAAAATATTACTTTCTGAACATGAAAACAAATATATGTTTTGAGAGAAATAAAAAAGTTTGTGTTGTGTCCATTGAACGAATAATTAGTTCCATACAAATCAAAATTGATGTTTTAAAATGCAAAAAGAAAGAGTTTGACAATCAAATCAATAATTTTATTTTGTTCTGAATGGCAGTTATTAGATTGAATGAAAAGCTGCATGTTAGACTTTTTGCAGTGTAGTGTTTATGCCACTGCAGCACCACGTTACATTATCCTAGTCATTTATGGGTTGAAACAAACCAAACAATCTCAGGTTTACAAACAGCTAATATAGCATTCTAATACACCATTATGACCTTTTTGTAAACATCTGGAAATTAGCTGCTAATTTTGCCACAGATGGGCAGCGGTGTCTCCTGATCTGAAAGCTACTCCAGCCAGAGGATTACTTCCTGTTTCTAGAAACTCCACTGGCTTTGAGTGATGTCATCACTGGAGATTAATAACTGATAGAATAACACTTCAAAATGACTGAATGTCCCTTTAATGTCAGTGTTTCAATAGGTTATTTGGACTAAAGTGTGCTCTGCCTGGCCTGCCAGTTCAAAGGTAACTAAAGCATTTGAGGAGAGGTAATCAGGTGTGTTGGAGCAGGAAGTAATCTAAAACCTGTAGGATGGTGGACTCTTGAACCTGGGTTGGAGACAGAAGGCAGGAATTAACAGTCAGTCCACTAGAGGGCAGTCTTGTATTTAGCTTGAAAAACCTGAGGCCTGTGGCACATTCCAGTTCAAACGTGAGATATGTTTATTGGGGGTTTTCTTGATGACTTCAGGAATATGTGGTTTGATTTTTTTATTGCACTTACCAATTAACAGCTGTGGTTTGATAGTAAAATGAAATCTTAACAGAACAGGAAGTTAAATCCAGATCTGTGTGGGGTTTTGTCTCTTTATGTAGACTCTGGTTTAAGAGGAAGTGTCCATCAGTGGTCTGCTTCCCTGCAGACCTCCAACACAGAGGAAACTGACCGTCCAGGAAGCGTGAGCCACTCTGCAGTCATCGGACAATCAGTGATTAGCAGGGAAAATCCAAAACTTGAGAATTGACAATGCTGTTCCTTGTGACTTACTGTTTGTTGGTGAATGCTGGCACGTGCACTGAAAGGAAGCTGAGCAGCAAAAATGGATCACTGTGTATATTCCAGAGGGTCGGTCATCTGAAACCCCCTCCCCTCCCGTGTGTGTCCACGCGTCGCGCCTGACTTTTCTGCTGCTTGAAACATACCTGACATTTTTGTGGGTTTTGAGTTGTTGAGGCTGGAGCTCAGTGAGTTAAATAATCTGAATTCTCTCTAATGATTCAGGTTTTGCAGAGGTCTAACCACAAGCTCTAAAAATGTTTATGCCCTTTGCACGGATTCAGTGGGGATGCAGCAACTTGCAGCACCAACATGACAGAAAATGAGGACAGCAGCTCTTCAGTGGGAGATATGTATGAATGGAAACATAAGTCAGGAGGTGAAGAAACAGACACAACAGTGAGACATACAGAAAGACAGAAGGAGAAGGGTGGGGGGGATGATGAGAAAAGCAGCAGCCCCTTTGATGTGGGCCTGGATGGGGCCCGATGTGTCTAAGAGGGAAGGGGATTTCCAGCTCTGCTCGGGCTTCTGTCTCACCCCCTTAGCCTTTACTTCCTTCGTGGGCTTGAAAACCCAAAAAGAGCCTGCAGAGAAGCTCCGTAATGTCAAGCATCTTCGTCTAATGTTGACATTCTCTCCATAGGAGGGTTGAATCAGATGCAAGAAGCCCAAATTATGTTGCAAGTTCCTCTTCTGCTGAAAACGTTTTGCAACTTTTAGTTGCATTTAAACCAAACAGCATCTACATATTGATATTTGCTCTAACTTTTACAGCATTTCTGACATGCATAGAAAACTTTGTCTGCATGGTTTGCTGGGGGGGGGGGTTTCTCACGCTCAGTTCATTTCACCTCCTGCACACATACTGCCCCATGCACAACCAAACACACACACATTCAACAAATGCAGAAACATGCGCTTTGACTGTGGAGGATAATGCACACACACCGTGCACGCGTTTTCACGCTGCGTGCGGTGGAAAGTCCCTGGCACCCGCTGCCTCCTATCTCAGATGCTAGTTTGCCACTGCAGGTAGCTGCCAGGGCAACTACAGCACAACATGACCTCTGAGCACACAGACAGTTCCACTGACCTTCTGCAGATGTAGAAAGAAAACACAGCAGCACTTTGAGTCAAATACGGATAGAAGTCGGGTTGAAATCAGAGCCAATAGAGTCAAAATGAATGCTAACGTCCTTAAAGCTAGATTTTCATTTTGAGTTTGAGCTAACAAAGGGTCAAGGATGTTTATGAATGTATGCAAATGCAACGTTTTCCTCATTGACTGTCATGTTCCTGTTTAAACTCAGGGGTGTATGTCGTGTTCTGACATGGTGACGAAGCCTCTCTCAGTAAACTCTCCTCAGTCTGACTGCCTTTTCAGCTCTCAAGCATTAAGATATTTGATTGCTCCTCCTCACACTGCAGCACAGCAGGGAACTTAGTGCTGCAGAAAAGTGTTTACCCCTTACAGATTGACCCTGTTTTGACTGACCTGTCACATGTAAGTGTTTCAGATCAGCAAACAAATATCAGAATCTGACAAAGATAACCGGAGTAAATATAAAATGTTGTTTTCAAATGATGATTTAACTGTTTTAAGGAAACAAAGCTTTCCAACCAAACCAACCTGGCCCTTTGTGAAAAAGTTTCTGCCGTCTAAATTGATATTTGGGTGCAGGATGTTCGTCTTGCAGCTGCAGCTTGTTGCTGTGTCCTATGGCAAGAAGACCCTTCACCTGCATTTCCTGCTGGTGGTGGCTGAAGGGTCTGGTGGTGATTAGGTTGCCTTCATGCCATCAGCGTGTGAATGACTGACTGATGTGAAACACTTGGTAGTCCGTGACTTAGAACAGCGCTATACAAATGTGGGATGTCACAAATGTGTGTGCTGATCTGAAACATTTATTAAAAAACAAAAAATCTCTGCAGCACTGTAATAAATTGTTGAATCGTGGAGCTTTTAAAGCTTATGAAGTGTCAGTCACATGACCTGACCAGTTCAAACACATCAGGTCAGTTCTGTTCCCCTCACACACTGACAGATTTTTACCCCACCACGTTTACTGTCCCCAACTAGTGCACACTTTGCTCAACTGTGTGTAAAATCTGGCAGCAATCAAGTTTGCGTCCGCAGCTTAAAAGTTCAAAAAGGAAACTAAAATTCTTCTGTTGCTTGAAAACATTTCACCTCTCATCTAAAACACTTCTTCAGCTCAGATATATAAGTCACAGTCACATTAAAAGGTCTGAGCGTTACCAGTCTGAGTGTCCAACAGCAAATTATGACTCAACATCCTGTCAACCATCAACCCGAGTCCAGGTCAGAGTCTCTGACCTCGTCCTGATCTGGACACAAGTCATGTTTAATTACTGTTTGTTTTGACCTTTTAAAGGCGCTCACTGAACCTATAGGAGTGCTGCTGGGTCAAACAACAATTTTATGTAGTTTTCTTCAAATTTTATTTATTTAAAATGTTTTTATTACACTTTTGATTTTTTTCACGTTTTACTTTTTTTTGTTTTTCTTTAATTTGTTTGAATTCTTTTCATTATGTTTGTAAATTTCTTCACTTTTACTTTTATTTTACTTATTTATTTTTTAAACATTTGCATTTTAAGCTTTTAAAGTTGTTTTTTGTGTACTTTTTAAATGTAATATTATTCGATTTTTTTTAAAAACCTAAACTTTGTTCTTTTACTTTTAAAAATACTTTTTTTCTAACTTTCATAACATTAAAAAGAGGTAAAGGGTAAATCATTTTTCCCAGCGCTGTACATGAAAAACATCATCAGGATACAGATAATCCCCACTGCGAGAGTGACTGTGTTGCTGAAATAATCAAAGACATCAAACTACGAACACTTTGCTTCACAGATAACAGCTTCTGTACATTTTGTGACACTCATCAGCATTTCTGCTGCTCTGGTTTATTTAAGCCTCTTTTTACAGATCAAACTCTCAGATCATGTTTCGGGATGCGGTGGCAGTCACTAATGTGGTTGTTTGGAAAACATAGAACACCGTCTGATATTGTAACATTCAGAAAGTACTCACAGCACGCCACTTTATCACCTCAGCTCCATCAGGTTGGGAGGGAAGCGTCAGTGCAGCCATTTTCAGATCTCTGTAGTTACATTCAGTAGATTAAGGTCTGCTCTCTGGCTGGGACACTCAAGAACATTCACAGAGACATTCTTGGCTGTGTGCTTATAGGTGAAAGATGAAGCGTGGCCCCAGTCTGAGGTCCAGGTTTTCATCCAGGATGTCTCTGTTCATTGCTGCATTCATCTTTCCCTCTATTCTGACTTATCTCCCAGTTCCTGCTGCTGAAAAACATCCCCATGATGCTACCTCCACCATGCTTCACTGTAGGGATGCTGTTGTCCTGGTGATGAGCGCTGTTTCCTCCTGGCATTCACACCAAAGAGTTCAACCTATGTCTTGAAGGAGATGGTTCTCCTCTGGAGCTCTGACAGAGTGACCATCAGGTTCTTGGTCTCCTCCCTGACTAAGACCCTTCTCTCTGATCACTCAGTTTAGATTACCAGCAGCAGGAAGAGTCCTGGTGTATTAGAACGTCTTCCACTTCCAGATGATGGAGGCCACTGAGCTCATTGGGACCTTCAAATCTGCAGAAATGTTTCTCTTTCCAGATTTGTGCCTGCAGACAACCCTGTCTCTGAGGCCTACAGACAGTTCCTCTGACTTCATGCTTGGTTTGTGCTCTGACATGCTCTGTCCACTGTGGGACCTGATATAGACAGGAGTGCCTTTTCACCTCAGGTCCAAACAGCTGAATTTACCACAGGTGGATCCAATGATGTAGAAACATCTGAAGGTGATAAACAGGATGAACCTGAGCTCAGTTTGAGCTTCATAGCAAAGGCTACTGATGGAGATGTGATTTCTCAGGATTTTTTATTTGAAATAAATTTGTTGTCATTATGGTTTGTTGTGTGTAGGATTGTGAGAAACAATTAATTTAATCCTCGCCTCGCCTTCTTCCGCTTATCCGGGTCCGGGTCGCGGGGGCAGCATTCCAAGTCGGGCAGCCCAGGCCACCTTCTCCCCGGCCAAGTCCACCAGCTCCTCAGCTGGGACGCCCAGGCGTTCCCAGGCCAAACTGAAGATGTATTTCCTCCAGCTTGTCCTGGGTCGACCTGGGGGCCTCCTGCTGGCAGGACATGCCCAGAACACCTCCCGAGGGAGGCGTCCAGGAGGCATCCTTACCAGATGCCCGAACCACTTCAACTGGCTCCTTTCGATATGGAGGAGCAGCGATTCTACTCCGAGTCTCTCCCGGATGTCCGAGCTTCTTACCCTATCCCTAAGGCTGAGCCCGGCCACCCTGCGGAGGAAACTCATTTCAGCCGCTTGTATCCGCGATCTCGTTCTTTCGGTCACTACCCAAAGCTCATGACCATAGGTGAGGATTGGGACGTAGACCGACCGGTAAATCGAGAGCCTTGCTTTCTGGCTCAGCTCCTTCTTCACCACAACAGACCGGTTCAGCATCCGCATCACTGCAGATGCTGCCCCAATCCGCCTGTCGATCTCCCGCTCCCTCCTTCCCTCACTCGTGAACAAGACCCCGAGATACTTGAACTCCTCCACTTGAGGCAGGACCTCTCTCCCGACCCAGAGTGAGGGAATGAATTTAATCCATTATGAAATAAGACTGTGCCTTTCTGGGTGTGCTGCAACAGCTTTTAGCTCAATCAGATGAGCAGATGTCTTAACCAGTTTATGACCAGCATCTGTAATTTATTTTTCTTACAATATTTGGCTAATTGCTGACCTCTATTTGACACTTGATTTCAATCTTTAGTAAAACATTTAGTCATTTCAGTCCAAACCTCTCTCACTGGGGTCTCACAGCCACTGGCTTCTCCTAAATAGTGGGATATTGTGCAAGTTTTTACTCTTTTCTCAGAAAATCTGTTTTAGCTCTTCAAAGAATCAACTCTCACTGTCTTTATGTCTCATTTCCATACTCTTTTCAATCATTCTTTTCATTTCATTTGTGAAAGATAAGCTTCAAAAAGTAAACACAAGTTGGTGTGTGCTGTGCTGATACCGTTCCACCACTGAACGAAGCTTCCTGTGTCCGTGTCTGTAGATGAGAGCTGGCTGTCACTTTGACTAAGTTGCTACTGAACTTCATGGATCATGCACACTTTTGTTTTAGATAAATTCATGAAGCTATGCTCCAGGCAGAGTAAAAATGAGTTAAAGTTTAAAAACTTTCCTGTGTTGCTCAAGAGTATGTTTGTGTATAAAAGTTATAAATAATTTTCTGTTGCTTCCTGCAGGCTTAGCTTGGAGAAATAGCGTTTATGTCCTATAGATAAGCTAACGGCTAATCTGAGAGTGTTCTGCTGTCAATACATGGCTATTTTGGTATAAATATTCAGAAATCCCTACTGAACTTGACCCTTGAATGCAACAGAAGTGCATGTCCAAAGTGCGGCCCGGGGGCCACATGCGGCCCTCAGCTGCATATTAAGAATAATATAATTTAGTCCTGCAGAATTTTGATGCAGAGAGAAAAACAGATCAATTTAAATCTTTTTAAATGCAAAATTTTCCATCCAATCAGTTTTCTATTTTTATTGAGACAGTTTAAGAGATATTGGGATAACTTAATTTTCTGGTAAAAAGAACCACAAACCCTCATTGACTTTTACTAAAAAGCAGACTTGTGTTCATAAAACGCGACTAAATCCAGCAACACGACTGGAGAAAGGCCCAGGTCATTGACTGAATGCTTTCCGTAGATCATGGGCTTGTTTTTGAGAATAGAGGGAAATTTAGTTTCTCCAAATCTAAAAACAGTCGACCAATCAGATCCAGTGAATTTGATGCTTTTTATTATTGAGTCAAACCATCTTTTGCCTTTTTCTGTTCTAACTTTTGTGGCCCTCGAGGACTTTACACTTGGTGACTTCGGCCCTCGTGTTGAAAAGTTTGGACACCCCTGATTACTGATGCTGAAGATTTTATATTTACAGTAAATAATCACATAATTACATGTAAATTACCATGTTTATATAACCACTATGAGACTTTGTTGTATGGGTAGATAGGTGTCTTACTGTATGTGGTCTTTCTTGCAGGGTTGGTTTTCCATGCATCAACCTCTCACTGTCTCACACAATGTCATGGATCACCAGACCATGACATTTCTCTATGCTGCTGATTTAAAACAAAGTATTTAATCTGCTGCATGTCAACTCAACTATTCATGCTTTACTTTGGTGTAAAGGCTTTAGTTTTTATCTTTTAGTACTCTTTTTCTGTTGTAGTATTTTGAAAAAGAGGGGAAAACACCATGTGTCCTCTTCTAGACGAGTGTAATAACTGCTAGTTGTCTCCACTGTACGAATAACTAGTCACACCCCTATAGGATAGTAATTAGTTGAATATACTTCAAACCCTGCAGCAGCCCTACAGTAGATATATTTGGTTTGTTACTATCACGGATAGAATACACAAATGAACCATGATCGCAATGAGATGCAAAGTGACCCCTGAGTTTTTTAAAATGCACCGCTAAGAGCAGATAAACGAATGCAAACGCAGGTTAAGGAGGAACAAAGAGAAACAGGATGCTCACATGCAAACTAAGACAAACTGAAAATAGAAAGAGCTTATCGGGTGGATATTTTTAGATCGATGTCTTACAAAGGGAGTGTGTGTCCTTTTATGTTTGTTTCAAGTTCAAAATCAACAGCTGTACATTTTTCTCTGAACACATCTGATCTACTTTTTCAGAAAATAACACAACAAGAGAAGTCACAAACTGTACAGGTTTGACAACTGGGCCTGAAAGTAGCAGCGAGTCAGACTGCTTTTGACTTTTATCGGAGTAATCCTGACTGGTTTTAGTTTACTGGACAGGCCTGCTCCCTTGTTCAGAGAGAATTATGTAACTGGTCAGGGTGGAACAGTAGTGAAACATCCTCTGCAGAATAATGCATGGGCGGAGTGCGGTGCTGCAAAGGACACTGGGGCCAAAATGTATACTTTAGGTACTTTCCTAAAGAACAACCTCCTCCCATGTGTCTGTCACTGTTCTCAGATCTGAAACACAACATGTAGTGTGAACAGGGGTTGGAAACAAGAACGGCATAAATGTGTGACCCACCCTCTGTCAGTGGCAAGGCTTTAAGCTGTCAGTAATAAAAACACTCATAATATATAATAGAGTATGTGAATACTGTAAAGACTTGAATATTACATTTCCTTTTTAAGATTTAGAGTCAGAAGCATCAAAAGAAAATCCAAGTTAGTTGATAAAATTTTCACCATCCATTCATCCATCCATCCGCTTTCTACAGCTTATCGAAGATCAGGTCACAGAGGTAACAGATTAAGGAGGGCAGTCCAGACATCTCGTTCTCCAGAACCTCCTGAGGGATCCCATGGCGTTCCCTAGTCAAAGAGGATATAAATTCCCTGCAGCAAATTCTGGGTTTCCTCCCAGTGGGAAGTGCTCAAAGAACCTCCAGAGGAAGGCGTCCTATAAGATGCCTGAACCACCTCAGCTAACTTCTTTCACTACAGACGAGCGACGCTGAATTTCCGCCTTAATGTGGTGGAGGGGTTTGAAAATCCCCATGATGTTACAAGGTTGTGTTATTTGTAGGGATGAACTGCTACCTATACCGGTATTGGTCAGATACTAAGGACACGTAATACTTGTAACCCAGAAACCAAGTTTTTAACGATGGTTTACTCATAAAAGTACTCTGGAACCGTTAACGTAGCGTGATGCTCAGTTGAGCTGCAGCAAGAGAAAACAGCAGCTAACTGGAGCTAACTCTGGAGCAGATGGAGTCAACTTACTGGTGTTATAGTAATATTAGTAGTAGTTGTTGTTTTTATGTAGCAGTATTGTACACATGCACAGTACCAACAGTTGGTTTGGTAAAGTCCCTGTAATCCGTTCGCAATGCCCAATCAACTCCCAAAGCATTAGCATGTTTAATTTAACTGCTAACATTTTGCTAACAGGTGAACAGAAGAAAGCTGATTAAAGCTTTACTTTGTGACTTTTTATTTTATAGTGAATCAACCAGCTGACAGATCCTGTCTTGTTGTCACATGACCTGCTGATGATGATCAAAGTTATTGTGTTTAAAAACTAGATTTAAAAAAGGCTAAACTAGACTCGTTTTTTCTGTTGTGCCAAACCATTATTTAGATCACTGGCATTTATTAGTACTCATATTGGTATCAGCAAGTACTTATATGTAAGTACTCATACTCATACTTGGTTTGAACAAATCTGGTATCAGTGCATTCCCAGTTATTTGGAGTGCCGGCCTTGCAGCCATTTGGCCTCAGGGGAGGGGTCAGAGTAAGACTGATTCAAAGACTTTGATGGAGGGGGACCAAAACAAATGTGGTTCCTTTTTAGAGAAGGCAGACTGGGACACCCACTTGGAGCCAGTACATAGTACATGGTGGTCAAGCCTTGACTCCTGGGGTGAGCCTGAAAAAGCAACAGGAAACCACCTCCACGTGGGCCCACCACCTACAGGGAGAAGAGTCAGACTGGGTGGCAGACCTAGATAATAATATGTTGAAATACATAATACTGTTATTTTTTTGGATAGCACTATAATTAGGCCAGCTCGTTAACCCAGAGGCAACCAAAAATACACACTCGATGACCTTAATGATCAGGTAAGCTAATACTTTCTGTGGAGAAAAGAAAATACTAACTTCTTCAAACTGATCAACTTAATCTTTTCAGCCCAGTAGAATTAAGAAATCACTTCAATATAACCTGTCTGACATGGAGGCTAAAATATCTCAAAAAGCAGCACAGCATGTCCTTTTCTAAAAACATTCAAAAACAAAAGAACCCAGAACAGCATCTAAAGCCCTGCAGGCCTCACTGGGTCATAGAGGACTGGTGTGCAAACCTGGTTCTTAGAGGCCTCTACCCTGCATGACCTAGCTGTTTCCATTCCAACACATCTGGTTCAAAGGCTGAACTACCTGTTCAGCAAGTCTTCAAGTTCTGCAGAAACCTGGTAGTCACCCACTGATTCAAACCTGGAGCAGGGAAACTCCTAAAACATCTTTGTCAGCTGATGTGAAAAGAAGCATATATGTATCACTGCCAGCAAGACGAAGGAACTGACTTCAGTAGGAAGTCACCATCACACCGGTCAACATCAGGGTTTGGACTTTGAAACAGTAAAGGAGTACTAAAACTTGAGTGTTCTTGTTCTTGGTGTTCTCAGTTCCTGTGAGTTATTGTGACTATCGCGCGATCGGGCTTGCTTTAGAAACGCGTCCTGTCAGACCAGAAGAGTCATCAAATACTGGCGCTGACGTATCCTGTGGGACTCGAGCTCAAAGTGTTTGCACCCTTGTCATGGTGTGACTTACAGAAATATCTTACACTAGGTTACCTGCCGAGTATGGATCAGTTCAAAGGACTTATACTAGCCTCTTTCATAAAATAATGCTGCCAATCTGAGAGCCTTTGGTCGTGCAGGGTTACGTAAAATGTGAGACGGAAGTGCTCGTAGTAAACAGACAAGCTGGAGCCCCCATATAGTGCTGCACAGGTCTAAATAAGGCCAGTCAAGCCAGCCGCGACCACTACTCTTTTTATGGTCGTGGACTTCATGGAACTTTATTAAATCCCTTCAGTTTTGAGGTTACTTGTTTTTTAACTCTGTTAAAGCCACGCTCCTTTTGAGATAGACGCTCAAAAAGGTGGCTGTCCCTCACAGTCCCTGTAAACTGTCTGGCGACTTCTGCTTCTGCTCATAATGACAGTATCTCCCGGATCTGGGTATCACTCCAGTTTGCCATCTCTGCTGAGTATTTACAAATGAGTAATAGCTTTCCAGGAGGAGCTGAAGAGTGTGCCTTGGGCTCTCCTCCTGGACCTGTCACCTCTGCAGCTTGGACAACAGAAAAAAGATGGATGGATTTGACAGAACAACATTTTTTAAATTCCTTTCCCTTTATGTATGTACTGAAGTGACTTTACTCTCTAGAACTAACCGGTTCTGGGTGTGTTCAGCCACTTAGGGAATAACAAAGTCAATATGAGTGTGTGAGACTCCAGGGGCTGAGACATTGTCCCAGTACAGGTCACTTTCAAAGAACAAGGAAGAAACCACCTGCATGAACACAACAACAGAATACATTACCGGACCAGGCTGGATAGTACTACACAGCTAATTCTCTTTCATTAGAAATCAGATAATACTGCACACTTGTGAAACTCAGGCACTGAAGTGAATCTACTGATCATTGTTCATCAGAACATCTTGTCCTAAATCTTGAAATGCAAATACAAGGAAATTTGCTGACATCCTGGATGTGAGGAAACTCCCTGCTTTTGTTGTGCCGTGGCCAACCCACGCTGCGGCACAACAATAGGTATTTTTAGCCCTTTTGTTAAATATACCACACTCACCAGTAAGGTGGAAATGGTGTTTAAGTAGGAAGCAAGCAGAGGCCTGTCTCCTTGCACTCCTTTTATGAATCACTCGATGGTTGAAATTTTGACATTTTTCTTTTGTCGCAATAATTACATATGTGGCGAGGAACATTCAAAGGTAAAGAAAACAAACGTAGCCCCGTGGCCGAACTTGTTATGTCTGTGCTCTTTCATCTTTTCCTAAAACGTCCCGTACACAAAGAATCCCACGCCTTCTGGAGCACGAGACCGTCCCGATTGTCTGTATGTGCGGGAAACGGTTCATGACACAGAGAAGGGAAACATGAGAGGAAGGACACATGAAGGGGGTGGGGGGGGGGGCAGTCAAGCGGCTCATTGTCCCAAGAGGAGATTCCAGCAGGACAAAATAAACTGATGGTGCACTGAGAGAGGAATTCCCCCAGTAGGTTCAAATGGTTGCAGATGTGCGCCAGGCTGGTTGCTACCGCTCACATCTGGACTGCTAAGCTTCCCCGTATGCCGTCCGTTTGAGCCCTCTTTTACATCTACCCCATTCTAAGTCCTGGAAAAACAATTAGGTGGGGAAAATGGTCACCATATGCTGCCAGTGCACCAGCTGCGGTGGATCTGCAAGCAGAGCGGGTACAACGGGAGGCCTGAAAAGGCCATTATCTCCTCCGCCAGGAGCAGAGATTTGGCAGAGGGGGGAAAGTTTGGGGGATTTTACAAAGGAGTGATACAGCCTGAAATTAACCATGCTACTGGAGGTCAAACGCAGTCCGCAACCTCTTCTAAACTCCTTAACGTATACTTTCATTTCCTCTTCCATGCTCTTCCATGGAGGTGCAGATTTGTTTTAAAATGCACAAAGTTCCCTTCATGAGGTATTAATGAGTAACATGTACACAAGAAGAGGGAGTTATCTTCTTCTAATGAGTAGTCAGTGACTAATCTAAAACATGACACCCTTTTTGGCTCCTCTCACCTGCTTGTTTTTACCTTGTCAAAAGGATAAGTGCACCTGAGTAACTCACGCTTGTTTATACTCACTCAGAAACAGGCTCTTAGCTCAGACTGGAGAGACTCATATGCAAAACACACACACACACACTAGCTAGCTAGTGGGAAATTCCCAGCAAAAATTCCACTCTAGCAGTCCTCAGTGAGTACATTCCTGTGTTCTTCATCTCACAGCTGAAATGAAAGTCTGGATTTACAGTTGTGGGCAAGTTCTGAAGATTCAGCGCAGCCTAAAGCAAGTAATAAATCCTCATGTGGGTGCATCTTAATTTTGATTGGATGCAAGCTTTCACTCCTATTAAATGTCCTTGATGTAGTTCAGTTGGGGAATGCGTGAAAGGACAAGAAGGCGGAGGATGAGACCAGAAGGGTTTAATCAGATAGGAATTCTTTGGGTGCTAAAAAAGAAGAAGCTATTTTCAGGGTATGGTCTTTGCAATTTTACAGGAATGAATAAAAAAACAACAACAACCCATACAACACACGTTATATCATCTGTGTGAATTTTGGGAACAGTTTTTTTTTTTCATTCCAAATTTCCCCCAGAATTCCCTCTAATAGAGCAACTGAATGTGTCTATTTATTCCCGAGCCAGTTTAACATAGTAAAATCGGACCAACTGGACTCTGTTTTCTACATTCGGACAATGTAGGCGTTCATGTAATGGATGCAAACAGTGTGTAAAAGGGGGGATTTTTCGAGGCGTTCAGTGATGTGCAGAAAATGAGTCATGTTTATGAGGCCGATCCTTCCTCGGATACGCCACAGGCACGTCTATCAAACTGAGGTTTTTCCTCGCCATCGCCCAGTATTTGGTAACACAACAGTTTGTTTGTTTAAGACCAGCTGGTTTGATCCTTTTAATTCATCATCACATGTTTAATGATCTGAGTTGGTTTTGGCTCATGGTTGCAGCAGTGTAGCAGGGTGTTTTCTGTCCTCAGTGTCTCTGAAGCCACCAGGAACTCTATAGATTGTTTCTTTAGGGTTTTGTGTGCCCACCTTTACCCTTAAAACGTCTTTATGTTTTCATTTAACAACGCTAATTTGAACATTTTAAGGCAGGGGCTTCCTGCTCTACATTCAAGAGTCTCTTGTAGACTTTTGAAGAACACCCCCTCTCTCAACACCCTGACTTGACCTTACTTTGCACTCCTATACTTCTCCCACTTTCTTCTTTAAACAGATGTAATCCTTACCAGGGTTTTAATATTATCTTAACTTTCCTTCCTCGTGAGTCACTTTGCATAAAAATGACTTTTGGTGACTAAATGCTGTGTAATTTTAGATTCTTACAAACATCTCAAGCATTTAAACTGAGTCAGGTAGTCCTTTTAATCTTGAGTCTCTGCAAACTGAATTTTTAAATACGCATGATCTGATCACTTATGAGCTCATTTGCAAACATTTTCAGAAACCTGCTATTCCTCAGGCCTGATTAATAGATAAATTAAATCATGAACACCTATGATTGTATTAAAGTGAACAAAGTGAAGAGGACTGATAGGTTCTCGAGCTCCACAGCCTCATAGAAAATGCTGGTCCTCAGCCTTATTCAAAGCTGCTCAATCTGCCTGAAGGAAGGAGGGTGAATGTTAATGTCTTAGTTGGGTGGTGTTATATTTCTTTGTGCTAGTTCTGCTTCTGTCGGTTAAAATGTCCTCTAAAGAAGAGAGATTCAGACCTCAAATCAAAGTTTTTAATAA
Organism: Callopanchax toddi; assembly: GCA_006937965.1. NCBI lineage: Eukaryota > Metazoa > Chordata > Actinopteri > Cyprinodontiformes > Nothobranchiidae > Callopanchax > Callopanchax toddi. The sequence goes on from SSNR01000128.1 coordinate 1,593,654, forward strand.
AAAATGTTTTTGAATATTTTATTTGAAGTTTTTTTTTTATTTTTTATTCAGGCTTCTGATGAGTTTCTGAAAATTATTTGTTAGATAATTCCACCCTAAAATCATTTCAAATGTAAGCAAGAATCTAGTTCTGTATTTTAGTGCAGTGGTTCCAAACGTTGGGGTTGGTACCCCGCTGTGGGTCCTGTAGGGTCCATGGTCTCCAGAAAGCTACTTAAAAACGTTTTGCTAAAATCAGACTTTTACTCTATTTATTAGAATACATTAAAAAAGTAATAATAAGCAGATAAAAATGTACATTAATGTAGAGTTCTCAATTTCAACACGAACCAGGGGTGCACATGGGGGGGGGGGGGGGG
>SSNR01000128.1:1594022-1626475 GCA_006937965.1 Callopanchax toddi
GGGGGGGGGGGGGGGGGGGGGGGGGGGGGGGTAGTGCAGGTGCTGCAGCTTGTGTGTGTGTGTGTGTCCGCAACTGCAGGAGCGCAGTGCATCCCCCTGCAACAAAAAGGTAAACTTACGAGCCTCTCAGCTCACTTTGCACATGTTTTGTAATAGTAGTAAGTTAGGCAGCACTGTGTGAGTGATTTACTGAGATACAAATCAACAGAAGCAAAAATAAAAAGTTTTTGTGTTTCTTGTGTGAGGCAGCCATATTGGATTTTGATGTTGTGCTAGAAATCTCTGACTTTTAGAGTTGGATTTTGAACTTTGAGTGGCGTTCCAGTTGATTTTTCTAACTTGTAACTTGAGAATTCCAATTCCTGAATGAAATGCATGAAGTAGCATTTGGGCCCATTTGCGCTGTAGAAAAATAATCCCAAGCTAAACGTTTCCTTGATGACAAGACTTTAAATAACTACATCATCTCTGGTTAAGTCTAAGTTACATGAGCTTCCTCGCTTTTTGTAACTGAGCTTGAAAGCCTAAAGGGATGGAGTAAGGTTGCTGTCAGCTACACCCAGACTGTCTTTACCGTCTGTGGGGTTTAGCTCACTGCTAACCCGAGGATAAAAGGCTCATAAAGCTGCACACAATGGAGCTAGCTCATTATTAGTTGTCATTTATAGCAGAAGGTGATACAATGAGCAGGGTATGAGACACAGCTCAAGACAAACCTCATAGCTAGCGCCTGTCTGAATACGCCTGCTGCTGTGTTTTGGGTTTCCTGCTGCCCTCTGGCACAGACAGGTCTACAACTTTCAGCAGACAAGAGAAATCAGGACATACAGTAGCTTTATAGGTTAGTTTAATTCCCTCTTTGGATGTCATCTCTAATGTTGCAACATGCAGGAAATGGTTCTGTTTACAGGATTGACTGTAACTGGATATCTTCTTCCTAAAGGACAGCTTTTAATAAAACCCAGCGATGAGGAAAGTGTCTGACTAAAACCACCTACCGCTCTGACATCCAACCGCGTGGGTTTTTATTGCACATTTGTGTTTTTTTTCCTGACATTTTACGCAGGTCACAGACAGGGTGGCATCTGTTCTGAAATCAAAATGCTCTGTGAATCTCATCATTCCTGTTTTTAGTGGTGATTTTACGTGATTTAAAAAACATATATATATATACATTACCTTTTTAGAGTGTGCGTGGGACAGAACCACGGATACCTACTCACCTTTCAGTTCCTTCAACTCTGGTGCTTTTATTATTCACACCTGCTCCTAAATGATTCATGAAGAACAGCAAAGACACCAGTTGGTTTTACAGGAAAAAGAAGAGAACGCACATAATGCATCATCATTTTATGAATAAAACTCAAGAAAAAAAACCCTTAAAGCCATGAAATGACATGAGTTGATTCCAACTTGGCCTCAAACCTAGAATGAATTGTCATAAGGCATCTTATTTTTCACAAGGTTTCATCTTTTACTGGCAAACGGCAGAAAGGCATATTGCAAAGCATTTATCTATAAAATAAAGACTTCTCCTTTTGGCAGCCGTCAACTGACAACTACAAGATTTAGAGTTTTAGAACTCCAGCCTCTCATTCTTCCTCCTGTTGAGCCAGTTGACTTACAGATGGCTCCCAGAACTCATAAATATATCTTTCATGGGCTCTAATGTTCTTATAGTTAAAATGTACTAATATATTGATATTATTCCATTCATTTTAAATAATATTGTAATTGTTCTTTGACCTTTTCATCCTCCAATGAAGGTCGCGGTCCAAGAACCCGAGAGTATTTAGAAGCTGCAGAGGATTGCGTGGTTCTGATGGTTCAGTTGATCTAACACCGGGCCCAGTTGAGCACATAAATCCATAGGACTACAATCTAAATCAGCCAGTTATCATCCGGAAATCTCTAGGAACTCTCCCCACTGGCTGAGCTTCAAGGAACACAGCGCATCCACAGCTGATCACAATAATGCACCAATAAGTATAATTTGAAGACTTAAACAGACTGTAATTTAACTCCTAGATGCAACATATTTTTGTTTAAATTCTTGTTTTTTTTCTGTTCAGAGATGCGGGTGGAGGGTGACTCTTGGTTTTGTGTGTGCATCGTGTGTGTGTGTGTGTGTGTGTGTGTGCATGTTTGTGTGCGAGGGTCTAGAAGTCTGAAAACGTGTCTTAAACTCGCCATCTCACCGGCTGCGCTGCCCCGTCTCCAAAATGTGCTTAGACAAGGTTCAAAGTTTGCATACAGTTATGCGCATTTTTCTGTCACGTCTTTGTTTTTTTAAATAAATCCCAAAGTTTGCGGAGGAAATGATTTACGCAACTTTTAAACTCGTTTTTGCATGAGCAACTTTTATAAATGAGGCCCCAGGTGTCTATCTACAACGGTCATGGAGCGAGAAACGTCTGCTTGCAGCCCAACAGCTGCAGAGATCTGGAGCAGAACGTCCCTGATCGGGGGCCTGGGTTCTGTGAGGTGGGTATGTGCGTGGCCCTGGCGCCATTGGTTTGCTGGTGGCTTGACCTGGAAGGGATAGTTCTACCTGGTCTACGGTCATCATCTGCAGAACCACTCCTTTATTGGGGATATCTTGACTATAATCTCCACCTGTGGTCTACTCTATTTGCACAACAGCAGGTCAAACTGATTGTCAGTCAGTGTTGCTTCCTAAGTGGACAGTTTGTGATTGGCTTGGAGTCACTTTGTGTTGTTTAAGTGTTCCCTTTCATTTTTGAGCAGTGTATTTCAGGTAAATTCCTCATGTCACCAAACCTGTATAGGTGACTGGCTGGGATGGGAACTGAGTGGGACCACATTCTTCTCTTTAACAATTACAGCATAATACCTCAAACATTTCTAAAATGACTTTGACACTTAAAACATTTCAACACGCTTCGAGGCTACTGTGCAATCATTTGAGTGTTTACATGACAAACCGCAAGATAAATTGTGAGGAACCAGATGCACATTCTAAAGAAGAGGAAGTGAACGCGCAGCATTAACACACATGCCCCGAGTGGACGTTGTTATATCAGCTCTGCTGCGCTCAGCAGTTTGATCCTCTTCAGATAAGTTCTTCGCAGAAGCTGCACACTTCCTCCAGGTTCTTAGAAAGCAAGTGCTTCACTTAGAAATGGTATGAAATTTTGGAGTTTAGATTAGATCATCTGTTTGGGTTCCCAAGCTGGTTTTTATCAGAAAAAGTTATCTGTGTTTGAAAAAAAAAAAAAAAAAGTCCACAGTTATGAAAAAAAAAGCAGTTTAAATGAGTCAAAGCTGCTGTGTTTTATGTAACTGAGGGTTTTTAAAACAAAAGACGCCACATGGATGTTTCCCTCGTTGGCTAACATCTAAACTTCTGTGCTGTTGGAAAACATGAGCCACTCTGCGGCTTTGTAATGTGACAAAGTATATTTTCAGAAGCGGTGGAGATCCCCCCCCCCTTCCTGCCCCCCTCTATATTCAGATCTCAGTCCCACGCCTCTGCTCTGTGCAGCGCGGGTGGGGGTCTTTCTTGTTTTCTAAAGTGCATATAGTGTGCAAATGTTGCACAAATACACTATGAAGGGCTAGCAGAGTAAGAACAGAAGCACGAGGGGGTGGAGGGTGGGGTCAGACATATAAATCCTATAGATCCACAACTTGAACTTTATGTTGCATTGTGATGAATTTTGTTGATTTTTAATTCAACGAGCAATAAAAGAACAAAGAATTTTGCTTTTTAAAAGGAGAAAAGCTAACCCCCCTCCTCAGAACAAGCTTTTACCCCAGTTTGAGGGAATTTTTATACATAAAAATTCATTATTATTATTATTCATAATTTAAAGATATATTGGTGCAGGTTGAACCTGAGATAGTAGATATCATGGTATGTCAAAAACCAGGATTGACCCTTTAATGCTTGAAATAATAAAAATTTTTTATGTTGCTTCTAAAACTGAAGTATTTATTGTATTATACTATTTTTAGTTTTTTTATGTAATCATAAAACAATATAGCAGTAATAAATGGGTCCTTTCTTCCTGTAGGTCCTCCTACATGGATGTGACAGATTTTTGATGGAAGTACTAATATTGATACTCCTAGACAAAAGTGGTTTGATGCCAGTTTGCACAACTAGTCTATAAGGGGTTAAAATTCAATTAAAAGTCATCATGTGCTTCATTTAGCTGCATTTTAATTTAAATCAAAACTTTCCAGCCTTTTTAACAGAAACAACTGTTTTCATGCACAAACATGAAATAAAAATCTAATAAGTAGAAAAGACTAAATACAGTATATAGCCTTGGGTTGAGAACCCACTCTACTAAAACTATTCAGTCACTCATTCCTACTGTTGAAGACTGTGAATAAATGACAGTTTATTATGTTTGTTCCAACACTTTTTCAGTCCAGGCAGCACGACCAGCTGGGAAGGGGTTTGTGACCCAACAAACACTGGTCTGACTGATACCGGTCTGTCTGTGGGATATTTGGTACCGGGCTGTCAGAATGGCTGAATTAAAAATTGCATCGATGTGTTACGTTGCGGTATCAAGCCTGCAGCCTGTGATCACCTGCTGAGCTGCTCTCTAATCCTGACTTCCTGCTGCGTTTCACAGCAAATGAGCGCTCATAAGGGCGCGTGAGCGACACACACTCAACAGCGCTACTATCCACCTGGTTGTATACCCCTGGCCTGAGTTATAAAATATCAAAAAGCAGTGGAAAAAACCAAATGAATGAATGTCATTACGTGAGAGCTGCAGGACTTTTGTTCTGTTTGGTTTTGCGTAAAATTATGAGTCATATTTAAGAAATAATTAAAACTAATTCAGACATGCTATAACGGTTACACCAACCACACAAATCTAAAACAGGAAATAGGACATCAGCTGGGGCTTTCTGCCATGAAACCAAAGTAGATAATCCTCACTCATATCACAGAGTTCAGATTCGACTTGTGCACATCGTGACGACTCACTGAGTTGTCCTATGAGTCACTATCTGAACAGGTAACTTATAAAGAGGAAACAAGCTTCCTCTGTGCAGCTGTTTTATCTACTTGTGAATGATGGGAAAATCCCTCACGGCACGTGGACGCGACTGCACAGGGACAAGGAAATGAGATTTGGGCATTTACCAGGCCATCAAACTGGGCTTTTGTGACATTGTAGCGCTCATGCTCTCTTTTATATTTTTTCTTTGCACGATCACGTTGGCATGCTACTTGATATGGATACACTTTTAGAAAAAGTTTGGCTACTTTTGCATTTTCTCTGGAATTTGTTAAAGGGCATTTCCAGCCATGTCGAAGTATGATTGTGTGCAAAAGTCATATATAATTACCATCTTACCTGTTGTAGATAGCTTCCTGAATCACCTCAGTTTGGAATAATGGAGTTTACGACCTAAAGGCAAACAAGCTAACAGCTAGTCTGTCTGCAGCCAACAACAAAGATGTTGCTAACTGCTCCAATCTCCAAAATTTATCAATGATTTAAACATTATTTTATAAACTTTTAAGCCACTTTTAATTTCTCATTACAGGTTTTTTCACTGTGTTGAATGAACATGAGTTGGGTTCCCATAGCCGGTAGTAAGTCAGACCAGTTCCCGGTGAGGGTTGGACCCCACCAGGGCTACCGTTTGTCTCCGGTTCTGTTCATAACCTTTATGGACAGAATATCTAGGCACTGCCGTGGTGTGGAGGGTCTGGAGTTTGGTGGTAGGAGAATCTCGTCCTCCTAGCATCATCAAACTCTGACCTTCAGCTCTTGACCCAGGTGAAGCTGGAGGAAGTACATCTCCAGGTTGACCAAGGAACGCCTGGGCGTCCCAGCGGAGGACCTGGTGGACTTGACCAGGGAGAGGACAGTCTGGAATGCCTTCCCCACAACCCAGACCCAGATAAGTGGAGGAAAGCAAGACAAGGCGAGGTTATTTACATGGAATTCTGCGGTTATATATCACCAACAGCTAAATGTAGCACCTCCTGTGCATCCAGGGGTCAGATCCAGTAAGAATCACTTAATATTTCTGCTGACATCACCAATTTATGTAAGCATATGGTGTAAGGATTTAATTAAAAACATCACATCAACCTCCGTGGACATTTGGGAGATTGGAGCAGTTTTAAAATTTTATTTTGACAAAATTATTAAGAACTTTCTGCTGGACTTGACCCACCATAAGGGTTACATTTAACTGCTGGTGGTATTTACAGTATATGTCTAAATAAACAACATTATAAATAAAATAATAAATGTGTTACTTTTGAATGAAAAATAATCCTATAGTCCATGTAATAAAAACCTGATAGTGGTTGTAAAATGACATTTGATTAAACTGCTATGAAAAGTAGGAGATTAGTTTGGTCTCAGCTGACCTCAGACCAGCTGATAGCTCATCGGTGGAGTGGCGTTCAATCCCTTTAACTTTATTTCTCCAAACTAAGGTTTTCCAGTAAGATTAAACAAAACTTTAACAAACATGTCTCTTTAAAATAGTTGATATTCAATTGCAGGTCATAAAGAAATGATAACACTAATAATAGTAGAGTATCTGTGTCTTTGGTTTCTGTTATAAATGTTTGCTGGGGGAAAATCCAACACAGAAGAGTCACCTAAACACTGTTGTTACCAAGGCGACTGTTCTCATAGCAAACTGGAACAGGGAGCAGCCATCATATTATAAACAGCTTCTTCTTCAGTAGGCTGTTTATTAGTGTGTTCCACTATAACGCTGTGCTAAATTCTAACTCTTTGTCCTCTGTTTTGGTCCCACAGACCATAAGAAAAAAGCAGTAATTTTTGATTGTGTGAGATGTGTTTATGAGTAAATAAACAAAAACAAGTGAAAGAGCTGACGGTTCTTAAGGATGTGTGAAATCTAATGTTTTCTATTTGTGAACTTACCATTGCTACACGCTAATTCATGCTAACAGATCTCCATGTGAAAGTTTTTAGTTCCATAATCATAATTTTCAAGGCAATTAGAAAGAGAAATGCTCAATTGTAGCTGAAATTGATTTATAGCAGAAAAACATTACCTTTTTATGAGAAGGGGAAGTGAAATAATAGTTTTGAATTGTTTTGTTTTGTTCATGCAACTCTGTAAAGCGCTGGAAAATCTTGAAAAATCACATTAAAGCGCTTGAAAATGGCTTGAATTTGATTTTAGTGAAGGTGTGAGAACCATTAAGAGTCGTAGAACAACCAGTTTTTGTGAAGTGAAACTGCTTTAATGTTGGAGTTCACAAGAGTTCAGGTTTGACCAGTCAGGACTAACCCTAAGCTTCATAAGCTATAAATATGAACAGTTTGAATAATGGTACTACATTGTTGGCCCTGAGCCACATCACCTGAGTTGATTTTCACACTGGCACATATTTCTGACTTGTAATTTCTTCCTTTTTACAAATGTCTCACATGCAACTCCCTTCCTTCCTAACAGATATTATTGTTATGTGTCCATTGCATTAAAGTACTAAAGTTTTTTTTTTTTTGTATTTAGCATTTTTTGCTAGAGGTTATACCCATTCAGTATAGTCTAGAACTGAGTGTTTTAACAAGGGACTCAAGGACTGACAGCTGGACTGATTTGAAGAATCATAATTTCAGTTTTACAAAATTCTGACAGTATGCAATCTGGATTTATCTCTAATGAAGTAGTACACTGATAAAACCGTCATAATGTATTTCTGACAGCACAAGGTCATAGTAAACATATGATTTTGTTTGTTCAAACTGTATATTTCAGTGTAAATTTTCCTTTTGTAATAAAAATAAATGTTGTCAAAATGTATTAGGAGTTGTGTTTGAGTTTAACATGAGAAAATTATTAATAAACAATTTTTAAGCTACAGAGGTTTTGAGGTGCGTATGATTAAGACTCTTATTGTGAAGGATTAAAAGAAGCTCTGCTGTGGAAGTTGCTGCTGAAGAACCCAAAGGGCTAAACACTCATATATGTTGTGAATTCGAAATATAACAATAATATAAAAATAATACAAACATACAAATATATTTACACATAGCAAGTTTTTACCAGAGTGCAACCGTGACCTATCGCCATAAAAACAAAGAGGGCCTCTGACACCGGAAGCACTCCGCATCTCTCACTTAAACTTCCGGGTTGGAACAGTCTGCATGAAGCGAACGAAATCTACTTGCACATTCATTTGGACGAACTTTTTGATCAGTTTAACCTCGCAGAATGTCCCGAGGCTCGAGTGCTGGGTTTGATCGGCACATTACCATCTTCTCTCCTGAGGGGAGACTCTATCAAGTCGGTCAGTATGTGGATTGGTTCTGATAAAAGCCGGCTCGCTGCTTCACTGTTTGCTAGCAGGCTAAATGCTCTGTCATGGTTCGCTTAGCTCGTCTCAGAGCTGATAAAAAACACCCGCCAAAAAGAAAATGGTCTCATATTAAACCATGAAAGCGTCGCTAGTGATAGGAGTGTTGTTAATTTATGTCTACTTTACCGACGCTCATTTGTAATGAGATAGCAAATGTAAATAAACTAGCCTTTTGCTAGGCTAGTTAGCATAGCTAGCATTAGGAAAGCCAGCTGATTCATTGTAGAGAACGTCTAAATCAAATTTAGTCAAATATTTACCCTCAGTAGCTTTTTGTTTATTTGTTGTACTCAGTGTTACACTAAAACGTTGTGTTTGTCCTCTTAAATGTGGTGTATTTTTGTCGAGTCAACTTAAAGAGTTCATTCTTTAAACATAACGGTTCAGCTTAGGAAATTCATTCATTTGAAGCTTTTTAGTTTGCAGCAACAGTGAGGCAGTCAGACTATATATTCATTTATACATAGTTCAAAATGATTCAGATATGCTACTACTGACATGTTGGTTTTTGTCATTCATTGATGCTTTGTAAAAAAAAAAAAAAAAACTTGTTGCTTAATTTTTCCTGTGGGGGGGAAAAAAACTTTCTTTAGTGTCTGATTAGTAAATGCACCCATGTTAGTTTGTTTGGAATTACTTCTGTTGTCAGAAACAAACCATTTAATGTCCACACAAATAAAAAAAAGTGAAGAAAATAATGAAAAATCTTATGGTTTTGCTTATTTTATTAATTTAGGGCAGTGGTGTCCAAAGTCGGCCATCGAGGGCCAGAATCCAGCATGTTTTAGTTGTTAACTTGCTTCAACACACTATTTATTGGTTAAATTACCTGTATGTTATTAAGACCTACAGAAAGCCTTTAATCAACCCACTGACTAAGATCAGGTGTGTTGAGGAGGAGAAACCTCTAAAACATGCAGGATATTGACCCTCAAGGACCAGGATTGAACACCACAGATTTGGGTTATAATATAGGTAGTAATAACGTAAACGTAATGTTTTAATATTAATATAAAGTAATGTTCTTAGGATCATTCAGACAAAATATTTTTTTGATTTTTTTGTTTAATAATTTGTTTTTTAGTTAAGCTTGCTGCATACTTTAAGGGAACAAAAGGGGCCGTACCAAGTTTTTGACCTGCCAGTCAGAGGGTTAATCACCATGTTTTCCTCTCTTTTGTAGAATATGCTTTCAAGGCTATTAACCAAGGTGGACTCACATCAGTAGCCGTCCGAGGGAAGGACTGTGCAGTCGTCGTAACACAAAAGAAAGTACCGGTGAGTTCACATCCTGTTGTTTCCCTAAGCCGGGGGTCTGCAACCCATACGATTAAAAGACATTTTTATCATCTCTCCTCCTAAATGTAGTTTGTATAGAGACACAAAACCAATTTAACCCTTAAAGAAAAATAAAATGTATTTATTATTCACTCTTTACCTGTATACGATGGTATTGTGACTTTTTTGTACTAAAAAGAACAAACGTGATAATGTGAACTTGTTTTTACAAATGTCAAATAAAAAAACAAACGATGACATCATGGAATCACAGACCCTGTGTTCACTGTTGTTTCACTGTCATGTTGTCAACAGGATAAGCTTCTGGATGCCTCCACAGTGACTCACCTTTTCAGAATAACAGACAACATTGGATGTGTAATGTCTGGGATGACAGGTAAGAAAACACCTGATTCAATAAACAAGATGTGTATTTGTGTGAATTTTAAAGGTTTAAGGCTAGCTGTTTATCTGTTCATCTAAACTTTCAGGTTTTTCATAACACATTCTGCTGGGGAATGTTAACCCTTGTAGGTAAATGTGGAAAAAGATTGTTTTTTTCTTGTTGATATAAAACCCAGCTTTCAAAGCACTCAATTAAAACCGTTTGCTTTGACTGCTTGTGTTGTGTTTGTACTTGTGAAGCTCATATGTGTAACAAGCATAGATAAATGTTTGTGTTAGAACTGGAGCACAGGGTTTTCAGTTGACTAAATGCAACATACAATGGGGAAAGTAAGTATTTGACCCCTCACCGATCTTTCAAGTTTTCCAACTTCCAAAGAGTGGAGAGGTCTATAATTTTCATCAGGAACATCTCTCCTGTGAGCGAGAGAGAGAGAGAGAGAGAATCTATGAGAAAAAAACCATCTCATTGTATGGTTTTTAAAGAATTATTTTGCATTTTATTGCATGAAATAAGTATGATCCCCTACCAGCCAGCAAGAATTCTGTCACACACAGACTTGTTAGTTGGTCTTTAAGACACCCTCCTATCCTCCACTCATTACCTGTATAATTTGCACCTTTTGAACCGGTTACCTGTATAAAATACACCAGTCCACACACTCAGTCAATTAGACTCCCAACCTGTCTAACATGGAGACCAAAGAGCAGTCTAAAGACACTAGGGACTAAATTTTAGGTCTGCACAAGGCGGGGATATGCTACAGGACAACAGGCTAACAGCTTGGTGTGAAGGAAACAACTCTTGGTGAAATTATTAGAATTATTAGACCTACAGAGAGAGAGGACCACAGGGTCAAAGGTTACAATAGTAACATACTACACCTTCATGTATTAAAATCTTGAAGTAAGTTCCTCCTGCTTAAGCGGCACATGTTCAGGTCGGTCTGAAGTTTACCAAAAACCATCTGTATGATCCAGAGGAGGTCATGTGATCAGATGAGACCCAAATAGGTGGAGAGTCGAGTCTTTTTGTGCTGTAGTAGCTTCACCACCTTTCTGATATTTTTATGTTTTTGAGGCAGATTTGAACAACCAGCTGCAGGTTTTTCGTTGCTGCTTTATGTCAGTTTTGTGTTGCGTTGTGCACGGTTTGCAAGTTTTGCTCAGCAGGAAAGTTTCAGAGTGTTGAATGCTCTCTGACCAGCATGCTTGTCGTCTACTTATAAAAATGGTTTTGTGCACCTGCGTGAAAGACGTTCTGTTTCAGCATTAGTTTTTACCTATAAATACCTTTTTGCGTGCTTGAAGCATGTTCACACTCTGGTTCACAAAAGTGTTTGTGGTTGAGCCTTTAAATGTTGAGTTGTGCGTAAAGTCCCTGCAGTGGCTGTCACTGTGTTATTGCACTTCTGTGGGTTTACAGAAAGGCAGTAAAAACAGAAGTAAAGAAGTTCGACTTCCTTCACAAAAAGCCCACCCTGCTCTGATTGGTCGGTTGCAGCGACCTAAATTATCATAGTTTAAGTAAAAACAGGGTCAAATGTATTTAAAACACATAGAAAATAACTACTACTAGTGTTCTACTATCAAATTGAAATAAAATGTAAAACATTTTAAAAATGTGAAATTAATATTCAAATTAAATTGTCCATTGTCTTATTAGTTACTGAAATTTGAAGTTCTAGGAGAAGTTTTATGTAAAGTAAATCAAATCAGCATGGTTAACGAAAAAGTTTTTCAGGAGTTGACAAACCCAACAAATACCAGAAAAATTACCAAGAAAAGATCACTTTTCTCCTTAACAGGCTAGGAATTTAAAAGCAGATCATTTAGAAAACTAATACCAGCTTTGATTTCATGCAGTTTTATAAAATACAACTCGTTTTACTGCATGTTATAAAAATATGATGTAATGTTGTCATCTTTTTTTCCCCCGCGTTATTATCCAAGATCAGGTTGCAGAGGTAACTGGTTCAGTAGGGAAGCCCAGACATCGCCCTCCCTAGTGACATTATTATATTTGATGTTATCAATTATTGCCGTTTTAATTAATAGATCAAATCACACTTAACAGATTCATAGTTTCTTAAAGGATACTGGAGACCTATTGAGACAATCCATAAGAAAACAGGATAAAACGTTGACTCTAACAACAGGATTAGGATTTAGATTAAAATATAAACTAAACAAAGCTAGACGATGGGGAAATCTCTTGGAAAAATTCAAGAAATCTAGATTACTGTTGGATTTTGACATAAAAAGTTGATATTCTCTGATGTTGGAAAGTTGTAAATTTGCAACAAAAAAATGTAAACTTTTTCATGACTAATGACAAAATGTTATGAGAATAAAACTGCTGTGTTCTGGTGTGAAATTATGAGTATAAAAGTCAAACATCAAGAATTAAAGCCTTAAATTAACCCCAAAATAGCAGGTGGTTACTGGAACTCTGAGAATACAGTTGTGAATAAACATGAATGATATCTGGATATTATCTAAGGTGGTCAATTTACAGGAGAAAAATCTAATTACTGAAAGACAAAACTTGACAAAAAAAAAGTGGCTACTGGAATAAAACATCTAGAAATAACATTTTTAAGAAATTAATCTTGAAACTACCAGGAGTTTCAATCTGTTGCTCCTTGTTTGAATGTTTTTAAGAGTTCTTGTTTTAATATAAAGTATACAATTTGAACGTCTGCTTTTATTTTGAAAGTTTCTAATTGATAAAGAGAAACACTGCTGCAGACCAGGGACAAATTATCAGCAAATTTCTGGTATTTAAAACAACTCTTACAGCAAAACGTCATACTGATTCATTAGAACGATAAATTACCGTACCTGTTTGTAAACCTCTACAGTTTTGCATCAGACTGTTGTAGCTTATGATATATACGCTGCTGCAGCAATAGTAGGTAGGTATGGTAGCATAGTGACATTGTTTGGTTGAATCAAACAACATAAACTAAACAAATGTCTCGTGCATGGTGGGTAACTGATAGAACGCCACTTCAGAATGACCCAATGTCCTTTTAAAGGCATGATAGAACCATACGAGGTCTGACTGTAGGGGTGGCTTGACCTTAGTTTACTGAGTGGAGGTGGACTTGACGGCAGTTTGTTGTGGGCGTGTGGGGAGTTCAGTTCACCCAGGTGATGATGTTTCAGGTCATCTTTCGCTATAAAAAAAAACTTTTTACCATTTTTACACCTTTTGAGAAAATCCAAATATCCTCCTTGAAAATTGACAACTTTATTCTCAGAACTTTTGCCCTTTTTCTTGCAAATAAAGAGTTTTTTTTTAATTATAATATGGCGATACTATTTTCTTCTCATAAGTCTATGCTCTTAATCATGGAAATGTTTACTTTTTTTCTCACAATTTTACGACTTTGCAACATCAAGTAATATCCAGGGGTTTTACATAAATATATCACATTAACATAAATATTTTGATATTTTTCTGAATTTGTTTTATTTTGATTAAAATAAATTAGTCAACAATGCTGTCATAAAAAACAGACCACGTCAGTCATCGCGGTATTGTGAATTTCATTCCTAAAGAACAGCTTTCTTATTTAAATCTCTCACTGGAAAAAGCTTACAAGTCAGCTGACAAGCAGCCATGTTTTTGTCCTTTCTTCTACATTATCTCCTCTCAGCTGACAGCAGGTCTCAGGTCCAGCGAGCTCGCTACGAGGCAGCCAACTGGCAGTACAAGTACGGTTATGAGATCCCAGTGGACATGTTGTGTAAGAGAATCGCAGACATCTCACAAGTCTACACGCAGAACGCCGAGATGCGACCACTAGGCTGCTGTGAGTACATCCACACATTTACAGGGCGTTTTCTCATGACAGAAGTTCAATTTTGGGCTTATTTTAATCTAAACACGCCACTTCCTGTGTGATCCCTGCAGGTATGATTGTGATCGGCGTAGACGAGGAGTACGGTCCCCAGGTGTACAAATGCGACCCGGCTGGCTACTACTGCGGCTTTAAGGCCACCGCCGCAGGAGTAAAGCAGACAGAAGCCACCAGCTTCCTGGAGAAGAAAGTAAAAAAGAAACTGGACTGGACCTTTGAACAAACTATTGAGGTACAAAAAATAAAATAAAAAACTTGTGCTGAGGCAGCAGAGGCTGATAAGAAGAGAGCACGAGTGTGAAAGTCATGTGCAGAACCTCTGGTGGTTTCCAGCTGGCTGTTATCTCATTTTATAGATGGATAAATACTTTATTAATCCCATGTGGGAACATAATATGTTGTAGCCGTCATGTTCCTTTAGGCAATGTAGAAGAGCAATTAAACTGTAATAAATGTGGATATTACATTTGAGAATAGATTAAATCATGTATTTTATTGCGTCTTAATTTATTGTGTCTCCTTCCATGTCAGACGGCGATCTCATGCCTGACAACTGTCCTCTCTATTGACTTCAAGCCTTCAGAGCTGGAGGTGGGCGTTGTCACAACACAGGACCCCAAGTTCAGGTAAACTAGACTCATTAGACTAATAGTTAATAAAAAATAAGGCTAAGAGGAAAGGATTTAGCCAATAAAGTACTGAAACTTTATTAAAGGATTGTTCCAGTCACTTTTATAATAATAATAAATATAAAATATAAAATAGTAATAAATATTTAAATAAATTATTGCCTGTTGTAGATAGCTTCCTGAACGACTTCAGTTCAAGGAAATAGAGTTTACACCTGACAGGACTGATGAGCTAACAGCTAGTCCAAGCTCAACCAAGACTAAAGTGTATGGCTGCCATTTAAAACGGCCTGCAACATTTATTTATAGTATTCCTGATCAACGTGACTCCTGGATGCTCCAGATAAACTGTTTCTCTTAACTGAGGCTGTTCAGTAAGCCACCTACATGCAAGAATATTTTTAACTTTAAATATATCTTTTAGGTTAAAAAAAAAAAGGTTTCCATATTGAATAATTTACTGGTTAAATTTAATGATTTTGCACTAGAAATGCAAAAATATAAGAACATTAGAGAATGTGCTCCCCCTCCTCCATGAATCCACCATTAAAACTAAAGTTTTGTTCTTTTGGTTAAATGATCAGTTCACCATAAAGCAGCTGGGATTAAAATTCCTCCTCTTTTTGTTGATTATTTTTGCAGGATTCTGACAGAGACTGAAGTAGACACCCACCTCATGTCCCTGTCAGAGCGAGACTGAGCAACAGAGACCTGCCACCTGTTGGATTGACCTAGAGCATGATGGGATATGCAGTTTTCAGATGGAGGCTGGTGTTATCTTTGTTTGCTGTATATTTACGCCCCCCTTCCTCATCCCCACTGTTTCATTAAACAATAAAAACATTTTGGAGTAAAAAAAAACCTCTGATCTCCAGACTTTTTGTAAAATTTTCGCTACAAATGGATGAAACACATTTTGGTCCTTGAACTTGTAACTGGATGCTTGTTCTAGATTGGCAGCAGAGGAAAGGGTTTTTTATGAGAACATGAGCAGATTTCTGCCTCTTATTTCCTGTTGTGGCTCTAAAAAAAAAAAATCACATGACACCGATACGCTGCGAGGTTTTGTTTTACTACATGCTAAATGACGCCGAGCTGATTTGACCTCATTTCTGTCAGAAATAGATGGGTTTTGTTTACAGGAAATACAAGTTTCTCTTAGAGGGAAAGTTTGTTCCCCTTAAAGCTGACGCACAGGCTCCAGGTTGTGTTGAGAACAGGTAGTGGGTTAAATAAATTCAAGTCATTTTGTCATGATCAGAAATGATGTCATCAGCTAGTCATTTAAAACTTTCAGGCTAGTTTCATGACATCAGTTTTGTTAGTGTACTTCTGGTTAAATATGATGCAAAAATTGCTGGAATTTCTCATCCTAAATGGACCAATGGGGGATTTTTTTGTGTGCATAACATTTCAGTTAGAGAGACATGTGTTCTCTTGAAATTCTGTGACTTGGGAAGTTTTTCTGAAAGCGGAAGAAAATTCCTGACTCCATGTCACAGGGAAGTGTTGGACTTCCCAGACTCAGCCAGCACTTCCTGGTCAGTGTGATACAGCAGTAAGGCTGAGTTTCCCTCCAGTGTTTTTTCTTGAATTGATCCGGTTGTGCCAGTTTGTAGCTGGTATTCAGAGAAGACCAGACAGAACGTTTCAGCACATCGTGTTCCTCCTCTGCCGCCCAGGGACTTTCAGCACTCTGACTCAGACCTGCTGACCTCGCCCAACTCAAGGAAATCCCAAATTGTTCCAAATGTGCCTCAGTGTCAGCTGCTTTTTGTAAAGTAAGAGTGATGACTACCCGATTACTTAAAATGAGAAATGTCATTTATTCTAAAGTGGAAATGCCACAGAAGAGTCACCTTGAGTCATGTGGAGGGAAATTTAACTCAGGGGGGGGGAAAAAAAAAAAAAAAAAAAAAAGTGATAACTTTATAAATCAGACATTTATTTTGAGCAGTTTTTATGATAGTGTTTAAATTCACACCAAGTACAAAAATAACATCTCTGTATTTACAATATAATACATCTATTATATACAATATAGATCTATACAGGTACAGAAGGATCATGGAGGTTTTGGTCTCGCCATCATTGTTCTTTTTACAGCAATCTCGACCGGACATGACCAGACTGGACACCATCTTCATTTCCGTTTGCAGCCACAGGACCAGCACCTGTGTGCCTGAACCTTGGCCTTGGAGAGGAGGGGGTGGGGGTGCAGGGAAAGGGTGAACGACCTGCTCCATCCCCCGTTGGGAGCCGTTGCTTGGCAACCCCAGTAGCAGCTTGACTCACGCCACCAGCGGAGGGATGCTTCTATTTTACTTTCCGAACTTTATGTCGTCGTAAACCTGGAGAAGAGGAAATAAAAAACACGTTGAGTACTTCAGATTCCAATATCACCATTAGATTTCAGACCCGTGGATCTCGACGGACCTCGTCCTCCGACAGTTCCTCCATGTCGCTCTCGTCTGACTCGCTGTCGGGCAGCTCCCTCAGCTCTTGTGCCGTTTTCTCGTAGAGCTGGGAGCGGATCTCGTCGTTGTGGCGCCCGTATGTGAGATGGTACGGCGAGAAGCCACCGTAATTCAAGCAGTTGACATCGGCGCCAAGTTCAATGAGCCGGCAGACCAGAGTGGGGTTCTGGAGATCGACGGCCAGGTGGAGAGCAGACCGTCCACTGCAGGGTTCCTACAGGGAACGATGAACTATTAAGATTCCTGTGCCACTTTATAATTGAGTTTAAGAAGGAGAATGTCTGGTTTGTGTTGAGGACACCTACCTGTGCATCGATATCTGCACCCAATCGAACCAGACTTTCCACCAATGAAATGTAACCGTTAATGGATGCCAAGTGGAGACAGTTGTGTCCTGAAGAATTAAAAATAACTTAATTAGACCATTTAAAAGCTACTTGAGTGAAATTTGTGCCTTCAAACTCGACACCTACCACTGTAGTTGCGAATGGACAGGATGGAGGTGAGGTGGCGCTGACAGTTCTGAGTGATGACGCCAAAGCAGGCAAGGGAGCCCCGTTTGCAGGCGATGTGAAGCGACGTGTTGCCGCTGTTGTCTGCCTGCAGAGGGTCGGCACCAGCCTTCAGGAGCCTGTCCACCAACTGGGGCTGCTCAGTGATCACAGCCAAGTGGAGAGCAGTCTGTAAAGGAGAACATGGTTTAATAATTACACCTAAAAACACACATTTTCAGGTTTTTTTTTTAAAATGTCAGTTTATGTGACTGATCTAATATCCTGATCCATTACCTGTCTCTGGTGGTTCTGGGTATTCAGGAAGGGATGGTTATAGGAGAGTTTGATCATCTGCAGGGCATGATCAGTGGCTTCGTGGATGATCGCCAAGTGGAGCAACCTGTAAGAAAAAGATCAGGGGAGGAAGGGAAAAACAGAGGTTTAGTAAAATAGCTGCTTTTAAAAAAGAAACTCCACACAGAGGAAGTGGGTTCAGTCATATCAGAGAGAACAAAGCCTGAGCAGCACAGCGTTTCGCAAGAGTGGAGTTTTGTCGGGTTATTTCCACCAGTTGTGGCTTGACACATCTGATGCTTTATCAGTTACTGGCAGCGAGCCAGGGACTTTCCTGAACGCGCACAGGCCGCGGACTTTAGTACCGCCCCAGACTGCGCACGACCTCACTTTGGTTCACAATTACTGCGCACAAACAGTCTTTACTAAAAAAACGTTTGTTTTCGTGCAGATTTTTATAATTTCCATGCGCCATTTTGTTGTTTTTTGAAGCGTATGTTGCTTTTCTTTGCAGCACGCGCTAATAATAATAATAATAATATGGCGCAGGGAGAAAAAAACAATAATAAGGAAGGGCCTTGTTTGCATCCGCAGTGATTTAAAATATAACATCCACACATATGTCCACTTACGTGTCTCCGTCTTCGGTCACGCTGGTCCTCCATGGCTCGTTATCCTCCGGGCCAGTCTCCCTGACGCTGACGGTCATGTCCTCGAACTCGGTGGACAGCTCGTCCTCTCTTAGCGAATCCACGCCGCTGTCGAAGCGGTCCTCGTGGCAGGGGAGCACTTTCCCGTGCTTGACCTCCATGTTGTCCAGGTTATAATCCATTTGTCCGTGGTTGGCAACTCTGTGTACATCCATGTTTTCTCTGCGACCGTCGTTCACGTCTCTCTTTCTATCTGTGTCCGTTGAAGCTAGCGCAAACTGTAGCGGCAGCGGGGAGGCGCTCCCGCTTTTAAAGCGCTCGTGGGCGGAGCTTCGCCGGGGATTTCCAATTGACTAGAAACAGCCAGGGAAATCACACCGAAGCTCTGTGCTTTTGAGAGAAAAATCCCCCCCACTCTCCAACACACACTCAGAGTGAAAACTTGTAGTTTCCTATTAGACACCTTTTTTTCACCTGTGATGTGTGTGGAGCTCAGAGGACACATGTCACCGGTGATTTCAGTGAATGAGACATGAGCATGAATGGGAGGCTTGAGGGCCCCTGAACGCCCCATGAAGAATTCCCTTCTGCGTGTTGGGGAAATTATCTGACCAAAACGCAGCACACTGCATATTTTTCTTTCTGCTACCTTTGACCAAATTAATGCTCTTTATAGAGGCCAGGTTTAAAATGTAACCCCTCTCTTTGTTGCTAAAAACCACTTAAATAAATACTGGAGTGCAAATTGATTTTTCAATCAAATTGCAGATTGAATTATTTTTTTGTTTAATGTTTTAATTTTCTGCCATTTTTAGCAGTGTGCATGTGTAAAAATGATAAATAATATTTGTAGATCAGTTTCTAAACAGCCTCAGTTTGGAGAAACAGTTTCATCCTATCAGTGAGCTAACAGCTAATCTGAGATCAAAGTGCATTGCTGCTGTCTTAAAATGGCAATAAAATCCCCGCAGTTCCTGTTAGTGCCTTTTTGTTTTGCTTTTGTTTTTTACACTACTGCCAAATTTGCTCCAACAGCAGCTAAATGTAGCATTTCTTGTGCATCCGTGGTTTAGTATTGCAGGAAGTGCTTATTATTTCTTTTAAAATACTTGCAAAATGTATGGCAGTCTAAAGATGTATAAAATAACATTTACATGACTGATTTGAGAAACTGGAGATGTTTTAAGACAGCAGCAGTTTGCTAAGAATTGGCTCCTCCAAAGCAAATTGATGCCTTTTTAAAACATCTCTTGTCCCTTAGATTAGATGTTATTTAATAACCCTTAACACTACTGTTAAATTTGCAATACGTGGTCATTCGTTTTTACAAGGGAAAACATCACCAACAGCATCTAAATGTATATTTGCTGGTGCATCCAGGTGTTT
Source organism: Callopanchax toddi (assembly GCA_006937965.1). Taxonomy (NCBI): domain Eukaryota; kingdom Metazoa; phylum Chordata; class Actinopteri; order Cyprinodontiformes; family Nothobranchiidae; genus Callopanchax; species Callopanchax toddi. Next base: position 1,613,855 of record SSNR01000128.1, read on the forward strand.
GGTATTGCAGGAATTGCTCATTTAAAAAAAAAACTGCAGATATGATGGCAGTGTAAAGATTTGTAAAATTACATTTGCATGATGTCTAAAAGACTGGAGGTGTTTTAAGATGGTAGCAATTTGCTTTGGAGGTGAGGAATCCTCCAAATGGACCAAAATCAACAAAGTTTTCTGAGCTAGATGCCACCCATACACCCACATAAATAATTGACAGACTTATTTTGGCTGTGATTAGTGCTTTTTTAAATTACAGCCGCCGAAAGGTTCACTATGAAATATTTGGATTATGTAAAAAAAATAAATAAAACTTTTTGTGGACATGTGACATTCAGAAAATGACACCTGGTAAATTCAGAGGACGGTCAGAGAGAATGTGTCAGGCTTTCCATTTTCTCTTCATGCTCATTCAGCTCACTTTGTGCAAAGAAAAAAAAGGAAGTAAAGTTCAAAAGTTTCCTCATGGAGACTCCCACATTAACTTGTTTGATAAGAGGATGTTCTGGAGTTGCCTGTGAAACTTTGCTAAACAGGCCTCTGGAGGTGAAATTCTGAGTACAGCTCAGATCCTGAAAACTACAGTCAAACAGAAAAACTCACAACCCATAGATTTTAACTGGAATAACAAAACTGTTCCTTCTCTTTTTTTTAACACCTGCTGTATATTCTTTGTTTTGCTTTTAAAATCTAAGGAAGGAAACAACTTGTTGCACAATTCTGCATCCGAGTGCGTGACAGAGCGAACTTTCTGGGCTACCCTGACATTTGACATAAAATCCCTGGATTACCTGTGTTTGCACTGAGAAAGGTAGGGCTTGTTGTAAACATAGCAACAGTATCTAAGGGTGGCGACACATCCACACCTCTGTACAAACCAAACACACGCACATGTACACTCCCAGCTGCACACGCTTGTGTCTGCGGGAGTGCATGACATCAAATAAACGTCACTACTGCGAGTGCACGCCGTCCTGCGAGTCTCTAGTGGATTCCAGACATTCTTTCAGCTCTGCCAAGACTCACTATGAGGAATCTGGGAACACAATGTTCTCACAGTGTTTCCTTTATCATCCTCCTCTTGCCACGACTGCGTTCTTTTGTATTTATATGGTCAAACAAACACCCCACATGGGAAATACTGGAACTTCCACTTCCTCTTTATTTTCAAGTGCTCTTGTCTGCACATGCTCTGTTTTAACCACAGCGTTGCCATGGACACCAACTGCAGAGAGAGAGAGAGTGTTGATGCTGATTCAGTCGTGTAAAAATGCTGCACATTGCCCTCTATCTGTCTGCCGCCACAGCATGAGTCCTCTGAGTCAGAGAAGTCCTTCAAGGTGCATCACACTCCGCTGGTGTGGTGCCAGCACAGTCAGCTGATGGAGTTCATGTCATGAAAAATTCCCGTTTTCTCTAAAATAGCCAGCTTCCACAAGAAGGAAAACAGCAACCACGGCAGTAAATAATAATACTAACATGTCTGGAGGCCAGTGTCATGTGTTTAGACTTGACTAAACTTAGCTGGGAAACTTCCAGCTGAAGTTTTTTAAGATGATTGTTGATCAGTAAATATATTTTCTTCCAACTTTCCCAGTTCATGTCATAATTTTTTATATGGCAGTAGTTATGTGGGAAACTTCCACCAGAAGTGATTTTTTTTTTTTTGTCTATTGCCATAATACCCATAGTTAGAAAAGTGGGCAAAAACAATTTGTAACAGCCGTTATCCTGATCCGACAGTACTCCTTTAGCTTTAGCTAAGCAGAAAACAATGACACCATTCACTTACATTGTTTTCTGCTAAGCTAAAGTAGTACTGTTGGGTTAGGATAACGGCTGGTTACAGATTGTTTTTGCCCACTTATCTAACTATGAGGAATATGGCAATAGACAAAAAATAATAAAATCACTTTTGGGTGGAATATCCCTTTAAATTAATTTGACACCCCAAAACCCCTAAAAGATTACTGCAAGTACTTTCTCAGTACTTCAATGGGTTATTAAGCCATTTTCAAATATGCAAACATTATAAAACATTATAAATATTGTACATAGCTTCCTGAACAGCCTTTGTTTGGAGAAATGGTTATTACTAGACTATCTGTTGCATATTTTTCTTCATATTTTGTCAAAAAAAACAACTAACCCGGGCATCAAATATAAAAATCAAGGATAATTTATGACTAAATCCTATAAACTACTCATTTATTAATACAAAAACAATAGCAAGTGTATTTTGTCCACAATTCTTTAGAAGTTACTACAAATTTACTACAAAGAAATATTTTCATCCTATAGGGGAAAAAATGACTAACAGCAAAACTATAAAAAGAATACAAGGACTTTGTAGGAAAAGCTGAACTTTATATGATTCATTCTGTACTAAAAATATATTTGGGCTTTTATAGTATTTCTCACATACATTTATGTGTGTATATATGAAAAGGGTTTGGTTATCATCCACACAATAATACTGATTTTTGCATTATAATCTTACAGCTGTGGTTATCTTGTAAATTATTTTTGACAACCTTCTACTTCATGTCCTAAACTGACCAGACACTTTATTGAGTTTTCGTGTCATTTTATTTCACCACAGCAGCTCTGCTGCACTTTTAGGAAGTGCTGCTATCTTTAGATGTAGACACAACACTGTCATTGCATGCAGCACACTGCACTCACTTTGTTTGGGGAGTACAACAGGGAGTACACTATAGACATTTCACATTTTACCATAATACAAGGCAGACACACACACTCCTGAGGTCCACGTAGAATCACCAGCTGCCTAACCTGCATGTTTTTGGATTTTGGGACAAAAACTGGAGTAACTGTGAGAAAACCCACAGATTCAAACCATGCAGCATTAACCTCTACACCACTGTGCAGCCAAATGAGTATAAAACTATATAAAATTTTAGAATCTTTGGTAATTTTTCTAAGCATTCTTTATCGAGTCCCTTAGCTGTATCACTGAATGTTTGATGGGTGACTACAAAACTCATGTTTTATTTGAGGCTTTTAGTTTTTTTTTATATGATCAGGAAGGTGGGTGTGAGTCGTGTATACGTGGGTTGGAGGTAAAGTTATAATACAGATATTACTTGATTACATCACCATAAATTATGAAACTGAAACATTTGTAATATCTTGAGAACATCTACTGGTGTCACTTCAAGGAATACCTTGGCATTTGTGAAATAGTGAAACGCTTATTCACCTCCCTGCATGAACCTGCTTCCTTTTAACAAGAAGTTTAAGGTAGAAATACAAAATTAAAGCTTTTAAGAAAGAATTTTAGGTTATTTAAAACAAGATAAAGTCAGATGTCAGCTAAGACGCCAACCTAAATGTGACACATTTAGATGAAGTGAACAGAAAATAATTAAGGGTGCCTTTGTTAATCTTAGAATAATACTAAACTTACATTACAAATGATACAAAGTATCACAAAACCTGAGAATCATAATACTCAAATCTATACTTGTTTAACATTTGGGTCATGTTTTATTTAATATTTGGATCATTATGAAGTGGATTTCTATCAGTTAATTATCTACAGTAAGGACCACATCCACTGGTGACATCACTTAAAGTGGGTGGAGTCTCTAGAAACAGGAAGTAGTCCTCTGACTGGAGCATATGGCCATGTTTTTGCAGCACTAGCTCACTGGTAAGGCCAAAAATAACACAGACTAGTCAACCAGTGAGCATTTTGGGCCTTGACTAGTTTAAATTTTTAACTAGTTGACTAGTGAACACTTAGGAATAATTTGAAGGAGCTCAGACATCTGGGAGGGGCTTGGAGTAAAACCACTGCTCCTCCACATCAAGTGGAGCCAGTTGAGGTGGTTTGAGCATAGGAATCCTCCTGGACACGCTGGAGGGATTATAGCTCTAGGTTGGCCTGGGCTGGGATTGCTTTGGATCCCACTGATGAGCTGGGAGACGTGGACAGTCTGGACTTCCTTCACTGAGCTGCAGCCGTCCACGTCGCAGACCTGGATAAGCAGAAATTAATGAGAGCGAGAACATCTCAAGACCCTCAATTTAACCATTTATGACCCACAAAGGGATCCATAACCCAATTTAATGACTGCTGTTATAAAGAGCAAGGAAATTGCTTACTATTTATGGAATATTTTTGTTATTGTTTTTCAAAACAATGGAAATTACATTTCAAGTTGCAAATAGATACGTGCTCATTTTTACTGGGTTCTTTTTCTGAAAATAGGAGAGATCAACATAACTTCTTGTTGATATTTGACAGACGTCCTGTAAGGATGTGAAAAATAGATCTTTCAGTTTGGGGACTTATGGAATAGTCTTTGTGAACAATTAAACTTAAATCAGAGATTATCTTCAAAAATCTCAGGTCATGCATTTATTGTTTCTTTCTTGGATATTGTGACTTCGCTGATTATATCTGATAGGGGTTGAATCTGACGATATGTATCACAATACAGAGGCAACGATAAGATCTATTGTGATACTATTAGCTAGTTTTAAAATAGTAATTGTAGTAAAACTACCACAGCATAGAAAACACATAAATATATTATATGCTTGACATCAGCTCACTGAACCAGAGCATTTCACTAAAAAAGAAAAAGCACTTGATCTTTATGAGCGAGCTGAATCTAGAAATGACCACAGTGGTGTTCATTTATAATGCATCATTCATCTGAGTTTGTATCTTTTTGTTTACTGATCTAAAAATGGCTTCACCTTCCCAAATGCGTGCGTGTCATTCTGTTTCAATAGGAAGCTAACGCTTTCTGTGACAGTAACCACACACAGACCTGTTCAGTGTGTGTGTGGGTGCTGTGACGCTGCAGTTCAACTCACAGCTAGTACACGCGGAGGAGTATTTAACCACCAGTACACACGTTTGATTTCAGGAAGTCATGGAAGTGATTGTATAAAAATACAAGCCAGGCTGTTTCACCCAGAGAGATGTCACCTAAATCTCTTCAGCAGATGTTTTTCTGTATGTGCTCTTGTGACTTTTACCATCATTTCATTTTGCATAAGTACCAGGAAAATCAGTGCGTGCGCCGGTTTATAAAAGCACGTTTCTGACAGGTTTCTGTACCTGTTTTCTTCACAATGGACCAGAGAACCTGCTTCCTGCTCTTTGTTGTGCTGCAGCTTCTGAAAAGGCCGTGGAAGACATCTGAGACTTTTTGAATTGATTGTCACTTTCAAAGTGAGATGCAGCAAAAGATCTGAGATCCTCCCCTTTGATGCCACGGTTTCATGCTGAATGTGCAAAAGCATATTTTTTCGGGGAAGCGTGGGCGTTATTCGGAGAAGGGGTAATACCTCTGTTTCCATCTCCAGGCATTCCCACGTTCTCATGAATACGTTCTGTATTCACACACACACAAAGAGGTCATATAAACCAGCGCAAAGAGTGTTAGGCTGTCACTTAAATCAATGTTACCAGCTAGCATTTGTAGAATTTGCCACATAATTTTTGTTAGAGCAAATCGTGACCCTACAGCTGCTGCTGAAACCGAAACAGATGCAACTGAATATGTAAAACTGATCGTCATTTTGAGTTATCTTGGCGTGCTTTCAGCCTGAAAAGTCACATCCTGCGCTTGATAACAACAAAACCACACAATTAAATACCAAAATCATCACTAAAACTTTTAAAAAATATGCATATATGATTAAAATGTAAATAAAGAAATCTGTTCCCAATCTTTTAGATGCATGCATGGCTCATTTTAAATATTTAATCCTAATAAAAAATAAAATTAAAGGGATATTTTGGACATTTTGAAGTGGCATTCTATCTTCAGAGGACCATACCCAACGACGATGACATCAGTCAAAGCAAGCGGTGCCTCCATAAGCAGGAAGTAGTCCTCTGACCAGTACTCCAGATAAGCAGCTAGTTTTCAGGTTACCCTCTAAACTGGTTCACAATGTGCAATATGTCAACCGTAAAGGACTCGGACCTGTCACACTGTATGGTGGAAGATTTATTCCAAACTGTACGACTCCTTGCAGTGAGTTTATTCAAACATTAGGCACTGCAGCGCTGCAGAGTTGTCCCACAAATATGCAGCAGAAATAACAGAACAATGGATGCAACACAAGTGCATATGTCTCATGTTACAGGGACTAACACAAAAGAGCCGGGAAAACAAGGCGTCAAGTGAAAATAAAATGTTTTATTATGTTAGAGGCACAGCAAAGCAAATGAAAAGCTTCCGATAATAAATAGTATCTAAAAATCACCCAAAAAGGGGAAAAAAAATGCTAGAATAATAAAAACAAAACCATGGGAGATAAGCTCACGGGGAAAAAAATATACTATTTCTACAATTACCTAAAAGTGTTCTTCAATTAAGTAAATTATAAGAGGGGAGACTAGATCATGAGCTAACTACGGCTATGAATGAACTAAAGGAGGCCTAAAGGCTTTGAGGAAATAAAGAAATCAGACTACTCAAAAACTACACTAAAAGGCTGCAGTGTAAACAGGCTTCTACAGAAAAAGCCTTTAAAACAAACAAAGTGCAGCTAAGAAATAAATACAGGCTTTAACAACAGCTAGAGAAGGTGAGGACTGAGCCAGAGCCAAGGGGGGACGGCACTGATCTGTTCCCCTTTGAGGAAGTGGAGCTGCTTTTAATGCCGCTGATGGCCGATCAGGCTCAGCTGCACAGCTCATCAGCAATGGAGCAGGAGGAGGAGGAGGAGGAGGAGGAGGAGGAGGAGGAGGAGGAGGAGGACAGGTGACAAGCAGCTGGCAGGCGCTGTCCAGGGTGCTGACTGCAGCCCAAAACACGGGACACGTAACATTAGACACTGCAGCGCTGCAAAGTTGTCTCACAAACATGTAACAAAAATAACAGAACAATGCAACACAAGTGCTTGTGTCTCCCTACTACTGTTGGATTCTGACTCTAACGTCCAGATTAATTCCACTTTGTTGTTATTCAATGTTTGCTGCAGTGTGCTCTCTGTTGAACCACTCCTCAGGGTGTGTTCCTATTGGTTCGTTGTAGATCCAGTCGTAGCCTTTCTGACAGTGTTTGAAATTATAGTCTCCTCTTTGATCACACTGCACGACCACAGACCGCTGATTTAAAACTCCACAAAGACAGGAATTTTATCACCTAAAACATTTGTCTCTCAGACCAAGCAGACACGTTAGTCCACGTCTTCATTACCTGCAGGATCGATTATTGTAGCACTTTCTGATTTTTCTAAGTAAACTATCTCACAGCTGCAGCTGCTTCAGACCAGAAAGACATCACACCCTTTTTAACGTTTCTGCATTGGTTCCCTACGCATTTTAGAACAGATTTTAGGACTTTTATTGTTTTTTAAGGCTGTCGATGGTATTCACACCTATATCAGACCTGCTTTTACCCTTTCTATTCCATCCCAGTTTATTTATAAAGCATTAAAAAACAAGAACAAAGGCTGTGTTGTATATAAAAACCAAGATAAGAACCCGTACTGGGCAAACACTTAGATCAAAGAGTAAATAACGCTGGAACGATGAGGATAATGACAACGAACTGGCAACTGAAGAGAGAACAGAGGGAGGTTAAATACAGACAAACACAGCTGGGACGAATCAGGATAACGAAGGACAGGATGTAGCCCTGGACAAGATGAAAGATGTCAAAATAAAACAGGAAGTGGATGAAAGAGGCTGCTCCACTACACTCTACAGAAACTCACTTGTGTTTGTAGTCTGCAAGTCTGTGCTGGAAAAGAAGAAGAAATCAGGTGTTTTACATCCACAGTTTGAAGAAACAGAGAGCTAACAGCTACAGCAGAGCCAACAACAATGTTTATATCTGTCGTCTTTTCACAAAAACGTACTATTAAACATCTTATCTTTTTATTATCATTACCAGCCTGCAGCCTCACTGCAGAACTTCCTCATAAACACGTGTATGTCAACAACTTCTGCAGATATTTATTTTGTTTTTGACGTCATTTTAGTTTTTCCTAAAAGAACATTCATCTACATAAGAGTTCCCGTTAATTCAAAGTTGTACTTTTTGGTGAACTCTTATCTAACAGTAAATATGAAGCTACAGGAAGTACCTGATTTGCATAGCTTAGCATAAAGGATGGAAACAAGAAAAGTTTGTCCAAAATGTTTACAAACAACAAAGTTGCTGGTTTTCTGTAACTGGGTTGGAAGACGAAGAGTGGAGTTTCCAGGAAGAAATGACTCCTAGAGGATTGGATTTAAAGACTTATGAAACAGGAACTTGTTCTTTATAAATTAGTTTTCTTTTGGCTTACAGCCTGAAGTGTTTAAGGTGTGTGCCAACTAAAAATAAAGACAGGAGGATGGTTTATTCAACTTTTAATTAAATTTGCAGCTTGTTGCAACAACAACAACAAAATTTTTTTCTTTATAAAGTTTAAGTGTTCAAAACTCTTATTTGCTTCACAGCACAGTTTTAGTCCCAAAGCACGGAGGTTTGCTCATTCACTATAGAGCACTACCATGGAGAAACCTCATACACAAGCGTGCATACACACACACACACACACACACACACACACACACACACACACACACACACACACACACACACACACACACACACACACACCTATCGCTCTGTATTCCCCCTCATTTTTGTCTCGTTGTCCGTTTGGATTCAAATTAAACCAAAATACAGTTATAATAAAGATTTTGTCTTAGAATATGTATCAGGTGGAGCATCATAGCAGCAGCTGTAACGCCCTACCTGTGATAGTAAATCTGTAAGGCTTGTTTTTGGCATTCAGACATCAATTCTGATTGATTGATTGATTTGGACACGTAAAATGAAAAAAAAGTGTCTCATTTTGAATGGAGAAGTATTGTCAGTATACTGGAAAACCTATCATTTCCTTATAAAACTTATTCAGGTTTCTGTTTGTTCTGTAACTTACCAAACCAGCCGAAGCTGCAACGTTGACGGTGTACTACAGCTGCTGGTTGTGGGAATTCTCAAAAATGCTTTGTGCCGACCAACCTGGTTAGCAAGCCCCACTGGTTCCCATGCAGACTCAGACAAGAGCAGGTTCAACCTGAGCTTTCTGTTTTGGCTTGCATGGTGATTTGGACGCTGCACCAACAAATGTCTGTTTGTTCTCAACAGGGGCAACTTTCAAAATTAGAGGCAGAATTTCAAAGATGCTGATGAAAACCCATTTGAGGTTGTAGAACCACAAGTTCTGTAACGTACAGTCATGGAAGGAAAAAAAGTCCACCTTGTTTCGGTTTTAGTTGTAACTTACATAGTGTTTTAAGTGATTAACATGTTCTAAAAATACTCTAAGCTAACGCCATAAGTGACCACAGATTCCACCCTTGCATTATTAATGAACAAAAATAGGATGGAAAATCTGTGTGTGAAAAACCAAGGCCAGTCAGTCGATGAGCCAACAGCATGAAGAAGCTTCTCCAGCAGATTTAACTCAGTAGTCGTTTCCTGTCTGACTTTATCAGCTCTCATGTGGTTCTGGAGGAGTTGTGGTCCCTCCACAGCATTTAGTCAGGTTCTGGTGTGGACTGATTTGATCAGTCATGTTGTTGATTCACTGCTGCGTTTGGGTCATTTTTCTGTTTTATACCCAGACAGAATAACTCATATTAGACTCAAAGAAGCCCAAACCATCAGCCTTCCAACACCATGCTGGTATGAGTTGTTCGGTTTCCTCCAAACATGGAGCTGTGTATTGTGGGTAATCATACTTTGGTCCAAAAAGACATTGTTCCAGAAGTCTTGTGGTTTGTTACAATCTGAAGGCGGCCATGTTTTGAAGTTTGTTGGAGAGAAGAAGGGTTTTCTCCTAAGTCATCCAAACAAACCAAACATGTTCAGTTTGTTTAACTGTCCTGTCTTGAACTTTGACCTTAAAGCCTACAAGGACAATCAGCTGTTCGTCCTCATTCTCTCCCATTTTGCTTCATGTGTGACTTCACTTCTCGCACATTGTGTCATCACTGTTTTCTGTGACTGAGGACATGAAGGATCATCAGTGTTGTGGAATAAAAGCCATGACGACGGCTCAGACTTTCTGACAGCGCACCGTTTACCCTGATTGCATTTTAGAGGCAGCTAAAGTTTCCTGACAAGACGTGTGAAAATGGACTGCCAGCATGAAACACACCACAGAAACTGTGGTGAATATAATAAAAGAAAAACAAGTTAAACTGAGCTCGATCTACAGAATCCTCATGCAGTCAGACTCAGGCTTTCATAACGGAGTCCTGCCAGCAGCTTATTATCTGATTTATTCTGAACTAATTCTACCAGATCTTCCTGCTTTTCATCATTTACTCCTCTATCAGTCTGTTCTGTTCAGAGGAAGAAGCTCAGAGACTGTCTGTGTTCAAGACTTCCTGTTTGTGATTCTGGTTTTAAAATAGAGGCTTTGAGAAAAAGGTTATGTGTTGAGTCTGCCAGCAGAGGGCGCTGTTGAGACAAATCACAGTAAACTGACTGAAGAACATGAAGAAATATTCCATTACATAAATAAATAACTAAGTTCTGTTATTAATTAATACAAAAACTTCGTGAAATAATTAAGTGACCTACTTTAATAAATAAATAAATACTGTTATTGATATATATTTAATAAATACTCTATGAAATTAATAAAAGTCCCCTTGACATTAAAAAAACGTTTTTTTTAATAGGGTGCTTTTTTTGTCAGTTTTATTTATTTATTTATGTTTGTATTTATTATATATTATTAAATTATTATACACTCACTGGCCACTTTATTGGGTACACCTGTCCAACTGCTTGTTAACGCAAACGTCAAACACATGGTGGCAGCTCAATTCAAACCGAGCTTCAGGATGAGGAAGAAAGGTGATTTAAGTGACTTTGAACGTGGCATGGTTGTTGGTGCAAGACGGGCTGGTCTATTGCAGAAACTGCCGATCTTCTGGCCTGGGATTGTCACATACAACCATCTCTAGGGTTTACAGAGAATGGTCAGTAAAAAGGGAAAACATCCAGTGAGCGGCAGTGCTGTGGGGGGAAATGCCTTGTTGATGCCAGAGGTCAGAGGAGATTGGCCAGACTGGTTTGAGCTGATAGAAAGGCAACAGTCACTCAATTAACCACTTGTTACAACCAAGGTCTGCAGAAGAGCATCTCTGAACACACAACAGCAGGTTTGTTATTAAATACATGTTTCTTACCACTTATAACTGTAATTTGTGTGTAAAACACAATCTTGTCTTTGTTTTTGCAAAGAATGTGAAACTACATCAAATCAACATCAGAATGTTAAAAAAGTACAACCGTTCTCATATGTGAATGTTTTAAATGTATTTAGCAGGCCTGTCCATTTATAAATGTAGAAGTTGATTATTAGGTTTAATCAAACAAAGCAAAGAAAAAAAAACTGATTTACTAAAATAGCAGTTTGTTTGAAGAGGACATATTTATACTTAATGACTCAACAGGGTAAAAACTGATACAGGGAATAGAGCATTAGAGTTAATACTTTGGGTGCAGATATAGGATTGATTTGTAGAAAATCCCAGCCACCCACAGTTAGTTTTATTAAAAATAACTATTTTAGTTTTTTCATAAATAACAACAAGGATATTAAGCAATCAATTTTTTTAAATCTCCCAAATGATTGAAAATGTATTGGTTTTGAGCAGGACTCAAGTTGTTTAACAGAATTATGCAGAAAAAAAAAGCTGAAAAATAAAAAATTTTATAGCAGTTTTATGGAGGACATTTTATCCTTAATGACACAAGAGAGCGGTTGATTGATCTATTGAAAATTTTTAAATTTAAATATTTAAAATGTATCAGTAGAGAGCTTTTGTTTAAAAAAATCATGCCATCTGCTCTCACACAGATACATGATGGCAAAAAGAAGAGGAAAATTAGGTCCAAGTGGACAAAAATTTTAATAATGACAAATTGTAATTTTCCCAAGCTGAATACTAGTATAAATAATAGTCAATAATAATCTTTTTTATGTAAAAACTATTGATTAATAATTTAAATGTATTTACTGCCCCCTAGTGGTTAAAATGCAAACCCTTTCAGGACATAGAACTGGGAAAAAAGTGACTTTATTGTTTTTACCTTTTACTTGTCCTTGGTCTCACTCTTTTTTTGCACTTTCTGTTGTTTTTTAATGTTCTATGGAAATAAATATTACATTTTCTTTTAATTTCATTGTAAAAACTGACTTTAACTAAAAAGCAGACTTGTGAGAACCATTCATTAAACTTGACTAAAGAGTGACCCAGATCCTGTTCTTGCTGCTGAGGGACCTAAATGTATTATTAAGACAAAAAAAACCCCATCAAACTCAATTCACCCATCAAATCTATAGAATTTAATGTTCTTTTAAAATCACAGTAGTTTGAAAAAGTATTTGCACCCTTATTTCTTCTGTTTTGCTGACACATTTGTTTTAGATCATCAAACAAATTTCAGTATTAAAAAAACCTGAGTAAATAAAATACAGTTTTCAAATGATGATTTCATTGTTTAATGGAGCAAAGCTATCCAACCCAGCCTGGTATGTGAAAAAAACACCCCTAAATTAATAACTGGTTGTAACACCTGATTATATTTAAATGGGGGGGGGGGGGGGGGGGGT
>SSNR01000128.1:1626485-1643775 GCA_006937965.1 Callopanchax toddi
GGGGGGGGGGGATGTATTTTAATTTGTATCTCTGGAGGCATTAAAATCAATAAAAAGAGAGAATAAAGACAGAGGAAAATACTAAAATGCCTAATAACTGACTGAACATTTTGTAAATGTTTCCCAAATAACAAATTTAGAGCTATTCATTATTCTGGAAGATAATCTCACATCTCCAGCTTCTGTTCACTACTCAGTTCATCAATCACCACTACACTCATGAGCAGAGAAGAGAGGCAGACATCAAGCCTTGACGGCTTCAACCCTGGGATGCTTGGTGCTTCTTTCACTGCAGAGGCTCTCTGGTCCTGAGCTGTACTGGATGCCTTCACAGTGAAAACCTGCTGTCACTCATCTGTTATGTGATATTTAGTCTCTGGTGTCTTTGTTTTCAGCACTGTTCCACTTCTTCTAGAGATTGAGTGTTTGTTTCTGCAGATTTATTGGTAAAGAAAATCACCAAACTGCAGCTTTTGCAGAAGTAAATCACCCTCCCAACGGGATAAGCATAAAACGAGGATGTTTACACACATTAGTCTATTAATTGAATAATTGATTAAGTAATTTATTAATATGTTGGGAAAATCTTTTTTTTATCTTTACATTCTAATATAAAAGTATTTCGTTTAATGTATTGTCATGTATTTACGCAACAAAATTATGCATTTAAGAGTTTTTTTGGTGGTTGAAGGATATAAAATCTAAAAAACGTGACTTAAGTGAACAGGATTTACATTAAATAGGCCATAAAACGTTATTTTGCTCATAGTTTTCACTGTTAACTGTCAAGCGTCAAAAAGAAGGCTTAAAAACTACAAATCCCTTAATTATTTTCAGGCGGAAGCTGGAGAGTCTTGTCAACATTTGATTGGACGAGCTGAGTAAACCTCTTCGTGATTGGTTGACGGTGGCTAACTTTGTGTGTCCAGCTGGTAGTCGCGGGCCGGCTAACCGGTTAGCTGTCTGAGCTGCAGTTGCCTCTTTTTGGGGGGGGATTAAACGTGAAAAACGGGGGTGCCGCTCCGTTAACCCCGGCTCATCGGATAGCCGCAATGCCGATTCACTCACGGGAGAAGAAAGAAAGCAACCACGAAGAAATGGAGGTGGATTTTCCCGAGCAAGACGGCAGCAGCACAGACGAAGAGGACACTGTTAGCTCATCGGTGTCTGAAGATGGAGACAGCTCGGGTAGGGCCTTTAAACACCGTTATACACTCAAATTAATAAAACTTGTGTGTCAAAATAAATATAGTTATTAATTAAAATGAACAGGATATTTTTAATGGCGCTACTTTAAGTGATGTCAATGTTGTCATGTGTTGCTGTGGTCAGAGATGGATGATGAAGACTGCGAGAAGAGGAGGATGGAGTGCCTGGACGAGATGACCACACTAGAGAAGCAGTTCACTGACCTGAAGGAGCAGTAAGTTACCTGAAATGTTTAAAAACAGAAGGAACCTGCTGCTGTCCAAAGATTTTACAGTCAAAGCCTCAGGGATGATCATTTATTCTGTTAACTTTATTGAACAATGGATGTTTTGGTATGTTGGATTCAAGAAACGCTTTCTTACTGAAGTGCTCCAGACCATGCCTTTAACAAATATCAGTAATAAAAACAATAAAGCTGGCCCTTTCTTCCTGTGGACCCTCCACCAGAGGGCAGCAGACATGTAAAGAACTGGATTTGACAGGTTTTTGATGATGGTACTAATTCTAAGGCTGGTCTTTAAGGGGTTAAATATTTACTATCTTACCTGTTGTTATAGCTTCTTGAACAGCCTGAGTTTGGAGAAATAAAAACAGGACGGATGACCTAACAGCTGGTTTTAGTGCATCACTACTGGCTCATGTGGAGACTGTCCTAAAACCCCCAAAATCAGTCCGTTTAGCTAAGGCTGCATCTATTGAATATTGTAGTAATCAAGTACTTGGATATACTAGTACTACAGCTGCTTTAAACATATACACACCCATTGCTTTTACATCACAATGTTATTTTAGGCAGAAATATTGAGAATTTCCATCTGGACCGGAGTCCTGGTATACCAGAAGCACCACATTTTGTTGTTGCTGCTCATTTTTATGCTCTTAAACAAGCACAGAATGTTATACAAATAACATAATGCAAAATTAAAGTAACATCACATGAACTGCTATATTTAATAAACCGTTGAGAATAGCATCAATACACTATGGTTCTGGCTGTGCTTCTACTAGTGGATGGTTCATCTTTAACATAAACATGTACCTTTAAATATGACTGTATAGAAACAAAGAGCCTTTCAGTATGTCCTGATGAGTTCATTTGTTTTCCTCCTTGTTTTCTGCCTTTTGAGGTTGTATAAGGAGCGTCTGAGCCAGGTGGAGATCAAGCTGCAAGAGGTGATGGCCGGCTGTGCCCAGGAGTACCTGGAACCGCTGGCCAACCTGCAGGAGAACATGCAGATCAGAACCAAAGTGGCAGGTGAGTTTAGTTATCATGCTTTTTACCTTTTCTTATAAAAACTATATATTTGGAACAGTGGTACAACAACAAGGTTATTGTTGCTGTTTTTCTTCATGAAGGAATCTACAGGGAGTTGTGCCTGGAGTCGGTGAAGAACAAGTATGAGTGTGAAATTCAAGCTGCTTGCCAACACTGGGAGGTAAGAGGTGTTTGCTGAGCAGAAAATTATATAAAGGAATAAAAACATGTTTTATTTATTCCAGCCTGGACGATCTACAAGAAGTAAACACAATCTTCCTTCTACTTTTGTGTTTTTCTCTGTTCTGTATTCCTCCTGTGTGTCTGTCAGAGTGAGAAGTTGTTGCTATTTGACACGGTGCAGAGCGAGTTGGAGGAGAAGATAAGAAGACTGGAGGAAGACAGACACAGTATTGACATAACCTCAGGTACTAACCAGAGCTCCATCAAGCTATTGTCAAAAAAAACCTTTTTCATTATTCATTTTATTCATCATGTTGTCAGTAAAGGGGCAGAAATCCAACTAATCTTTATTTTTCCAAATAAAAACAGAAAGCGATGCTAGTGGTTGTCTTTAAATTCAGCTTTACCAGAGACCGCTCTGGTCTGTGTGAGATATTAAACACAATGTATCTGTAATGTTCTAACATTTTGAGAAGAATACTTTTTTATTGGAACCGCCTGTAATTGGACCTAAACCCTGAGACCCAAATTTACCAAAAGGAGTGCAGCTGCATTTATTGCAGATGTAAACTAGGGTTTTGCATGTCTTATTTTTGTATCACAAACGGTTACATTGTTACTCAACCAAACAGCATCAATAACAGTAGTGCATGTTGCCCACATTTAAATGAAACGCTATGCATTTAAAGAAAAAACAGCTGACATTTATTTACATCACTGCCGAGCAAAATGTGTCTGATTCTTAAAGGCATATTATGCAGTTTTGCTTGTTTTCAGCACCCCCTAGTGTTCGTTTTAAGTCACTGTCGTAAAAACGTTAGCATTGTCTTTGCTCAGAAACACCTAAGTCTACCTGTTGAAATGTCTCCTCAGCCTTCATGGCTTTCTACTGGAGCGGTTCATCGCTCATTCAAAGAAATCAGCTGTGTTCAAGCAGGGAGAGATGAAAAAAAAAGCAGGAATCATGAGCTAAAAACACTCCGGCGCTAGCATAACAGCTAGCCACATTGGGTTAGCTTAACCCTCGCGAGATACGTGACTTTGTGAGACTTCAGGGCATCGGATCGGAGACTCGGACGTTGCAAACGTGGTATTCTGGACTCAAGCAGCAGATGGGTAAAGGGTCATATTGGCACATACTGGCTCAAGATTAAAAAATATGAAAAAGTTGCATAGTGTGCCTTTAAAGAACCGTGCTTTTTGTGCAAAAATATTTACCGTCTGTTGAGAACTGTTGCCATCACAAAAAGAGGGCAGGCGTGTCAGGAAAAGTCTGATTCATCCTCTCGTTCAGCGTTGGATCATGTTTTGGTGTCATTGCCGTCAGTAATAGGTGATGTCAGCTTGGACACAAACAGGCAAAGAGCTGATTTCAGTTTTAATAGACCACATTAATTAAAGTACAAATATATTTTAAATCCTAAGACATTCGTTTTTGTCCCAAAACAAAAATATTTCCCGTTGCAGCTTTAGTTTACATTGGTTCATTTCTCATGTATACAGTATGTTCTAAACCAGGTGTTAGATTTGACACATTAAGAATAAAGCTAGGACTTCTCTAGAACGTCGAGCGTCTGAAGCAATCAGAATGAAGGTGGAGGAGTTCAGATACTCTGGTTTCTCTTCATAATGCGAGTTTTACACCTTTTACTAAAATCCTCCGTGGAGGCTCTCATCAGTATTCATTCAGGTGCCAAATCACATAAAGCTTTTAAAAACAAACAGAATAAGTTAAACCTGAACTGTCTGTCACTGGGAAGTGATGGAGAAAAGCTGTGTTATTTGTATTCGTCCTCTTTGTTTTCCAGAGTTGTGGAATGATGGATTGCACGCACGGAAAAACAAGAAAAAGGACCCGTTCTGCCCTGTCAAGAAGAAGAAGCCAGTTGTTGTTTCTGATATCCTTTCACATCGGCCTGGACTCGTATCGTTCATCATCCCGGTCATCAGCTGCTCAGTAGCACCTCGCTAAAGACGAATGTTTCCTGACGTTTCTCTCGTCTAGTTTTCTTTAACCTTTTTTTTTACGCCCTTATATTGTTTACATGCTGCAAGACCTGGATATTCTTGAAGACTGGACTGCAATAAGAAAGGTACCTGAGAGAGGACAGAGACTATTCAAAGTTTTGATCTGACCTTTAAAGTCATGGCTGTTCTTTTTTCCATCATCACAGGCGATGGCATCTCTGGGGCCGCACCGGGTGAAGGTGGATGGTAAGAGCTTCTCCTCATCCTCGGTTACAGTCAATAACTGGCAGAGAGCAGCGATCGACCACGACACTTAAAAAAGAAGGCTCGATCCAATACCCTCTGGTCTCTCTTTCCCCTCCAGTCCCTGCAGGGAAGCCTGACAGGCATCACCATGTGGCTCGCTCCGAGGACGGTCGGCTTTTCTACGACAACCAGTGGTACTGCAGGGGTCAGACCATCTGCATCAACAGGAAGGACGAGTGCCCAACAAGGTGTGTGTCTGTGGGAGGAGGCTCAGTTACACATTTAAAAACACAAAACTAGACACACATCCTAGTCTGCAATTTTTTTCCTTCATATTAAAAATGGTAAAGGATTGATCATTTAGGGTTTTTCCACTAAAGGGGTTCTAGTGCTAGACCAGGGCTGGTATAAGACGTGGTTCTTTAAAATGGTTATGAACTGGTTTGGTTTTTGACAAGTCAGAGCTGCCTCTTTACATCTTCGTGAGTAAACGTTTGATCCTCCCTCTGCTGAGGATCACAGTGCAGGGAGACAGTTTATCTCAGCACCAGTGTTTTGGAGCCAGAACTCTTGGCTCTGGAAACAAAGGGTTAATGCAGAGTGAATCATGGCTCCTGTTTACTGCTGGAACCCCTTTGGTGGAAAACTAATATTGCAGCTCCACTTTCTGTTGATGGTGGGTGGATCAACCAATCAGAGGCTATCTGAGAAGATTAAAATAATCAAAACAGGAAGCTGTGGTGCACATTAAAATATTCAGTGTTTTTATAAGATATGTATTATTGTTAGCATAATACCTCATGAACCACAGGATGGATTTTAATGAAACTCTGAGAAAGTAGTGATTGGATGTTTGTCTACAACTAAGTAACTTTCATACTCTAATTCATCATGGCCGCCACAGCTAATCGATGTAAACATTGTCTCTAACTCTAAGCCAGCTAACGTTGGCTGTAGTCGCAGTGCTAACGGTTAAGTCAAGATGTGTGAGATCACAACTACAACATGATCATTTCTAAACGTAAACCTAGTTTTAAATCTTGAATGGTGACGAGCTAAATGTGTTTATTTAATTACAAGAAGTTTAGATGTTCTCTGATTAGATGATGATACTTTGGTAGATCTGAATCAACTAGTGACAAGTCATGCAATACTATATCAATGTTTTATTTGTAAAGTTATGCAAGAAACTGTGGACTGGAAAACTTCAGAAGCAGTTTGATGTGTGGGAGATAAAAACTGGAATATTTCCTTTAATTCTCCTTAAAGAAGAAAAACAACATTCCTCTGCCTCGTCAGCCTTTAAGAATCCACTCAGCTCACCTT
Source organism: Callopanchax toddi (assembly GCA_006937965.1). NCBI lineage: Eukaryota > Metazoa > Chordata > Actinopteri > Cyprinodontiformes > Nothobranchiidae > Callopanchax > Callopanchax toddi. Next base: position 1,632,673 of record SSNR01000128.1, read on the forward strand.
CTTTTCCAAATATGGTCACTTCTGGTTCCAGGAAATCCAACATGGTAACACATTGATGCATATCTAAAGGCTTCAAATCTCCATTTATTACCAAGAAATGCGCAGGAATGGTTGTATTAGATTGTAAAACAATTGTTTCTATGTTCTCAGATAAAAACAGTTTGTTTGAGGATGAAAGCACGCAAGCTTTGCCTCTGGCTACATTTAAAGATCTGATCTCATCCCCCAACACTCCAGATATGAATGTGTTACAAATTCTCTTCCTGCGTTGATGCAGTCCACTTCACAATATCTCTTTTATCTTTCTCCGAGGCAGTTTCCACGTGTTTATTGTCTCATTCAAATTCCCGGCGATGGAGTCAGACTCCAGCTCGCGCTGACATCATCCCTGTGGCTCAGCTAGGTGCTAACTTGTTTGCTTGCGTTTGTCCCGCAGTGCCATCATCACCACCGTCAACAACGACGAGGTGTGGTTCAAACGTCTGGATGGCACCAAGTCAAAGCTGTACATCTCCCAGCTGCAGAAAGGCAAATACACCATCAAACACTCGTAAATAAGAAGAAAATACTCAACTCTTTTTTTTGTGTGTGATATCTTTACATTCTGCTACAGCGTCTGAAAACAGTTTGTACGCAGAGTGTATCCTGTATATATGTATGTGTGTGTTGGTAACAACATGGTCACAAAGTGTCATTTTCTCTCAATTGGAGATCAATGCAAAGTGCTGCTATGGAGAAAAAACGAGGGGTGAGGGGGCAAAAGCAAACTGTGAAGCAGATCTCAGTCGAGTGCCTTTCTGAGATGAAACCGAGCCTCTGCTGATGGCGGCGGGGGCGAAGCGTCCAGCGAAGCCTTACTCTGTACTGTGAGGACTGAAGCGGGTCAGTGAGTGTGTGAGTGAGAAACCCTGATGCAGGTGACAGCAGTGTGTTTGATCGTTGGTTATGCCTCTCTGGATACATCAGTCCAACTTGAATTTTATGTGCACACAGATAAACTATAATAGGATCTATGCTGGTGAAGGTTCTCAGTCATGCAGGTCATGGTAATACTAGTAGGCTCAAATGAAGGCAACTGGACTTCTTTGGTTCCTTGAAGATGTTTCACTTTAAAAAAGAAGAGAAACATCTTTAAGGAACCAAAGAAGTCCAGTCGTCTTCATTTGAACCTACTAGGATTATATAAGGATCTCCACAGATCAACTTAAATGGAGTGCCAATGAATTTTGAGTTAACAGAGCTGAGAAAACGGTTTGAAAACATCCTGGAGTTTGAGTCCACTCATGGACCCATTGCGCTAAATGCAATTACAGTAGTTAAATTTTTCTCAAATTTCTTCAGCACTTCTCTTTAATTTAAAATGGTATTTTGGCCACGTTAAAGTGTGTTTTTGTGTAAAAGTTAAAAGCTATCACTGTCTAGATCACTGAGGGTAGCTTTCTGAACAGCCTCTCTTCTGAGAAATAGTGGACACCTGACAAACTGATGAGCTAACGGCTAGTCTGAACACAGCTAAGAACAAAGCTCAAATCTCTTAAGTTTCACAGTAGTTCATGAGACATTATTTTAAAAACCTTTACGCTGCTGACAGTTTCTCATTACTTGGTTGTTTACAAGCTTAAAAATCAGTAGGAGCAGCTAAATGTAGCATTTCTGGTTCATCCAGGGGTCGAATCTGGCTAGAATTTCCTTGTATTTCTGCCAAAATTACTATAATATGAAAATATTGATAGCAGATATAAAGATTAGCCTGAAATTCAGGTATTTGGACCCATTAAAGATTAACTGGATTTCTCCTTTCTACCCAGTTTGAAATGGAGTCAGTTTGGATCACACTGATGAGCTAATGGCAGAGTGCTGCCATCTTAAAAAGGCTGCAGCCTCCAACTAATAAACCTTTCCAATCTCCTAAATTCCAGTGGTTTGAGACGTTATTTTGGAGAACTATACACAGTTGTCAGTTTCTCATGACTTATTTGTTTACATCTCATAGAAGTCAGTAATCCAGTTTGAAGTTGGGTCAGTTTGGATCACAACGATGACCTAATATAAATGGCTTCAATCTCCAACATTTTACATTACGGTAGTTTAACATTACATGGTTATTTTGGCAGGAATAACTTTTGAAATCCTTGTGGACTTATGCATTGCTGCTTATGATATTTGTGCCTAAATAATCATATAATTTCATTTAAATATCTGTAACTTTAAATTGATGGTTGTGCAAAGTTTATATGCATGAACCACTATGAAACTTCTTAGATTAGAGCCATTTTAAGATTGCAACAATACACTTTGGTCTGTGCTGATCTGGCTCATCAGTCCTCTGTTTCTTCAAACTGAGGTCATTTAGGAAGCTAAAGGGTAAGATAATGAATATTTATAACTTCTACACAGAAACACATTTTAAAATGGCTAAAAAGTCCCAGTAAGTCGTTATTAGAAACTCCCCAGAACAACCCAAATAGAACATGTGAGTATGGAAATGATGACTCAGCTTAGAGGAAACAGTGATGAGATCAAACTGTTCTTTGAGAACACTTGAGGGTTTTGTTGTAGTCCACTTTGGGAACCATTGTACTAAACGCTTTCTTCGTGTTTTAATATTTTCAGCTCTACAGTACAACAGAACACTAATTTATCTCTGTATTTTCAGTACCATGAGCTGCCCTGTAAATAGAAACTTTGTGTTTTGTGATTCTTTTTTTTGTCTTCTGTCTTGTTGCTAATCATCTGATCATATCTGGACTCTGTAATCAAAGATGTAGAGTTAAAAAAAAAAAAAAGTTTGACAGGTCTGAACTGCATTTCTCTCTAATCTGTGAAACGTAGTGCCATGCTTGCCATTTGTGCCGTTTTTTGCTCCTTCTGTTTTGTCTTCTTCTGTGTTTACAGCAAAAATATTCAACAGAAATGCCTGAAGTTCAAGGACAAATCAAGGATGTACTTCTGTTTGTGTCCATCCAGCCAATCAGTCTGTAAATGTTATGTATGATGAGGGAGATCTTCCTTTGTATTGTATTTACGAAGCTTTATACATACTTTGTCCATTGTACACATCAAGTATTACCTGCCAGCAGTATTGCAACATCTATCCTAAAGACTCGTAGGTGAAGCCTCGTGCAGCATATGCTGATGAAATCTTTTCAAAGTCTTGTTTTTCTTTTTAACTTTTTTTATGCATCATGGTTTCTTCTATACACAAACAAAAAAAATCCTTGATATTGTGCCAATGCATGTACAAAACATTAAAGATTTTGTTTGTAACCTTTTTGGGGGAGAGTTTAATCTGCACACACGACAGTTTGCCACAATAATAAAAAGGCAGATGATGGAATGGTAGAACTTCCTGAGAAGTTTTTCTAAGGAATGAACAGGATTACCAATGGCAGATAGACTTGATAACAAAATTTGAATCAAAGCTCTAGTTGGTAATTGGTGTTTTTGTTGGGATGACGCTCGGCTACAAACGCCACATTTTAGCTCAATAGCTGTAAAATCTACTAGCCTTTTTTGTGCTTGCTAAATTGGATTAGCTGAGGCGACCATCTTGAATTGACTCCTAAAGTTGTAGGTGTACATCCTGAGAGTTTCATTAAAGTTTGTCCAGTGGTGACTCCTACCTGCTACATTAAATCATATCTCTGAGAAATTGGCTGAGTTTGAAAATTTTTTGTGTTTGTTAGCTGTGGTGGCCATCTTGAATCAGGTTGATTCCAAAACCTGATCAGTTGTAGAGCTGCCTCCAATGAAGTCTTTTTGAGAGTTTAATTCAAATCCACCCAGTGGTTCACAAGACATTTAGCTAACAGTCAAAAACATGATCACTTTTCAGCAGCAGGTGATGAAAACCGTCATCCTTCAACACCCAGTGGTTCCAATGGCTCTCCAACATCAGGTGGATCAGTTATAATCCACATGCAAAAAGACAACTTCACATTTAATACTCTTTATAAAGCTTCTCCTGCTTTATGTGGAAAACTATTTGTTTTGTATGCTAATAAATGAATGCACAGCTCAGCTTGAGTCAAAACATCTCCATTGAAAATCTTAAAATAAATGCAAAGTGCTCTAACATCCTGTTGGACTTGGTCTGGCATGCATGACGAGCTATGATACCATCTTACATAATACTGCAGTGTACAAAGGGCTGCACCCTAAGTCACCCCTGGGGTGAGATGAACCCTGGCTGCACTGCTGTTACAGGGGGGGGGGTTATTTGTAAGAAAAATGCTGAGCCTGTCTTGTTGGATAATGGCTCTTTCAGCGTGCTGTGCTGTTAAAACTCAGTCACTTATTCCTGCCAGAAGGCCACTCAGTAGATTAACACAGGATCTACTCCTGCTGCTCGTTTTATTTACTCCACACAACATTTTTAAAGTTTTTTAAAACACAACATCTTTAAAAGAAATGTATAATTTTTCAGATTTCTCCATTTAAACAACCCAACTGTGCCTCCCTTGCTTATTTTTCCACTTTGTGTCACTTCCCTTGTGGCCACTAGGTGTCAGTGGCGCTCTGCAGTAGCTGTGAAGCAGCCTCCGCCATGTGATGGGAGGAGTGAGGGGGGTTTGTTAATCTGGGGCACCCTGCTGCTGAAGCCTTCCAGCTGATGGGAGAAGGAGAGAGGGGAGGGATGAAAGCTCGGTTTGATCACAGCTCGCTGGCCACGTTTGCTGCTGCAGCAGAGAGAGGAAGAGGAAAATCCCCATCACCGCGTCAAAGGCGAGGAGCAGAGACCTGGCCTCCACAAGCCATGCAGCATCGCTCTGGAGCGTTCCCCCCCTGAAGCTGCTTTGCACTATCCTGTCACCGTGTGCACAAGCATGCACAAATGTGGTCAGGAATTCACGTAACGAGCCACCAGCTCTGCATAAATAACAGCAACGAGAGAAGAGCTTCAATGAACCGTCTCATCCTGAGGTTCTGGATGGTTCTGCAGCGGGGGAGAGAGGCTCGCCATCTTCAGCTCCATCCATTCTTAATGAGTAACCAGAACTGCAGGGCCAATGGGGCGTGTTTACTGCAACACTGGGGCTAATTAGACCGTGAAAGTGTCACAATGTGCTAAATTACTTATCTCCCTGCATCTTTGTTTGATGCACATGTCGTCAGGACAGCAAGGCCCTGCGCGTGCCAGGCCCGTGCGAGGGCATGAACCTGTGAGAGGGGAGCGCCTTCTAAACGTGCACAATCTGTGACAGCTGGACTCAGACGAGGCTGCAGCATGCAACCAGCGATCCAGACGAACATCTGTAACAGAATTCACCTTCAGCACTCATCAGCTGTTTCTTCTTCATACGCCGAAACTTTCCTTGCATCCATTTCCTGCCTCGTTAATTATTTTTTGCTCCAAATGCAGGGATTGGTTTTGATGCAGCCTCACGCTGATGCAACTTTTAAGGACTGTGTTTGAAATCTCTTAAGATCTTTGACAGTTACTGTACCTCTCCGGTTGCTAGTGGGACAGAGCAGTAGGAAGACAACCACACGTATAAAAATGCTCCCCCCTTTTTGAATTTTACTGGAGAGTTTCTTTTATCTGCACGCTGCTTTTCAGTCAAGGTGTTTGTTCTCAGTTCTATTTGTCAAGGAAAATGATTTAAAAGCATCACAGTTTGGAAAACTAAAGCTTGGACAAAGAAACTTTCCTCCTAAAATGTGACAAACGTGCATAGCAGAAATGTCCAATTTAAATGAACTAAAACTTAATAGTACACCTTGAAGGATGATATTTGCATGTTTTTTATAATGACGATGATCAGAAGTTCTGTTTATGTGTATTTGGTTTTGTGCATCCAGATACTTTACACTATATTTCTGAGTGAAACGTTTGTGGTTGCGCTCCTGTCTTGTCACAAAGTGAGGAACTTGCAGAGTTTGGGGGCCACAGTCCTCAGTGGGGTGATGAGTACACCAGCCTCTCACATGGTTTAGGAGACACTCAGATCCACTGCTTCAGCTCATTCAAGTCTGCAGACATTTGTTTGTTCTCCGGTATTTTGAGGTTCAGTCACAGCATTTCAGTCAGGTTGAGGTTTGGACTTTTACTGGATCTGTTGTAGATCTGCTGGTCCTTTATGACCTGGTGTGGTCCAGTCTTCAGCTGTCAGACAGATGGACTCACTCAGAGGAGATCATGGTACCATGCTGAAAGCAGGTATGACCTGTTTGGTGCTGTGAATTATGGGTAAACCTCATCTCTCCAGTAGTCTAGTGGTTCATTCAGACGCAACGTTTTCAATCTCGGCTGTGCTGCTATGTTCTTGAGGAGGTTTAACTCTGACCTCGGGGTGAACTTGCAGCTGTTTTCGTCTTGTGAATATTTTTTTTCTCTGTAGAAAGATGGACTCCAGACAGTTTGGAAATGACCTTTAACCCAAGTCAGATTGATGTGCAGCAACAGTTTCTACGGTTTCTAGAAATGCACCCCGCTCTGTTAACTCAGCATTGTTATTTTAAGGTGGATTGTTATAAATTGTCATTGAAAAAAAAAAGGTTTTAGAGTCAACTAGCAAGACTTGTCAGCAAAAGTCACCAATGAAGGTATAAAATTAGCCATTTTCATCTGTAGTTCCACCACTAGGGGGCAGAAGACATAGAACTATGGTTATTTTTTGGTGAAAGTACTAATCCTAATGCTTTATTTAGGCATTCAGAAGTGGTTTGATTCCAATTTGTGACAATAACCTTGTATATTATATCTTCAGGATGATGGACAGAGGGCTAAAAAGATTGTTTTCCATCTATTTTATCAGGACAGACTTTTCTCACAGCAAAATATTTTGTTTTTCAAGCTAAAAAGTAGAAGTTTGAGTGCCCTGATTTAACGTTTTGCCTACCAAACTCTTTGAGCTATCACTGCTGACCTAAGGTCAGCTACATTTATAGACCAGAGTTCTCCTGAAAGTGAGGATTTCCAGCAGAAGACACGTTCTCCTTCATTGTTTGGAACAAATATCTTAGCTGGGCACTTGTCCATGCCACCATACCGACCCCTTGTTGGAGTGAACGATAGGGGTCAGTAGCACGGCAGCACCTAACTTGATAGAGCATGTCAAGGCTTAGATCCTAATGAGAACGATCCCCTGTGATGCCAGGCTTGGTGGCAGGAAAAGAAGACTGAATGTCATTAACTCTCATTGTCCATGAACTAAAATGTCTGGACTTTTAGAGGCAGTGGGAGGAAAAGAAAGGACATCTGGTCTGTCCTCCTTTCCCTGCCTGTAACATTTTACCAAGGTGTATGCATCACTGATCTCCTCTGGTCGTGTGGGGCTCATAGAGGGTTTATTTTTAACCACCCCCTCTGAATTTGACTGAGGTGACTACTTTTCTTTGTCCCTCAGTAGGAACGCTAACTAGTTTATACCTTTGACAGGTGCATCCAAAGCTGTTCACCACTCGGCAACAATAGTTTAATGAGATGACCTTTTATACCCATCCAAACAGCTTGTAGAAAAGAATAGTGCAGGGTCCTTAGAGTACGCAGTGACGTAGTTTTAAGGACTTTTCCCTCTCTACTCCACCGGGACAAAGAGGAAATTGTCTGTCGTGTTTGAGCTTTGGGTTGATATCCATCACTTTCTGGGCTGAGTTTCAAGTAGAACTCCCTGAAGCTCAACCAGACTGTACAACGGCATCTAAAGACCCACTGGCTGTTTGTGCCGACATAACAAAGAGCCCAGCAGCAACAGTCTTGCTCAGTGAAACATCTGTCGAGAACCTGTTTGCCGGGTTTTGAACTGAGGTCTTTATCTGATCATAGGCTCAGAAATCAGAGCAGCTGGTGACTTATGCATATAAATATAGCAGTTTATTATTCATACAGTATATCATGTACGGAGGGAGTTGTTGTTCAGTATCAGCTGATTTGGTGCAACAAAGGGTCAACCATGAGACAACTCCAAAAACAGTTATGGTTTTGCAGGTGGAGACTATTTTTCTACTTCCAGACCTCGTGGCCCAATGTCCTCTAGTGGACCCTGTGCTCACTGTGCAGCACCATCGAGCTCGACTGGCATTAACAAAACACCAGAACTGGTAGGTCCAGCACCTGCACCGTGTGCTTTTCACAGATGAGAACAGGTTCACTTTGAGCTCATGTGATAGACGTGAAAGGGTCTGGAGAAGCTGTGAAGATGTTGCTGCTGCTACATTGTTCAGCATGATCAGCGGTGGGTCAGTGTTGGTCTGGGGATGCAGATCCATGGAGGAAAACACAGACCCGTACAGGATAAGCAATGATGAAATCCTTAGACCAATAGTTAGACCCTTCACTTGTGCAGTGGGTCCTGATCCTCCTGGTGCATGAAAATACTCGATAACACAAAAGTCTGCAGGTTGTTCCTGGAAGATGAAACCATTGACTAGCCTCCATGCTGGTCTGACCTGAATCCAATAGAACATCTCTGGAACATCATGTTTAGGTCCATCAGACGCCACCAGGCTGCACCTCAGACTGGATCTGGGAGGAGATACCCCAGATCACATCCATCATCTTAGAATGAAATCAGGCTGCAAATAGAGACATGGAGGTCATGCAAACTACTGAGAACCATTTAAAGTTGTTGCAATGCAATTTCAGAACTAGACTAACCTGCTACATCAGATTATCAGGGAAAATTTTTGGTGTCTTCAAATGAAGCTTCTGTAGGTTGATCATTAACTTATTCATTGAATGATGTATCCTTTAGTTCCTAAGACATTACCCCATTCCACATCAGTATGGAGATCCAACATGATGGGTATTTCTTTTTTACAATTGAGATCTGATGTGTTTTCAATGAGGTCATTAATTTTTTTTGAGCATTGCATTTTAAATAGACTCAGGAACATGAAACAGAAATTGAGTAGGAGGCACCATCAGCCTCACATCCTGAGTTTGCAGACTCTGGTTCCAAAAATACAACACAGAAGCACCAATAGATGGTATAAGATGTCTTTAATTTCTAAATAAAATCCTAGCATTCCTTGCCTTTAATCAGAGCTTAATGAGTTTGTATAAATAAAATTAGAAGAACAATTAAATGTAGATTGTCCAGCTCTCTTAAGCTGTTTACCAAAATACAATGTTTAAAAATTTTGGACTCCAAATTCAAGTCATTTTTAACTGTTTTCGTGGATGACTGGTCTCTGGAGTCACGACTTTCTGATTTGATCGCTTGAAACTAAGGAGCCCTAACAAGCTGTTGAGCATCTGAGTCAGGTTTAGCTGGCTAGACCAGTGTTTTTCAACCACTGTTCCGCGGCACACTAGTGTGCCGTGGGAGATCTTCAGGTGTGCCGCGGGAAATTATTCATTTTCACCTATTGGTCTAAAAAAAATTTTTTTTTTAAACTAAATTATTATCTACAAATAATATTCCATTGTCGCGCGTCTGTGCCAGTCATCACCAAATGGCAGACTCAGGTTCTGTTTGGAGTCAGACGCGCATCAGATCCAGGACCTGGACCGGGTCCAGCGACAGCACCCGGCAGCGAGCCGGTGCTGTGGGGGAGACGCGCGTCTGCCCCTGAGAAGCTCCCGCGGCCCGCAACACGCTCAGCATCTGGAACCCCTCCTCCCCCGAACTGCACCGCATCTAGTCTGTGGTTCGGACTTGGTCCTGCTGGGAGGGGCCGCCGCCAAGCGAGTCGTGGACCCACGGCAAAAACTTGGCAGAGTTTGGGCAGAACACCGGCCACGCTCCGCGTCAGCAGATCTGGGTCTCTGGTGAACTGACGGTCCAGACGTTTTTAAATTCATACTTTGATCTGATTGGTCCATTAAACCAGGAGATCAGCGGGTCCACTGACACTGAGCTGGACCAACATCGTTTTACTTTGATCCTCCGAGCATTCAGCAAAATAAATAAATAAGTCAACGTCCATCCATCCATCCATTTTCTGTAGCCGCTTATTCCTCCACAGAGGGTCGCGGGGCAGCTGGTGCCTATCTCCAGCGGTCAAGGGGCGAGAGGCAGGGGACACCCTGGATGGGTCGCCAGTCCATCGCAGGGCCACACAGAGACGAACGAGACAAACAACCACACACCCACTCACACCTAAGGACAATTTACCAGCCCAATTAGCCTGACAGTCATGTTTTTGGACTGTGGGAGGAAACCGGAGAACCCGGAGGAAACCCACGCATGCACGGGGAGAACATGCAAACTCCACGCAGAGAGGCCGCAGAGCCGGGACGCGAACCCACGACCTCCTTGCTGCGAGGCAACAGTGCTAACCAGCTGCGCCACCATGCAGCCATAAGTCAACGTAAAAAAAAAAAAAAAAAAACCTCTTAGAAGTCAGCACAACAGTTTATTTTTGACGGTCTAAGCAGCCCGTTGGTTATTTTCTGCCATGTCTCCTCACTTTGGCTGAAGGATGGATGACGTTATCTGATCACCTCCATACTCAGTGTGCACGCGCCTCTCAATAGCGTGAATATGGCAGCGCGCGCCGCTCAAGCTGCGTTTCTCAGCATAATAACTGGCAGCTTAAAATTCAACATATCAAACAATATCAACACTAAAAACACATTGATCTGTCAATGATTGTATCAGAGGTTTGTCTTTGTTTTCAGAGACTTACATTAATACTAATGTTCAATTCCTCAAAAAATAGTTTTATTAAACAAAAACATGATGATGTGGATATTGAAATTAACAGTAGGGAAATAAAATAAGTTTAAGGCAGATTACTGATAAACTGGATGCTACAATCACTTTTTTACAGGTGAAATAAATCAGTTTAAAGTTATTTGATAGTAAATAAAAGAGAGTTGATGATTTAATCAGGTCACCTGTAAACTAAATCTAATTCTTTCCTGTCAGGAGATGAGAAGGTTTCTACAGTAAAACTATTAAAACAGAGTGAGCCTTAGAAAACAGCTGTAGAGTTAAAGGAGACAGACCTCTGATGACAGATCAGTGTGTTTTAGTCTTAAAAATGTTTAATTGGACAAAATTCATCCGATAACTTTATCAACCATCAATGAGCTCAGAGCTCATCTCATCTGATTTGTCTGGGCTTCTGAGGGAAGTTGTGACAGGCTTTAGTAATTCTTGTTATGTTAGTAACCCCCCCCCCCCCCCCCCCCCCCCCCCCCCCCCCCCCCCC
>SSNR01000128.1:1643785-1715472 GCA_006937965.1 Callopanchax toddi
CCCCCCCCCCCCCCCCCCCCCCCCGGTGTGCCTTGTGATATTTTTCAACGACGAAGTGTACCTTGGCTCAAAAAAGGTTGAAAAACACTGGGCTAGACGACGTGGCAGTATCACCTTCCAACTACACACACCCACTGTCCTCGGACACCATGCAGTATCTCCTCGTTGTGTCGGCTCCGATATGCAAAGTAGCTCCAGGAACTACCGTAGCATCGCAGCGGCTCGCAGAGGCAACATTTACGTACGTTAGTGTCCTTTTCTTCCTGCTTCCATGTTTCGGAACGGCTCTGAGTCAGTGGTAATGGCTGTAGCTGAGGTTTTACATAGGGAGGATGTTGAGTTCAGCATCCTCTCTCCAAACAGATAAACACACACATGTATTCCGGCTCCAGTAGGCGCTGCCTCACACACTTGGTGCCAGCTCAAATATGAAAATGTAGTCAAATGGTCAACTGACATCAGAAGCAGGAGGCTAGACAGTCAGAGAGAGATCCTTGTGCTGAATTCTCCTCTTTTTGTTTACTCATATGTGTGAATAAATGCATGTATTTTCATCTGATTATCCTCTCAAATGCGTTTTTTTTTCTACTTTACTTTATGTGTGCATCAGGATGAGTGTGTTTTGTGTTGGGCAGTGGAAACCGAGTCAGTGGAGTAAGAAAATCACCCAGCCGTTTGGCTGCAGTCCTAATTGGCTGTGTGCTGTTGACGGGATGCTGACCGAGCACATTGCTGCCTAGACAGGTACTCGGTTTCATCTTCACTGTTTGTGGAAACAGTTCCTCAGAGGAATCCTCTGCTTCGGTAATTTCCAGGATTTGAAGCAAAGTGTTGACCTTTGACCAGTCAAAAAGCTTTTTCTCTCCCTCCTCCTGTTTAGAGGTAGAAGAAAAGAGAAACTATGCAATGCAAAAGTGATGGGGATGCACACGTTTAGGATATTCTAATTATATTTGGGTCATTTGAACAGATTCAAAGATTGCTGCCATATTAAAGGCACACTATGTAACTTTTTCATATTTTTAAATCTTTTTCTTGAGCCAGTCTGTGCTAATATGACCTTTTACAATAAAAAGTCACTCAGCCCCATCTGCTGCTTGGATCCAGAATGCTGCGTTTAAAACTTCAGAGTTTCCGGTCCTGAAGTCTCACAAAGTCACGTATCTCACGAGGGTTAGGCTAACCCAATGTGGCTAGCTGTTACGCTAGCACCGGAGTGTTTTTAGCTTATGATTCCTGCTTTTTTTCAATCTCTCCCTGCTTGAACACAGCTGATTTCTTTGAATGAGTGATGAACCGCTCCAGTAGAAAGCAATAAAAGCTTAGGAGACATTTCAAACTGTTAGATTTAGGTGTTTCAGAGCATAAACAATGCTAACGTTTTTACGGCAGTGACTTAAAATGGACACTAGGGGTTGCTAAAAACAAGCCCAAACTGAATAGTATGCCTTTAAAACAGCTACAATCTAATAAATCTCCTAGCAGTTTATGCTAATATGTTGTAATCCTTTACCCTAGCTTTGCATCACATAGTTATTTTGGCAGGTTGGTTTTGACTGTGTTTAGTTTAGCCATTAGCTCATCATGCAGACAGTCCAGGAAGCTATTTGCAACAGGTAAGATACTCATTACTTATCATCTTTAAACACACTTCAAAATGGCTGAAGTATCCATTTAATAAAATGGTTCTCTGATGCTTTTCTTGGTTTACCTTTTGATTACTTAAATTAGATAATTTTATATTATAAGCTTCCAAGCTGTTTTGGACCCCACTTAGATGCTAATGCAAAGTGGTCATCGTCTTTGTGCTTCCAACAGAGTGGAAACCAACGTCCTGGAAGCAGATAATAGGAGCACCACTCATCATAATGGGATTCTTGACTCAGTGAGGAACACACATGCTTACATGGAGGCTTGATGGACAGTAATAACCTCTGAGATGGAGGGGGAGGGGACATAAGCAGCATTTGAAATGAACCACGTCTAAAGACGAGAAAGCCTGCTGCCTCCGGGTGCTTTTTCTCCAACACTTTGGCGGGACTCAATGATATCACATCAGTGCACTTGTATTTTTTTTCTCCTCTCTCTGGCTCATCGTTCACAAATACTTGTACCGAGTCGGAGGCCCCTTCAGGAGTCTTCACTTTGTGTGGACTGTATGTGGGGTTACGTCATGCATTGTATGCCTTTAGGAAGCGAGGCAGAGATGTACCCAATCAGGCATGAACAGGAAGAATAATGTAGCATTTTTCAAAACGTCAGATTAAACTCATGAATAAAATAGATTTGTGCTTTTGCAATCAGACATTGTAAAACACCTGACTTGGGAGAGAAAGGTTGGTATTGTCTTTATTTGGTCATTTGTTATGCTATTCGAGCTAGAGAGGGGCTGCGTGGTGGTGCAGTTGGTAGCACTGTTGCCTCATAGCAAGAAGGTCACATGTTCTATTCTCGGTTTTGTCCTTTCTGCGTGAAGTTTGCAAGTTCTCTACATGCATGTATGGGTTCCCTCCGGGGACTCCTGCTTCCTCCCACAGACCAAAAACATGCATGTTAGGTTGATTGGATGGTGCCTAATTGTCCCTAAATGTGAGTGAGAGCGGGAATGCATGTCTCGTCTTTTTTTTCCCCAGTGTCCTATCTGGCAGTATAGCAATCAGAATTGATGTCTAATAGCAAAAACAAGCCTTACAGATTTACTATCACAGGTGGAGTGTTACACCTACTGACTGAATAGAGGGCAAAGATATCACAGCAATAAACAACATACAACAATTGCAATGTCTTTGAAAAGTACACAGTAGTGATTAATTCAAGGTGTGTTCAGTGCCAACCACAGCCCTAGTTAAAATGTTTGAAAACACCTGAGTCTTTAATTGTGTGAACACCTTGAGCACCCATGCTTGTGTATATAAGGTTTCTCTATTGGAGTGTCCAATAGTAAGTGCGAGGAGCCAGAGACCTGCACCCCAAGACCCATGGAAGACACGAAGGAGATCCGAGCCCCAGAAGTCCACTGCAGGAGCAACTGCCGTCCAGAGAAGCACAGAAGATCACAGAGCGGGGGCCACCCAGCTGCTGCTGTGCCAGAGGCCCAGGGGGCCACAGTGAAGGCTTCCCCAGCAGTTGTTAACACCAGAGCAGATCCAGCCTGGACCCAAAGACCCGAGACCTAAGGGCATTCCGTCTTGTTTGTCTTTATGTGTCGCTGTGATGGACTGGTGACCTGTCCAGGGCGTTTCCTGCCTCTTGCCCTGCTGGAGAGTGGAGATAGACCCGAGCTCCACCGCAAACCTTACTGGACAAAGTGGTTAGGAAAATGAATGGATGGGTCGATATTCAAGCAAGAGTTCACAGTGTTTTTGAAGAGATGCCTAATAAAACTTTTCTATGTGCCTGTGAATCTTTGAAGGAATGAACATCATTTGATAGTTTTAAACTCTTAGGTTAAGAAATTATGAAGTTAAGGTAATTTTGGTCAAAGGTAAATGTTGTTATGCTATCTTACTCAATATCACAAGAGTATGTATTTTGACTGACTCTAAACTACAACACCACCAAAAATTAGCCCAGTGACTGTGAAACTGACTAAATTAAAATCATTTTTTGTTTGCTAAGGTTAGCTGTGGTGGCCATCTTGAATGGGATTGACTCCAAAAGGTAGTCGTACATCCAAAGATTCATTTCTAAGAGCTTTATTAGAACATGTTCAGTGGTTCATGATATATTTTGTGAACAAACACACACACACACACACACACACACACACACACACACACACACACACACACACACACACACACACACACACACACACACACACACACACACACACACACACACACACACACACACACTTACACATTGTGACCTGCCACAAAACCAAGTAGCTCAAATGGTTCCTCCAGTAACAATCAGATGGGGTCTTTACAAATGTTTCAGCTGACCTTTGATCCCAGGGTTTGAAACACCATTATATTAGTTTCTGTTTGCACTTCTAGTATAATAATTGTTTGAAGAAAACCTGCTTTTTGTATTACAGTACCACTCATTAGTAAGTCCATCCTTCTTTCAAGGAATCTTCTAGAAATATCAAGAGTCTAAGGTTTTTGGCCCACAGGGAGCTCTGCTTTGAAACCAGCTGAAGCGTTCTTAATTCCTCTAAGCTAGACGGGGAGTTTAAAAGGTGAAAGCGCCGTTTGGTAAAGTGCAGAGAGAGAGAGAGAGAGAGAGAGATGAGTTTTAGGCCCGTTAGGGAACAACCCCACATCTTAAAGTCTCTGTCTCCTCCTCCTCCCTCTCAAACTGCCTCCTAAACATTACATCACTATGCCCATACTGTGAGATTCCTCTCCCCTAAGCTGTGTTCACACACACACACACACACACACACACACACACACACACACACACACACACACACACACACACACACACCCCTCAACTCTGAAGATTCATTAAAAGGATGGAGCTATTACCTACTGGTTGATGTGTTTTTACTAGTTGGGGGATGTCACATTCACCTTGGTCAGAGTGTGAAAAGAAGTCGATCCCACATCCATCATGGACTCGGTCTTTCTCAGTCTGTTTACGAGTTCCTCAAATCACCATTAGAGTCGGGTTTTTCCATTTGGAGCTTGGGACAAAGTAGTGTTTTGATCATTTTCTGCAGTTTATGTTTAAATCAACGTTTCTATTCTTACTTTAAAATAATGCTATCAATTACAACTCACACTTCATCAGTCCTTAACAGATCTGAGTTTATCCTTAACAAAAATAATTTATACCAAGAGACCTAACACTAGTACAAAACAGGAAGAATCCATCCATCCATCCAGCCTTTCAACTATTCAAGGTCAGGTCATGGAGGTAACATATCCAGGATGGAATCCCAGACCTTTAACATCCCTTTCCTCAGCAACACTCCAGCCCTTCCTGGGGGATTTCGGGGCCTTCCCAGGCCAGAGAGGACACACTACAATCCCTCCAGTGAGGTCAGGGTCTACTCCAGGCTCCCCTGTTAGTGAGACATGTCTGTAAAACCTTCAGAGGAAGGCAACCAGGTGGCATCCTAATAACCGCCTCAGCTGACTCCTTTAGATGAGGAGGAGCAGCCCCGCCCCTCAGATGATGGAGCTTCTCACCTTATCTCAAACGCTACACAGGAAGCTCGTTTTAGTATCTTGTATCAAGTATCTTGTTTATTTGGCCTTGATTCAGTTCTCATGACCGGAGGTTAAGACTGGAATGCAGATGGACCAGTAAATCGAGAGCTTTGTCTCCGTAGAGTACCGTAATAATACTCTCATTACTGCATATGAAGCACTATGCCGTTGTTCCCTTTCCCTCCATCCTCTCCACAGAAAAATCACCCATAACCCCAAATCCAGAGGGAGCCAGTGCTTTAAGTGGGCTGATATGCACTGGTACCAGCACTTTTACCCCTCAGCATACCAGGACTTTTTTCCTGTGGCTGAGAACAAATATATTTTAGAGAAGGAAAACATAACAGTAATGAGCTCACTGAATTTCTTAAGTCTAAAAGGGACTTAAAGAGCTTTTATTTTCCATGCCATGAGGCTTGAAGTTAATAAAAGTGGCTCCATGACTCTGAATTGGCTCATGTGGATTTGATTTAGAACTAGGTTTGTTCTTTGTATTTTCAGTATAATGAAACTATTGACCTATAGACAGGGGTGCACATAATTTGATGTTTAATTAAGTAATTTGAGTTTTTTCAAAAAGTTCTTTGTTCTAGCTGTAGACAGGAAGGATCTTCTGTCGCCATGTCTCGTATGTCTCACGTGTCTAAATATTACCGTAAAGAGGAATTGAATACAGAAAAAAACACCTTTATTTAAAATCTTAGACTTACCGGTAGTAACAATAGTTTTTGCTATTAGGTTAAAAAAAGGCATTTTTGAAAAGTATTTAATGGTAAATCGCCTTCATTCAAAAGTGCTTTCTAGAGTCTACACTCCCCAAAACACTGTACAACACAACAGTCATTAACCCATGCACACATTGACACACTGGTGATGATAAACTACATTGTAGCCTCAGCTGCCCTGGGGCACACTGTCAGAGGCGGGGATGCCATGCACCGGCGCCCGCCAAGTTCCTCTGACCACCACCAGTAGGTAAGGTGGGTGAAGTGTCTTGCCCAAGGACACAACGACAATGTAACCCAACTGGAGCTGGGATAGAACCAGCAACCATCTGGTTGCCAGACGGCCACTCTACCAACTGAGCTACATGCCACCCCAAGGGTTGTGATCTTTTAAAGAAACAACAATAAATTGACAGACGGACTTGCCTGTGTGTTTTATACCATCAACATAGAATTCCACAAAACTATACAAACAGCTCTGGTGGGGGTGGCCAGGCAGGCAGGGTGGCCAGTGCCACCATAGATATCATATAATGGCTAGATATCTTAACCGCCCTGTTCGTCAATGGACCCTTGACGTCCCTACGCGGCGGCCATCTTACTTCGGACAGCCGCCCCCTTTCATAACACTGGTGTCAATAGTGCCTCGCCTCGCCTCACCTTCTTCCGCTTATCCGGGTCCGGGTCGCGGGGGCAGCATTCCAAGTCGGGCAGCCCAGGCCACCTTCTCCCCGGCCAAGTCCACCAGCTCCTCAGCTGGGACGCCCAGGCGTTCCCAGGCCAAACTGAAGATGTATTTCCTCCAGCTTGTCCTGGGTCGACCTGGGGGCCTCCTGCCGGCAGGACATGCCCAGAACACCTCCCGAGGGAGGCGTCCAGGAGGCATCCTTACCAGATGCCCGAACCACCTCAACTGGCTCCTTTCGATATGGAGGAGCAGCGACTCTACTCCGAGTCTCTCCCGGATGTCCGAGCTTCTTACCCTATCCCTAAGGCTGAGCCCGGCCACCCTGCGGAGGAAACTCATTTCAGCCGCTTGTATCCGCGATCTCGTTCTTTCGGTCACTACCCAAAGCTCATGACCATAGGTGAGGATTGGGACGTAGACCGACCGGTAAATCGAGAGCCTTGCTTTCCGGCTCAGCTCCCTCTTCACCACAACAGACCGGTTCAGCGTCCGCATCACTGCAGATGCTGCCCCAATCCGCCTGTCGATCTCCCGCTCCCTCCTTCCCTCACTCGTGAACAAGACCCCGAGATACTTGAACTCCTCCACTTGAGGCAGGACCTCTCTCCCGACCCGGAGTTGGCAATCCACCTTTTTCCAGTCGAGAACCATGGCCTCAGATTTGGAGGTGCTGATCCTCATCCCAGCCGCTTCACACTCGGCTGCGAACCTCCCCAGCAAGAGCTGAAGGTCAGAGCTTGATGAAGCTAGGAGGACCACATCATCCGCAAAAAGCAGAGACGCGATTCTCCTGTCACCAAACTCAACACCCTCCACACCACGGCTGCGCCTAGAAATTCTGTCCATAAAGGTTATGAACAGGACCGGTGACAAAGGGCAGCCCTGGCGGAGTCCAACCCTCACTGGGAACAGGTCCGACTTACTGCCGGCTATGCGGACCAGACTCACACTCCTCTGGTACAGGGACTGAATGGCCCTTAACAAAAGACCATCAACCCCATACTCCTGGAGCGCCCCCCACAGGGTGCCCCTGGGGACACGGTCATAAGCCTTCTCCAAATCCACAAAACACATGTGGATTGGTTGGGCAAACTCCCATGACCCCTCCATCACCCTAGCGAGGGTAAAGAGCTGGTCCACAGTTCCACGACCAGGACGAAAACCACATTGCTCCTCTTCAATCCGAGATTCAACCATCGACCGGAACCTCTTCTCCAGTACCCTGGAGTAGACCTTTCCAGGGAGGCTGAGGAGTGTGATCCCCCTATAGTTGGAACACACCCTCTGGTCCCCCTTCTTAAAAATGGGAACCACCACCCCGTGTCAATAGTGGTATTTAAATAAATTTTATTTGCTCAATTTTCAACCGATTTTCAAACTGTTTGATTTGTTATAAACGTCAGAGACGTGGCTATTAAATATGCTGATTTTGACCTAAAACTCCTGATGTTTCACTCCACTTTCCAGCTGTTTTCCCTTATTCTGTCAGTTTCCCATAGACTTACTAACAACATGCGATTGTTTTAATGTCAACAAAGATCTGCTCCTGATCAACTAATTGTAGTTTGTAAAATGGTTGACTGATTGAAGTCAACTTATACAAACCTTATAACTTACCTCATCAACTTGTAAATAAAAACTCTTATACCGGTAAATTCTGGATTAGGGACGCTGTCGACTCCCAGATAGGGCATCTATCTATGAGTGCCACCCCTGTGGCCCCGCCCCCTGCTGACATGATGTATTTTTGAAACCATAACGTAATCAGAATACACAACGACAAGGCAACAATTACACAAATTAACAGGAGTTAACACCTGGAGAAAAATATTTGAATTGTATTTTAATTTTTTACACCCCACTTATTTGCATGGAGTGGGCAGGGCTTTAATGTCATACAGGAACCAGCCACAAGGGGGTGGTTTGAGTTCTTTCAGCTTTAACTTCCACATTTCCTTTTCTGTCTTGGGCATATTGTTGATTTATATACAAATGTAAGAAACTGGTCACGTGACCACTGCATGGTTATTACCTGCTGTAATAAATAAAGGGGGAACATACAACAGTTTCTTATTCTGTGCTATATTTGTAACATAACAGCTCTGAAAACACTGCATACTTTATTTTAGGGCATCTCTCTTTTTTCATGAGGAAAAAACACTACAAAGAAACACCTTTTCTCATATAAATGTATGTTTTTGTAGAGTCAAGCCCTTTAGTTTATTTATTCTTTCTCTCTTTAGACCTAAAACAACTTGAGAATCTTTAGGACACGTCCAAATTGAATGTCCTGAGTGCTGAGTTCAGCTGCTGTAGCTATAGATAGGGCTAGTGTTTTAAAATATTCAGATGATGTTTAATTTTAATAACACTCTGCCATCAGAATTGTTAATACACACTGAGCAAATAGCATATGATGTGTGGGATCCTGTGGGTTTTTGTGTTTGTTGCCTGCAGCAACCTCTATCAGCGTGCTTCAGTGCAAATGAGTTTATTACAGTATTAGAGGAGAGTAGAGCTAAATAACTACAGACAGTTTCCTTTGTAGATACAAGACGTTTCCTGGGTTTGATTGGTTGATTGTTTTCTAGTTCCTTGGTCTTTTCTATTATCAGCAACAACAACAGGATATGGGTCACTCTGGGTTTAGTCACGTTTATGAATGGTGCTCACAAGTTGAGGTGAGGGCTTCGTGGTTCTTTTTACCGTGCACATATCTGCTTAATTAATGACTAATATTTTGGATTATACTTAACCTTTCACATTTTAAAATGACTTATTTCTCTTTATTTTTGTTGTCAGACCTTATTTGTAATTATCTGAACATCAAAATGTTTATCTGCAGCAGCAGCCTGCTAAAGAGATTTGGTAACACGAAGGAACTACAGGTACTATTTTACACTCGGGACTACTTTATGACAAAGAAGAACTATAAGCCTCCGCTGAAAGGTGCAAGGACACGACGCAGCGGCCCCAAAGACACCTCCATAAACACGTGTCCGCATGTTGCAAACCTCAAAAGACAAAGAATAATGACACAAAGATGCGAGCTGCGCAGAGATTATCTTCAAAGAACATTACCAAGTTTAGCCTGTAGTAGTCAGTATTTGTTAGATGCATGGGGAGAGACACTGCTGCAGATTGGTAACAAATTAGAGGCTAATTTTTGAGTATTTAAAATACCTTCTGCTCAAAAAGTCATACTTATGCATTAGAATGACATATTACCTGTTTGTAAAGGGCTTTGTGGATTTTATGGTGCTTATGTTAGTAATTAGGACGCTGTTTGGTTGATACTCATGCAACATTATAGAGGTTTTAAAACAGGTAACATATCAGTTTGACGTTTTTGAGTAAAAGTATGAAATACCTAAAAACTAGCCACTAATTTGTCACTCTGCAGCAGCCATGAATACTGCTCCGGTCAGAAGATGTCTTCCTGTTTCTAGAGACTCCACCCCCTTTGAATGATGTCATCAGTGGTGGTCCTTACTGTAGATCAATAACAGCTAGAAGGACGCTTCAGAATGACCCAAATATCCTTTGAACTCAGTATCTTCAGTAACCCTAACCCTAATTTTTAACTTAATATTTTCAGTTCTGTGAAAAACCAACCAGTCTCACCTGTTCTTACAGTCTAATCTAACAAGAGGAAGAGCAGCAAAATAAAAGAGTTTATGAAGTTATGCACCACTTTCAAATACAGTAAAACAAAGTTGAGTTTTTTTTTTTATTATTGGTGCTTCTTTTCATTGCTGTAATGTTCACAGAAAAGGTAGGAAATACAGTCCAATTCAACTATAAGCCAATTAAATCCCATTATAATACAACTCCATCAAATACAATCTTTAAATGTTTTCTGGAATTTGGCAGCTGTGATTTATATTGAAGTGTGGCCAATCACAGGTATCAGACTTTTGTTTTTAAAATGACATCAGTGTTTTAAGAAGGTTTTATAATTTGTCTCTTTCATACAGGAGAACAGCCTCTGATTGTTTATTACAAAGGAAAACACATCTCAGACACATTGGCTTATCTTTTCATGCCTGGAGGCCACGAATTCCTTTTATGTGTTGGTTTCTCCCAACCAATTATCTAATTATGCAAAACATTTTTCATTTGCATCAATATGCAGTCCAGCATCAGAACCAGGAGCGTTGACATCAGGGTTTTGTACGTGGAAATAAATGTTTAACACTTTGATATTTGAATACCAAAGTTGTGGCTCATTGGATGACACAACTCTGGTATTCAAAACCTTGTACCTCTGGTGACAACTGACAACAGATCAGTTTGTCACATTGGTCACACTTTGTTGTCCAGATTTTAAAATCTCAACAACACACTCGTACTATGACTAATTTTGCCTTATTATTATTACCCACATCCACTGGTGACATCACTAAAAAGTGAGCAGAGTCTCTAGAAACAGGGAGTTGTCCTCTGACCGGAGCAGGGAGAGACACTACTGCAGATCCTCTCTCACTGCCGTAAGAGAGAGACTACGGAGGTCGCGTTGCATGATACTTAGACAACCTCATCCTGTAGTGACGAGCTGTGCAGGCGATGCTGCTGATGGCAATGTGGATATGTTAAAAAAAATGACTTCAAAATGATTAAAATATCCTTTTAAAAAATTATTTGTCATGATGATTAAACATCTGACCACTGTAGTTAATGTTGTACTTCCAATAAGTTGAATCTTTTATTATTTCCACAAAATGCCTTCAAACTTTACTAATTACAAATTTAAAATTCCCATTAATGACAGAAGCAAGGGAAGACAACCCCTTCTTAAAAATATATATAAACTTCTCTGATTGATCGCATAAAACAGGCCATCATTTCATAAAACTTCCTAAAACTTAAAAAAAAATGTTTAATTGGATTTAAAATCTTTGTTTGACTCCCAGCGCAGGATGAGTCACTGAGTTTGAATTATTTTTCTTTGTGTACCTTAATAAAAGCTGCTTCCACAGAAAACTGAGTCCAAAGGATTTCCCAGAGGAGTGTCGTTAGAACAGGATCTACTGCTGCTCCATCATAGATTCTTCTGTCTTTTATAGTAAAACATTCACTTCCACTCATGCTTCCCTTTTTAGTCACGGCACCACATGAAACGCCCAGCTGTAAGCCGTAACGCTGTCGGGGACCAGGGAGTTCAACGGGACTACGAGGTTAGTTATCAGCGTCGGGGGCCCATTAGGCTTCACCTCGTCACTTCTCTCGACGCTGACTGTCAGATTGGCAGTCGCCTCCATTTATCATCACGACTCTGCCTCGGCGCTGAGGAGCTAACCAAGAAGTTGAAAGGCAGGTTTACTGAGCCATCTGAGGACACGATGTGGAAACAGTGACTCATAACCACATGGGAGAACACAGTGTGAAAGAGCACAGATTCTGCTTATTAGCATGTGTGTTTGGCTAAAAGGGCCCGGATGTGGATCTGTGTTCAGCTGAAGCACCAGACCCCAGAATCCTCCGGTCTGAGCTCGTAAACACGAGAGCACGTGGGAGGTTTGGAGTTTGTGCATGGATTTGGATATGCGTGGGTGGGCGGGGTGTTGGAGAAAGAAATTGAAAAGAAAAGAGAGAGAGGTGCTCGACGTATGCATTCTGTACAGTACAGCTCAACTTGTGTGTTTTAGCACAGCGGGGATTTCTTGGAGCTGATCTCAGCGAATTCTGTCGCGTCTCCGGCAGCGCTGGAGACTTGAATATTCATGAGGTGCTCTTGTTTTTTGGGTAAAAGCCTTGCGTAGCTCCGCGGAGGCGAGCAGACGAGGGGTTGGATTAGTCGTGTAGAGTGGGGTCAACCTTTGGCATCCGAGGGAGTTCATGTCAGCGCTGAACTCTTGTTTGGGTTAGTCTAAAATCAGGCTGCAACACTGAGAAGACAGAAACACCAATTATTTGAACTGATTTTCACATCAGCACTTACCTATTTGTATTAAGATACTTTCATCATAAACCTGCCATATATATAAATGTCTGGTGGAGGATCTACAGGTGGAAAGGGCCAATTTTATTCCTTTATCACTGTTACATTGTTATATAAAGAACACATTTTTAGTTGCTATTTGAGTTTTAGACATTTTTGTGTGCTTCTGTGTTCAGTTGTCTTTGGTGGCCATCTTATATCATTGCTAACAGATAGAAAAGGTTGAAACCAAACGTTAATTGGAAACTTTTGAACAAACATCTCATGCCTTCAATAAGAACCCAATGTACGTTAGCTAGCTTAATATCTGTAACATTGACTGAGTTATAGACATATTTGTGCTTGCTAACATCTATTGGCTGTGACAGCCATCTTTAATAGTGCTGACTCCAAAAGTTGTTGCTGATCATTTAAAATTTACTTTCTAAAAGTTTCACTCAAGTGTGTCCAGTGTTTTATGAGAAACTTTGCGCACAAACAAACAGGTTTGGCTCCAACAGATAATGGTGAAGTTTGAAACAAATATCTCAAGTGACCTGTTACTGCTCATAGCATGTGGTGGGGATGACTCTCTGCTATAAATACAACACATTTTAGCTCAGTGTTTGTTAAATTAACTGAGTTGTAACAAAAATTGTGTTCGCTAAGTTTGATTAGTTAATGAGATACATCCAATGATTACTTTCTAAAGATTTCCTTAAATGGCTTTCAACAAAAATTTAAAGGCATATTTGTGCAGTTTTGACTTGTTTTTAGCGCCCCCTAGTGTCCGTTTACAGTCAATGTAAGGTATCTAACTGGAGTATCTAACTGGAGTGTTTTTCTGCTACCACAACACCAATTTGTAACTCAACCTCAGTAAAACGTTCTGATCCAATGCCATTTTTGTGTTTGCAAATGTTGCTTGGCTATGGCAGCCATCTTGAATCAAGTTGACTTCAAAAGTGAAAGAGGTGTAGATGTGCATCTAATAACTGCTTTCTGAGAGTTTCATTTAAATCCTTCTAATGGTTTAAGGGATTTCTTGCTAACAAACAGGCACGTTGGACCATATCACCAGTGGAGGTTCAACATTGGAGGATGGGCCAGGCTGGGGCCAGCTGCATTTTTAGAGGGGCACAGTCTAAAACATAAACAAAAAACTACAAACATTGCCTTTAAGTATTTCAAATTTTAGTATAATTACAGCAATATAATATCAGCTATTCAGTAACAGTTGCTTTGGACACAATAACTTCAGTAAGTTTCAAAATAAAACCATTTTGCAAAAATACGTTGATCTTTTGGTTATCATTTCAGTGACAACATGAAACAGTATTTGTCCCTCATGCCTGAGACTCAGCACTTAGCAGGGGGGCCAAGCTTACTGTCAGGGGGACACTGGCCCACCCTGGGCCCCCCTAAAACTGCCCTTGCACATCACCCATTTATCATCTGTCACCAGCAGGTGAACAGCAGGATTTTCCCATCTTGTGTTTCCTCCAGCCCATCCCTCTGCTTCTATCTGTTTAATATTTCTCGTGCCCCCTCCTCTTGTGCATGTCTCGCCCCTTTGGCTAACAGGCCTACTTCCACCTCTGGCTGCAGCAGCACTGGTATGCCTGCATCTGCCTCTCTTATGTAACCCAGAGAAAGAAGGCGAGCCGAGCAGCGGGCTCGCTCCGTCTTTATGTGCTGGCTTCATTGAGCCTCAGTGATGCCCAGGGGTGCATGTTAAGCCCTGCAGACTGCGCACTGGAACATACATAAAGACAGAAGGCCCTCAGAGCAAAAAGCACAGCTCCTTCTCCCTGAACCATCCATCCATCCTCATCGGGTTTAAAGCGGAAATGAATAGGTTGACGTGTCTGGGTTTTCTTTATAAGGAAATGTTCTGTTCCCTCTGTCTGTGTTACACACTAATGCACAGAGATGGGGTAAAAGAGCTGGAGCTTTTATTGTGAAATGGATGCATCCTTTAATGGATTACAGAGTGAGGGACAGAGAAAGGCTTACATGATATGTAGAGAATAGAGAGAGGCGACGCACTAATGGAACTCACCATCATCCAATCATTTTCAAATCCAAAATATTTCCAGCAGTCTTTTAATAGCAGCGACCCGTCTCCCATTCTGAGGCGATTAGAATCACGAGCTTTATTAAGAGAGGACCTCTGGAATGGTGGAGTTGGATTTTCCTGCAGGGTTTTACAGAGTGCACCTGCCCTGATTAATATTGCATTGGGTCACAGCTAACAGTGATGGCAGAAAATTAGAGCCACGCTTTGCTAGCGTCGTTGGCTGCGCGAGTTTAGGAGGTCACTCTGGTTTTAGACAATCATCGATTAATCTGACATTTGAGTTGAATTCAACCTCTTCACCGCTGATTTTCTGGAGTAAAATGAGCCACGTTTTTTGATTTCACTAGTCACATTTAGCAACACGCTCACTGCAGGAGTTTTAACAAGAATCTAAGAGGAAAAACTGACTTTGGTCCATAAATCCATCTGCTGCTGTACATCCAGGTTTATTCATTGTTCATGGCTCTTTGAACAACCTCAGTTTTGAGAATCAGAGATCTGACTGGATTATAAGCTAACAGTTAGCCACGATGCACCAATTATAATGTGGATTTTTGTTTCTATTTATAAAACTCTAATTTTAAAAAATGTCAGCCATTTATACACTCTGAGACATGGTTATTTACATAGATTTACAGCTAATAAATTAGTGGAAGATCTGAAACCAATTCCTATTTCTGCCAGAATATATAATGTGATTTGATGGTAAGGTCAAGGTTTAAACGTGTGTGGAACAGCCTTTAGATGAACTGCTAGAACATTTATGAGACTAGATTAGGGTGACCGTATTTAGATTTTTGAAAAAGAGGACACAGGGCTCATGAAACACGACTGTAAAAAGACTGTTTAACTAAAGAAAGCTTAAACCTATTTAAAGTATGCAGTCTCTATGTGGGTAACAACCTTCTTTCACAAGTCAAAAAGTACAAAGATTACCTCATATAACCCAGCCGGTGGTGGGGGGGACTCAAACCTACAATCTTCTTAACTGCTGAGCTAATCCCTCCCGATCAATTTTTTTCAGTAAAATCTTAGTGTCTGAAATCATTTTGTAAATTAAACACCATTACTTGCTGTTTGTATTGTGAGAGGGATGATGGCACATGCAAGATGGACAGTTTTATTTGCACTAGTTAATTTAAGAACAGTGAAAAACTATAAAAACCAGACATTTTCATTAATCTGTGAACCCCCCACCTGGACAGAACTTGAAAAGAGGACATGTCCGGGGGAAAGAGGACGTTTACTAGATGACAGAAATCCAGTTTGTATCCAGCATCACTCGGATTAGCTGTTAACTAATCTGTGTTTCTCTAAGCTAAGGTTGATCAGAGAGCTATACAACAGGAAGTTGAAGTATCCCATCCATTTTGACCTGCAGGAGCAGCTCCTCACCCCGAGGGGGAGTCGAGCCCCAAAGAGGGGGTAAGCTCATTTCAGCTGCTTGAAATCTTTTTTTTTTTATCATTACCCACAATTCATGACCCTAGGTGAGGATTGGAATTAGTAAATCAGCAACTTTTCCGTTGTTTACTAATTGGTACAACTTCCTCCACCTAGAGCAGTGGCTCATTCCCAACTTGGAGTTGAATCCATCATTTTCCAGTTGAGGACCTCAGAATTAGAGGTGCTGATCCTCATCCCAGCTGTTCACACTCAGCTAAACTCTGGATTATTTACATTCAAATCAGACCAATGTTTTTATGGACGATGCTGATTTTAAAAGTTTTTTCCTAAAACACCAACATGAACATCAGTTGATTCAACTGAATTTAATCCCATTTACTTAAAACTCACGAGTTCACAATAAAATGCATCACAAAGCAACAAGACCAGTTCATCTACGATTCAGATTAAAGCCAATTTAATTAACTTGTAATAAAATTTGATTCACTAGATTAAAAAAAAACACCAATTTTTATAAGGGAACCAGTAGATTGTTTTGCATCTTCAGTACGAAGGGCGACAGTGGAAAGGAAAACACTTTTAACAGGAAGAACCCATCAGCAGAACCAGGCTCATACGAGTTCTGTCTCTACGACGGGGTAAAGTTATAAACTATATAGAAAAACATTTGTTCTTGATTCCTACATAGTGAGTTTGTAACAGCTGTTGCTGCACCTTGTTTCTCCTGCTGATTCAAGTACGCACAAACATGTCTGATAAAAGATTACTATAAATATCAGGACAAAAACTTCCAGTTAAAATATCCTCAAAAGTTATTTTTCTCTCAGCTCAAAGAGATTTAAGGAAAACAAAGCAGGCTAACATGAAAAGGGATGTTTACATTTTATTTGCTCTGTTTCTCTTCTTCTTTTCTATTTTCTCCCTAAAGCAGTGATCAGGACCGAGGAACTCCCTCAAGGACCTTCGAGGGCTTTTCCTCTGGTGGCGCTGAGGATGAAAACACATTAGTGACATAACAGATAACATGTGGAGTATGAATTCAAAACGCTTTGATATTCCTCCAAATAAAACCCAGACTAATGCTTGGTTCAGTCTTCTGTGATTTTTCAAACTTTTTCTCTTATATAAAATCCAGACCTGTTGTAGCACAGCAGCCTGTTTATCAGTGATTATATTATTTAATCACCTGATTAAATGTTAATATGAAATAATTGAGTTAATCCCTGGAATTTCAGCCCCTAAATGTGATTATATGAGTCTTCTGACTTGATTTATCCTTAATGTCTCAATATAAAACACAAGAGCACTCATAAAAAACTGTTATACAATTAGTAATTACAAGTATTTTGATCTGTATGAAATTATTATTGTTTAAAACTCACCAGCACTCAAAGTTGTGTTGCTGCTTTGTCCTGCTGCCATCGTTTCCTGTTGTTGAGTCTCATTACCTGTCATTACCAGTGACCCGGTGCAGCTGATGGCCTCTTGCTTGGCCGGGTACTGCCCCGTTGGCCTTTGTTTGCCCCCCCTGTCTCATTGCCGGTCTCCGTGTCCTCGCACAAGTCCGTAAATGTTGCTCTGCAGCGGCTCCACACCTGATCTGAGCTCTGACCCCGGCGCGCTGAGTTCACCTGTCGTCACCGAGTTACAGCACCTGTATAATTCATCCGACGTCTCAGTTGACCCATGATAAACACTCTGTTATCATTTAGGATCCGGTGTCTCATTAGCGTCCCCCTTCAGCTCCCTCTCGTATGGCATTTCGGTGACTTCAGTGGGCTTGCCAGCAGCCACACTCGCTTTATAAATCCATTATTCATCCCTGAGTTGTTGTGATTGGTTCTCGTTGGGGCCGAAGGGCTCCGTCGGACACTTAAGACACGCCAGTAAGCGGTGGAGAATTACAGTGGGACACTTTTTTCCTCTTCAAAGTCCCTCAGGGGTCTCCTCCGTAACAGTGGATGAAATGCACCCCTTTACCGGATACTTTACGGATGTGCTGAGCGTGGTGGTGGGACTGAAGGGGACTCACCTGGGCTCAAGTGGTGTAGAGTTAAGGGATATTCTCAGTTTAGTAGGCCTTTGTGTTGAGTTCGTAACCCATCATAAGCACAACGTTGGCTTCAGTTGGACAGACTGCTGAGATTGGAGTCTTAATACCAAAAAGACACTTTTGTAAAGGTTGAGGTGTGTATGGGTACTCACGCCAGAGTAGAAACCAAAACACATCTGAGATGGTCACTGCCATCTTGTGTGGACCTTTTTAAAAATTTTACCTTAAGTGTCATGATCTAAGGATCTTCATGGCCTTAATTAAGCAAAAGTAGCCACGATGACAAGAGCAATACAGTGTGTAGCTAGCTTACATAATAGCAGGTAGATCTGGCAGTCAGAGATGACATGTTATCTTAAAATAGACCCCAAAGTGAGCAGGTATACAAAAAAATAGAAGGGGTCCAAGGATTTAACCCTGAGGGATGCCACAGGATAATGGTGAAAGTTTTCTATATGGACAAAACCAATCCAATACATCTTTAATCCCACCCACTTCTCCAGATAACGGATCAGATTGTTAGCACTGCTTTTAGGTCTAAGAAAAAAATTCTAATATCACAAAACATGAATGCCTATACCCATTAATTAGGACTTAGGGGGTCTGACAAGTTCTGCAATATCTTGCAAAAATAGATCAATGTCGCTAATGGCTGCCGTAACTCTTTTCCAACACAACTTTTCTCTAAACTATCGACAACAGCTACAATGTGTTTGAACCATAAAGGTCTGAGCTTTGCTTTCAGGTTAAAAAAATCTGGTCTTTGTTTATCTCCTTGAAGTCAACTGGTATTATTAGCAATTAGCTGCCATACAAAATACAGGATTTTGAGCAATCACATTTTTAAAAGAACATTGAACAATATTCTACTTAAAACAAGAATTATGTTTTGTAAAATTGATCAACCTACTGCGTTCTAGCAGCGAACTAAATACACATTAGCAGCCAAAAGCCAAACAAATCCCTCAGGGTTTGTTGAAAACTAAAACTAGGCTTAAAGAAGTGTGACCTACACTGATGGTCATGTTGCACTGTGGCCTGTGGAAGCTGATCATGCTCTCTGTTTGTTAAAATGTTAACTGTTGAGCTTGAGAAGGTGATAGCGCATTACATCAGCTGGCCCTAAGCCACCAATAATCAGTGCTTCCTTACAGCAGCAGAGAGCAAAGACAGTGTAATCATTACTAAAACCGTCTGCTTGAAGCATCCGTCAGTTTTTAATTGGCCCCACTGAACTACTGTACACATCTGGTTTTACCTGGAGATGAATTGGTTTAGAACCAGCTGTCAGGTTGACGTTTGTTGTGTTGTGGCTGCGTTCCCACATCACGACTAATGACTTCAGATGGAATTATATTATCATAGTAAACAGAAGCTGTAAAAATAAGTCATATAACACTCAGCACTTCTCACCACCATGATGTCAAAAAACTAGCTACAGATATTTCTAATTATGGGTAATCATTGGAGAGAAAACAAAAACTGACTCATATTTAAATGTAATTATTCAGTTTTTGTTTGTTTTTTTGCACAAAGTGAATGAAATGAAGAAAGAACTTTTTAGTCCAGATTTCTTTTGGCGTAGATTTGCTCATGACGTTGGTGGGGACCAGGAGACAGGACGAGATCGGGGGAGGGGGGGTTGAGCGCAAGCCGAAACAGGAAGAGAAAAATAAAAGAGTCGCTCAGATCCATACAGTCCAGACAGGCCCAAAGTGACCCCACTGGGAAAAGTCCACATCCAGACCCGGGGCAGGTGCGTCAGCGTGGGCAGCTCGGCACGGTCGACCTGGACGCAGATCCGCGCATTGGATCGAGTTTCTGGTGTGGAAAATTCAGTGATAGCTGGGTATTGGTGGGGACACGTCACTTCCATCCATGTCAAATCTACGCCCATAAAATAAAACATCTCTCAGTATATTTTAGATACTTTTAGGCAAACCTCAATGATTGTTTATTGTACTAATTCACTGAAAATTTTAGACACAATCATTGTGTTGTAAATGTTGTCATTTTGGTATTTTCTTACTCGGGGTGTCTCTGCATTAGGGGCCAGTGGGGCCAGGCCCCATCAGCTGTCACTTTGGAGCTCGCTTAAAATAATCAGTGGAAGAAATAGTTTGTTTTAGAGTCATATAGTTTAAACTCCATTCTGTTACCAAGTAGATTCTGTTATAAACAGTTTTGTAAATATATATCTAAGTCTTAAATCCTCTTGAGATAATAAAGTTGGGGCCGGCCCACCAGCACTCGTTTAAATAATGAACATCTGAGTTCACATGCACAGCCTGCTGTCAGTAGACATTCATGGGGAGCAAAGTCCGGCGCCCCAAACTCAGATCGTCCAATTAAAATACAGGAATATCACACATGACGTTATATGGAATAGCAGTGGTCCAATCTTTATTGTTGGTTAGCTTGTTGGCTAATGGCTACAAAGACAAACAAAAAGTTAAGTATATACGGTATATATGTCCCACTTAAAGCAACAGTAAACAGTTTTTTACACTTTAATCCAGAGCATTAAAATTGATCTAATAGATTTTTGAGTTAGAAACTTGACCATTTTCATATTTGCCACCACTCTACACCCCTCTACTGGTCAGATACCGCACTAAACAGTTTTGAGGACCGGGTAGGCATTCTAGATGATGTCACTACCTGTTTTAGTTACCAGGTGTGGCAACGGTCTGGGAGGAGTGATGGTTTCAGCGAGGGTTTCGCGGTTTAACCAGTCTGACTATTAACAACGTAGTGAAATATTGTAGAAAAGAATGTTCTGAAAGGTTAGGTCTAAACCTAACCTGGTCCCCCCCCCCTCCCCGGTTCTCCGGCTTGACGTTAAAGTTCTCGCTTGGGTGGACTGGAACATGGCCGGTCCACTCAGGTAACACCCTGAAACTTAGAAAAGTTTCGGGTGTCAGAGCAAACATTCAGGGGGTTTTGTGGAGCCAGTGAGGCCGAGAATCAGGCCTCCATCCTGGGCAAAGAGCAGCTGGTTCATCCCCCCTCCCGGACTCTGATTCTCCAGCTCGATGAGAGCCGAATGGCCTCCTCTGCTGCGACCTGACTCGAGCGCAGTGGTGCCAGCATAGCCACGGGTTTAGTTATTTTGGTATTTGTCAAAATGTTCAGGAATGTCAGGCAAATAATTTAATGTTTCCCAGTATTGTGTAAAAACCAAAAAAGAAAAAAAATCCAGATTAAATAATTACTGTAATAACAATAATGTGATACAATTACTGTAATAGCAATGAGCAATAATCACTCATGGTGTTTGTAGCTTTCTCTGAGCTGTGCCTCTATTTCTGGTGTTTTAATGAAACGCAGAAGAAAACATAATGTGTTTGATTTTTTTATTTCCCAGTATTGAGATTAAAGTCAAAATATCAAAATCATAGACAAATATCTCAATCAAGAGAACCCCAGTGTTCTCCTGAATCAGAGTGCGTTTATTTTGTGTTTTATTATTTTTGTAATGGAGGATTCTGGGTGAGTTTTTACTGGGGAAAAAACAAAAAAAGGACCAAACATTTAATTAATCAGTTCGAGGTTCAGTCTTTACGCTGCAGCTGGACCCACTACAGAACTCTGAACTTTTTCAATCCTACAAAATAAGAGTCTCAACTTCAAAATATCTTAAAACATGAACAAAACATATGAAGCCTTAAAATTTTTCTAATAATTACTAATTACTGTTCTCCAGTAAATCACATGATGCAGCCTAAACTGTTTTCCTTTCCAGATGTAAATTATGATGCACCAGTCTTTAACATAACTGCATTATATATTTTACAATAAAACCACTTAATAATAAATAAATGAAACACCTTAACTTCTTTAAAATTCTCACTTGTAACGGGTAAAGACGTAGAGCTGTATAATGCAGTTACATAAGCCTGCAGAAAATCAGGCTTCTCAGGGCTCTTTAGGCCTAGAGATGAAAGTTTCATGCTGGCGTTTCTTATTAATCACTTCCTGTCCAATAATAGGCGCTTGTATAGCATGATGTGAACCACTTAGCCCCTTTAATGGTTTCCTTGTGTGAATGTTTTCAGCCTGACTTACATTAAGCACATCTGCTCCCATTAGCTGGAGCGGTGCAGGAATAAACCGGAGTCTAACGGAGCGCTGAGCCCACGGACACGTCTCAAACATCTAGAAGGTCAATTCCAATTCTTAAAGGCTCATTAAAGAATGATGACGAGCGTTTATATTCATGTCGTTTTCTGAATGAGGCCTCTGCTCATCACTGTGTCTGGAGAGTTTGTGGTCAAATTAGGAAATGGAAATCTTTTTTTTTTTTTTTTGGCTATGAAAGCTGACTGTGGACAGGCGGCCTCAGCTGACCAATAAGAGTGGGCCACCAGCCGCCCACCTGGTGACTAGACCTGTGTGTGGGTGGACGTGGTGAAGAGGACACTGCTGATTTTCTCTGGTTACATGTACGGTCTCTACAGATTTCTGTTCTATTTACAACAAATACCAGAACGTACTGGGATTCTTATTATTTATTAATAAATATTAAACTATGATGCACATGCTTGAATGAGATGCTTATTTTATAATTTAAACTTATTTTCAGATATTTTGTCAGTAAAACATTCCACGTTTCAAAGATTTGTATTGACAGATGTCTGGGGAGTTTCCTGGACATGAATACAAAAATGCTGACGCTGCTTAGCTCTGACTTTGGCCCGATGGCACGAAGCTCCATTATGCTGGAATAAACACAGAACTGTTCTTGGATGGTCAGGAGGAGTTCCTCCTGGATGCTGTTTAGGCACCATTCTTTATTCATGTTGTGCTTTGAGGCTAAACTGAGTGAGTCCCTCCCTTGGCTGAGAAGGATGCTTTACTGCTGGCATGACACAGGACTGATGGAGTTACTCTACTTTTCTTCTCCAGGTGCCATAAAGGGATTCATGAGAGAAAATGACATTTCCTCCAGTCCTCATCAGTGCAATTCCTGGACTTTTAGCGGAATATCAGTATGTCCCTGGTGGTTTTCTCAGACAGACGTGGCTTCTTTGCTGCCCTTCTTTACACCAGGTCATCCGCCAAACCTATTATCCTTGCAGATGCAATAACACCTTCCTGCTGCCATTTCTGAGCAATCTTTGCTCTGCTGGACCCCAGATTCGGGCTCGTATTCATCATTATCCACTTATCTGAGTCCACATTGTAAATCAGCAGCCCCAGAAGAAAAGCCCTGATTCTCCTCTTCCTCAGCAACCTCCACGAGCTCATCTGGTGGGACCCCAAAGCATTCACAGGCCAGTCTATCCCTCCAGCATGTCCTGGGTCAACCTGGAGGCCTCCTGCTGACAGGACAAGCTTCAAACACCTCCCCCGAGAGGCATCCTGACCAGATAACTGGACCACCTTCTTCTCTTCTCAGGAGCAGCAGTGATTCTACTCCAAGCCCCTCCTGGATGTCCGATTTCCTCACCCCGTCTCTAAGACTGAGCCTGGCCACCCTGTGACGGAAACTCACTTCAGCTGCCTTATTTACGATCTTGTTTTTTAGTTATTATTGGGTCATTACCCAAAGATGACCATAGGTGAGGACTAGCAGTGATATCTTGCCTATGAAGCCCTTATTGTGCAATGATGAATACACGTGTCCATGTAGGTAGCCAGAGGTTAACAGAGGAAGAGGAATCATTTCAAGCACCACCAACAGTTTAAAGCATTAGTTTAAAACGGTTTCTACTAATAAAACTCAAATAATAATATAACATTGACTCTGATTTCTCAGTGTTGGTGCAGAGAAACACATAAAAAGAGGAAGCCAGAATATATTTACACATATAATCATGTACACAGTTACTTCTATTCTGTAAATTACACCAACTGTCAGCAAATACAGAGAGCCAGCAGGCTGTTTTCTACCCCGTGCTTGAATAGATGAAAGACTCAACATTATAACTAAAGATCAGCTTAATTCAATCATTGGAATACAGTAAATGATCAAATTGTGCTAAAAAGAAAATATTAAGCATGTGCTTGTCTCTGCTTTAATAATTAGGAGCTGATGTTAGCTAGTTGTTTGTCCTGAGAGCTAGCCTGCATTAAATCACATCTATGACCAAAGCTAATTCAATTGTCTTCATTGCTTGCAAATAATCTTTTAATTAATTGAGGATTATGAACGTTGTGTACCAGTAAATGTGTATTAACATAAAAAATAATGCTTGCCTTC
Source organism: Callopanchax toddi (assembly GCA_006937965.1). Classification (NCBI taxonomy): domain Eukaryota; kingdom Metazoa; phylum Chordata; class Actinopteri; order Cyprinodontiformes; family Nothobranchiidae; genus Callopanchax; species Callopanchax toddi. The sequence goes on from SSNR01000128.1 coordinate 1,668,029, forward strand.
AGGCCGTGGCTGACTTTAAAAAATGTTTCCATCAACTTCCCCTTGCAGGCAGCTAGCTGAAGCCCTTCTAGTGCAGCCAAGGAGTACATCCTGAGAACCACTGATGTAAAGGTTGATAAAATAGTGTTGACCCACTATAGCAAATTATTTAGATGGCAGCAGTTCACTTTGTTCTTGGTCCTGCTCAGACTAGCCATTAGCTCATCAAGCTGATCAAAACTAATCTTTGTTTCTTCAAACTGAGGTTGTTGAATACGTTAATATCTAGATAACTTTATCATACATTGTAAATGAAAACCTGCCTGAATGTTTTACTATATTTTCCTGTTTTGTTCTGAACTTTAACATCAGCTGATTGGGAACTAGCGACATGTTTTGCCACACTCTGTGTTGAGTTTCTGTCTTAAAGGAGTTTTAGATTCCTGTTGTGGATTTAAAGTGACAGCTCTCTCGTTAGGTACCATGGTTCCTGTCAATCAGCCAGCTGCAGCAGCTCATTAAGGTCTGGAAGCTCTTACTTACGTTAACACTCATTTGCACAGTGAGGCTTGTACAGGTTTTACTTTTTTAAATGTAATTTACAACATTCATATAATCCTTTTTAACAAATAGTAATGTGAGAAATTTCAACAAGATTTAGGATGTTTTTATTTAGATGTTTCATAACAATAAAGGGATCTTAGAAGTGTGAGATAAAATAATTGAGAAACACTGGCTTACAGGATTATTTTGATTGTATAATTGCCAGATAAATAGCTATTTAGTAGCCTGGCAAGCCAGACTATATGTGGATATATTGTCTGGCCATGATCTATTGAAATAACTCATTCATAGGGGCGGGATAAACGGTTGTCAATCAAACTGTCTTTACATGCTATTGGATTGGATAGCGCTAGGACCAATCAGAGGCGTTTAGCAACAACCTGAGCCAGCTGGTAAATTAAACTTTTACCGTATTCTGTCGGCAAAGCACCTAATACATCTTTTTTCAAAATAAAAGACTTAATTACCTCTATCTGTTTGCGTATTAAAGAAAAGCCCAAATCTAAATCGTCCAAAGTTGATGACAAGAGTTTTATACAAATGCAGTTCCTGAGCTGCCGCCATGTTGTTTAATGTCAAAATCGAAGCTCTGCCATCATTGGCTGATCCCGCCCACCAAACCTTTAAGAGTGTTGTGATTGGCCCAATACGAGACTGACCGGACCAATCAGTGGGCTGCGGCGGTTCCAATGGAGCATGGCTAAGTCTGCAGAGCAGAACTGACGGTATAGTTTATTAGGCTAGCCATTTTGCAGAAAGTTTTTTTTTTACACAGAAACACATTTTAAATTATTTAAAAATATTCATTTATTTGAGCAGTTTCACTCTTTAATTTTCCCATTAAAAAGCAATGAAAATGTTTCTTTTTTCTATGTTTATTGATTTGTGGCAATAAGGTTTATAATATTGTGTAAATTAATATTATTATATATAAAATAAAAGTTTAGTATGTTGACTTAAATCTATAGGTTTAGGGATTAGAATGTGCTCTACGATGCAGCTGATCTGCCAGTTAAAGGGTTCACAGAATTATTTCTTTTAATATTTATTTTTTAACAACTCGATGCCACAGTAAAATCAATAGCAGGTTGATGTATTTTTAAAGAGGGGTTCATTTTTGCAAAGTTTCAGAAACGGCAACATTTTCTTTTATGTTTGACGGTTTGAGTTTAGCGCTAACGCACAAATGTGTCTCATCTTTTTGTCCTTTAATTTTAAAAAATCTCTTTCTCTTTGTACCTCTACATATAAAACTGTGGAGTTTGTAATGTTTTATAATAATTTTGCCCTCTTTCAACTTGTATCCCTGCTTCAGGCCTGAGCCGAACTCCTCGTCCTGCAAGGTGATGCCACCGAGCAGAAACGCTTCTTTTTTTATTTTTGTGTTGAAGAGAGAACAAAGCTTTTTTTTCTAACTTGCTGACAGTCTACTCTCTGTCAGTCACCAGAGCTTTGGATTAGCCCGTGCTGACGGTTGGCTGACCGACCCATACTGGGAGCGAATGCTCTGCCCTTCCCGTACTGTCGCCTGTCAGCATCTTTCACATAAAATACGATCCAGATGCAGAGCCTCTCCACTCCCATCACACTTCTCCCCGCTGTGTCTTCCAGCAACCCCTTGACAGCAGATTTTTTTTCCATCCCAACAGCACAAAATATAGCCCACGGCTCGTCACTGCCCGAAAAAAAGTGTTTAGTTACCTCGGCTTTCTTGGCACCCAAATAAAAAACAACAGAATGAGAGGAGTGGTATCAGGGGTTGGTGGGTTACATAAAAACAGGACAAATTAACGTAAGATCAAAGCATCAACCAGCCTGTCACAACATGTTATCTGGATAATTAAATTGTTCCTGGCAGCACCCAGAGAAGAGTGTTCAGGTTGGTTTGAGTTTTAAATCAGAAAAGGGAAATTAAAGGAGTATTTTGGTCATTTTTAGTGGCATTCTATCATTTACATCTACTGGTGACATCACATCTGATCAGGAGAGACGCTGCGTAACAAACTAGCGGCTAAATTTCACATTTTTGAAACAATCCCTAATTTAAAAAGTCATACTGATATTAGAATGCTAGATTCCTCTACAATTTATAGTTGTGTGAAAAAGTATTTGTCCCCATCCTGATTTCCTATGTTTGTCACACTTAAATGTTTCAGATAATAATAATAATAATAATCTTTATTTATAAAGCGCCTTTCATACAGAAAAAAACTGTAACTCAAGGTGCTTAACAAGTTAAAATGACCCCACATAAACCCCATTCCCATCCCTCCCCCATAAAAGGCACACATACGCAAACACACACACACACACACACACACACACAAAGGACATTGGATCATCAAACTAAGACAATCTGAGTAAATACAAAATGCTTGATTGGATGATTTTATTGTTTAAAGAAAAAAAGCTACCCAAATCAATGTGGCCCTATATGGAAAAAGTTATTGCCCTTTGTTAAATCATGAATAGCTACACCCAGGTCTGATCACTACCAGACCTGTAAGAGATCAGTTCAATAGAACCTGTCTGACAACATAAAGGAGGCTGAAAGATCTCAAAAAGCAACACATCATGTCCTGTTTTAAAGACAGTTGAGAACAAAAAAACAGAACAACATCCAAAGTCCTGCAGGTCTTTAAGGTCAGAGGTCATCTGCAATGAGAGATGGGACAAAAATGTCCTCCATGAGAAAGTTCAAAGGTTAAAACCCACTTTGAGTGACGTCACCGATGGTCTTAACTGTAGATAAAGAACTAGAACACATTGTGATCAAAATATCCCGTTACCATTTACAGGAACATTCTCCAGAGGCATTGTGATTCTCAGACTGACACAAGATAAAACGGTCTCACTCTGAGCGGTCAGCATAACGCACATCGGCGTTCTAGATTACCTAAACTCCAGCCGGGCCGCGGAACCTTTTGTTTAAGCTACATTTGAGCCGTTTGTGTTTTGTTCAGACGGTGTGTGTATTGGTGATGAATTATAGAGAAGGTTGGCATGTGTGTGTGTGTGTGTGCAGATTTCTAGGGTTCGGGGTTGGTGGGGGGGAGGACGCTTCAGACAATCTCACTTTCATTTGCAGCTACTGTTGCACTTTTCCATTGCATGCTAATATTAAATTCCTTTATTTTCTGCATTAATAAAGGTCATAGGTGAATCTGATTCTCTGGCGGGACCTCGAGTAGCGTCCTCGTCTTGGACGTCCTTGCCCGGTCTTATCTGCAGTGCCTCCCCCAGCACCCCTGCATTATGTTGCATTTGCATCATATTGCCTCTGCACTGCCTCTGCAAGACTCTTTTCACTCTCCCGTCTTCTCTTGCCCTTTCTCCGCCCCACCCCCACCCCCCGTCTCCAGTGTCAGGTTGGTGCCAGTCTGCAGGGGCTCGACTGTGAGCCGTCGTGCATATGGGGGGGAGCAGGACATAAAGCTCAGTTGGGCTGCGAAGGTAGCTGAGTGCAGTGCTGGCAGGGAACATGCAATGAGGCAGGAAAGATTACATTGCGGTAAAAAATAAATTAAAAAAGGTTGAAGGGGTGGGATGTGACTGGCGGGGCGTGTACATCGGAGAGGAAATCCCGAGCAGGAAGATCCCAGCTCAGCTCTTTCTTTCCTCCTTTCCCCTCCTCCCTCCTCTCTTTGATCCTACCCCTCAACTTATTTTTTCCCCCATGTCTTAGAACTGATCTCTACGTTCAGGATGAGCTGTTGATGCAGTACACTGCCACTAAATGAAAGATGTAAGCAGCCTGTATTGCTTTTTGCATGTTTGCAAGTTGGCTTTGCGTTTTAATGTATGTCATAGTGAGTCAGCAGGGCCTGACCGTGTCACCGTGACATTGACAGTATCTCCCATAGATTCTACAGAAAGTACAATGGCAGACTCTTACAAGTGTCACAAAGCACACCATCCTCAAAATCCTAATAATGACTGTTATGACTCGTGACTAAGAGTCAGATCAATCTAAAACAAGGTTTCACAAATCTGATAATGTAAGATGTATCCATACAAGAGTTAAATCAACATGGCATTCCTTAAGTAACAGTCAACGTTCAGTTAACTAGTTTTGAGATCTTTATCTAGGCTATGTTTTGGCTGTAAACTCCAGTTACTTTTCTGTGAGTGATGTTTGTGAAAGTGGATGTCTGTGAAAAGGTTATGAATTTATATCTTACCTGTCATAGAACAACCTGAGTTTGAAGAAATTGGAGGTTAGTTAGCTAATGAGTAGCCACAGTGAGATCCTCAATAAAGTTTGTTGCTTCTGTCTTAAAACAGCTTGTGTATCGCAGCAATAAGACAGCCGGTATATTACTGCTCTCTTAAAACAATTTGTGTATTGCTGCAAAAATCTTTACCATAGACCTACGCTTTAACTGGTGCATGCACACTGGAACCCCCTTCATTACAAAGTAGAGCCTTGGGGTGCAAAATGTAGTGACCGAAGCATGCAAAGATTACCCGGAAGCTCGCTTGTGGAGGTTTTATCATAGAGAAAACTAACCAATCCTTTTTGACAGCTGATTGATTCCATATCGTGTCCTGATTTAATCAACTCGATGGTGAGTCATTTGTTTTTTTTATTTGTTTTATTAACAATGTGTCGCTGAGTCCCCCCATTCAAAAACACATATGAGCTAATGGCTAGGGAGAGCTAGCTCTGTCCTGATGAGTGATTTTATTCAATAAAAAGCAACATGTCTTTGTTATCATTGTGGCCAAATGTTAGTGGAACACTTATAGTGTTGATTGAAAACTTTGGTTCATGTAGTTTCGTCCGTTTTGAAGTTTTTTGTTACTTTTTCTTAAAATGCCAAAGTGGTCTATGGTAGTTTTGTGAGTGATCTGAAATCTGAATTTAACTCATTTTGATGGGACCCATCAGTGGATTTGACTTTATTTTGTTGTTAATTAACTTCATCATAAAGCATCCTGGGTATTGCTGCTTTCATAAAGGAGCTTATGTATTGCTGCCATCATAAAACACATTGAGTTGTCGCTCCTATAAAACAGCCTGTGCATTGCTGTCCTCTTAATACATATTAGGTATTGCTGCAGTCTTAAGACATCTGGGTGTTGCTGCTATCATTAAACATCTTGTGTTGTATTAATGTAATCTTAAACAACTTGTGCATTGCTGCCATCTTAAAACAGCTTGTATTTTGCTGTCATCTATAAAGTATTTCCATATTGAATCCCTCTTAAGGCAGTTTGCACACTGCTGCCATTCAAAAACTACTAGTATATTGAAGTCATCTTAAACAGCGTATGTACTGTATTTTGGTGTTGTCTTAAAACATTTCTGTATTGCTGCCATTCTAAAACAACTCCTGAATTATTGTCATCTTAAAACAGTTCTTGTTCATATTGTCAAGATGGAGAGATTCTCTTCCACCAACATTCAGACATTGGGTCAGGGAGACGATGAGTCACCAGGTAAAGATTAGACACTGTCTGAGGGGCTCGGTTAGGAAATGTAATGCCATTTGTATCCTATTTTGATCATTTATCTGTTGATAATTTCTTGTGACTATCTCTTGCTTTTGTTTACCTATTTTGATTTGGTGAAACCTGGTTCATGTCTATCTTTTTTAGTTTGATCCAGTGTAGCAGGGTATTTTTTGTTTTGTCTAAAATTGTAAAATTAATAAAAAAAAAAAAAGACCTTGTTAAAAAAACAGCTCTTGTATTCCTGCAGTTTTAAAACAGAGTGTGGACTGGTGCCATCTTAAAACAGCTCTAATCACTAAAATTTCATAATGCTTTAGGAAGGCATGGTTTTATGACTGTTTACTATTACATACATCAGTTTTCTGATTTCTATGATTACTTCTTCCAGCAGAAATTAGAGGTGGAGCTATTTTTGTTAGAATTTTATAAAATGCCTGCCCAAATCACCATGTAATCTGAAAGTAATGACAGTGTAGAACAGCTTTTTATAAGAACTGCTATGAATGTTTTGAGATTAAAGTTATTAAACAAAAAATCCACATTTCCCCAGTTAGAATTCAATCAGCTTGTTTGTTCAGTCAGAACTAATCCACGACAATAGATTTGAACAATTTATTTCAGAGATGGTTATAGTCAAATTGATTTCAACAAATTCTAAAAGTTGCAACACTTTACTTTTGTCTTCCTTTTTTTAAAGGTAGAGCCCAAAGTTCACTGCTTCTTCCCTTTTTCTTTTTTTTTTTAGATTACTAAGGAGATGTTTCTTGAGGTTTTAGGTAAGTGTAAAAACAGCTTCCATACTTCCTCTAATTTGTTGTGTTATTACGTTTTTTGTTTTTTTTGTGACAGAGTTTCCATGCCTTACAAGTCTCTAGGTTGTGTTTTTGTGCAAGTTTGAATAAAATGAGAAGAACTCTTTGAAATAATAGATTTCTAATATAACTATTTCTAACAATTAACACCTGTCATGACTAACAGCCCTAACAGAGGTGTTATATTCTCACATTTATTCCATTTATATCTTATAAGTTTTGCACTATAATGAGGAGGAGGGACTTCATATTGCTCATACAAAAAAATTGGTTTCAGTTTGAATTTCCTTTAGTTTTAATAGTCTGGATGGAATTACCTAACGGCAGCTCTTCACCATCACACTCACTCCACCGTGCTTCACTATAGGTGGAAGACTTCTTCTTTTTTAACAGTGTTTTGGATTTGTCAACTCCCAAACTTTTTGTGGGACTCGTGGTTATTTATTTGGACATCCCCTTTTTTAGAGAACATGAAACACTGGCTGGATTTTGTTGAACTTTTCAGAAAATAATTATTTGTATGGCTACCATAGATTGTTGGCAGTATACAACACAAAAAGGAGGAGAACTCAGTCAGTTCCACTGAACTAAGATCTGGTGTGGTAACAGTGACATCCCCATCACTTACTCTGAGCAGCACAAGATTAGACCAAACCAACTCCATCTTTTATCAAAATACCATGACTTTAGTTTTAAACTCTGGCGTGAAAGACGGTTGATGATGTGAAATTCTTTAAGGAATACTTGGCCTTTAATGTAATAGTATTTTCCACTCGCTGAAATGCAGTAGGGGTCAAAAGTTTGGACAAAGCCACCATTCAGAGTGAACCCCGTGGTACTAGCGGGCTCTAAAGAGACGGCCGCTCCGTGAATGCTGGTGCTTTCACATCAGGCACTTGTCACTGACTCACAGGGACGCTCACCCTCTGGCCAGAAGCAGCTAGCTGCACTTCTGAGATCAACAGGGAGCAGGCTGTTCTGCAGGGCCGTTATTAAAGGCCTGTTTGTATCGCCTGCTGTTTTTTTCATTAGCGGGAATCTTATATCATCCTCTCTGAATATTGCATGAGGTTCAGAGGAGCTTGGTTGTCGTGACACCACTGTAATATTTCACAACAATCAAAGATGGATGAGCCTATTCTTCTAGGTAAATAGAGTGAGGCCCGGCACCAATGAGGGACGACCTACAGATGGTGACGCGTTGTAAAGAGGGCTGGGAGCTACTGGGGTCCATTAAAAGAAAAGTGCATTGTCAGACGAAGACAGCAGGCCAGGATCAGAGGATGGGTTCAAGAAAGGAAAGCCAAGTTAGAAATGAAGACTAAATCATGTTGTTTGGATTAAAAGAATAAAGAAAACCAAGCAAACGCCTTATTAGTGCAGGGACTGATTTATAAACGGTGCTTGACTGGGTTCACTGGGATTATTGGGGGGATGCTGCATTGCAGATTATGAGGAGCAGCAATAATTGCAGCAAAGATGTTTATCGCCAACTTGACAGCTTCAGAAGGAGATGTTTTTTTTACTCAATGACATCCAAAACACATTAACTGCTGCTAATAGACTACTACTCAGTGTGTGTGTGTGTGTGTGCGTGCGTGTGTGAAAGTGCCAGAAGCTTTCTCGTATTGATGCTCCTCTCTCTACTCACCTCATCTACCTTCCTTAACATGCTAATAGAAGTGAATCCGACACCAACAAACAGAGACACGTTCAGTCTGCCCTGCCCCCTCCTCACACACACACACCGTGCTGTACACAGACATTCACCGCCCTGCTGTACGCCCGTCTCATAGCCTTGCCTTTTCTTTCCAGGGGAGCTGATACGTGATCCCCCTGCCCGGTCAGTTTGTCTCACATTACTGCCTCCACAGTGTGCTGCTTCATTTACACATAAAATATTGATGTTCCTAAATTAACCCCCAGCCTGCTTAGGTGTCCCTTCCACTCCTGAGAGGAGGAGAGGCCTTTTTCAAGGAACCGACAGCCCTCAGAGCTAGAACCTCTCCCCGTGCAGTCCTCTGATTGGCTGAGAGGGGGTGTTTAGGTTTTGCTCGTCGGCTCAAAGATGGAGTTATGTGGTCCGCCCCGTCTCTGCATGTTTGTGCATGCACTTGTATGAGTCAACAGATACCTGGATACTGTAATTCCTGTAAGAGTGTGACGATGAATATCTAATGTGTGTTAGTGTCGAATGCTCAGACATGTCCTGGTGTTTCTTTAAAATAAACAAATAAAAAAACAACCACACAAAATACATTGTTTTATTAATAAATGACAAAATTGAAATACATATGTCAAAGGCCTTTAACATGAGTACTTTATGATACTGCCCAGAAAATAATAAATAATCCAGTTTTCATGAAGTATATTGAGAAAAATATTTTTTAGACCACAAAATGAAGTTGCATCAGTACTAAAACTTGACATTTTAGGGGTTAACTTTTTTTTTTAATCATTACAGTTTGATATGTATGATTAGAACTGATGGATAAAAAATGCAAAACTAATATTGTTGTTAATAAAATTGTTAAAGCTTGATTTTAATGAGCACATAAATGTGCAAAGGGACTTTAATATTTGAAAAATGCATCAAAGGATTACATTGGACCTGATAAAGATTCATATAAAACATTATGTAACTCCATAAAACAAATCCCCACCTGCTATCATGAGTGAACGTACAACACCATGTAGGGAAAATGACATGACAGCAATTGAGTCTTTATGGGAGTCAATAGGAGCAGGAACCTAGAAGTGATCAGTGGCATTGCACTTTAAAATTTTAATGAAACAGATAGTGGAGAGCTAATTGCTTGTGCATATGTTGTGCTGCACATTTCCTATAACTGCAGCTCAATCTGCTCTTGGTTTCTGTGGTCTGGTACACAACAACAAATCGACCCAAAGAAAACATTGTTTATTGAATTCATAGTGCCGAATTGTTTGTTTCCATGTAAAGATTGTAATTACTATCTTAAATGATAGAGAGAGCTTCCTGAACAGCCTCTAGTAGGAGAAATAGCAAACAACAGGATTGATGAGCTATAAGTGTGAGGCTAAAACTTAAGTGGATTGCTGCCATCTTAAAGTTGCTACAATCTCTAAATTTCAAAGCACTTGCCGTGAGTGTTATTTAAAAAATCTTTACTTGACATCAATTTAGCTTTTCTTGATTATTTACATGGAAGTTTATTGTTTAATAACCCATATGAAGTGTGAAATTGACGACAGTGTAACACTTTATAAAAGAAGGCAGGAAGAATCACTATGGGGTTTTTTTGTGTAGACCTTTAAGACCTGACACATTAAAAAATATTAAGAAGACTGATTTTTTTTTTCAAATTTGAAACATTTGTTTGCTAATTATAACAATCATTGACTTTCATATTAAATTTATCAAGCAGTTACATTACAACAATAATTATACTAAATAAAATTTCACTTGACACTTAAAGCGGCTCTCTGGAGCATTTTTTTCTGTATCAAAGTTTTCTAAATGTTTTAAATGATATTTCAGGTCTAAACTATGATCTATGGGTTGAGTTCCACAACATCTGTCATTCTGATGAAGACCCTCCTTCCTCCTAGAGACCCCTTTCCATTATTTCTTGCCGCCGACATTTTTCAGCCAATGAAATTCAAATGTCTGCATTCTCTGAACATGCACGCGCATCGACCAAACCTGTACCAGTAGGGGGCGCTGTCGTACAGGACGCTCCGTGTGTTTCTCTGCCGTCTCAGCCGTTCACTGAGGACTCACAGCTAATTTCTACTAAAAACCTACCCATTCCCCAGCTAAAGATGGATTAATTTTTATGTTTAAACCTTTCACCTCACAGAATGACAAGGCTTGACAGGATTATGCGTTTATTTTGGTCAGAAAGTTCATCCAGGGCTGAGTCAAGTTCAGCTTCAGAGTCCAGCAGCAGCTCTCTGCTAACAGAGCTAATATCAGAAGCAGCAGGGACAGAGAGGGCTCTTCAGACCCTCGTAGTGTTGTTGGAATAAGATTGTGAACTGTGAGTGATTAAACCCTACACATTGAGCTGTACAGTTCATGTCCGAAGTATATGCGCCGCGTGCACGCGCACACACGCGACCGGACGCGCGTGTCGAGATGTTTTGAGGAGGAGCCTTTGGACGCTAGATTAAAAAACTGCTCTCCTGATGAAATCCTCCGGAGTGCTGCTTTAAGTACACAAATAATCTACAAGCAGGCACCCTTAAAAGATTTAAGATTGCAGGATTTTGAGGAAAATACAAATCTTGTTAAAAAGATAGAACTCCAGGAAACATAAATGTGTGTATCATCTATGTCGCAACGGGTCTTAAAGGGTTAAAGCCATTTAAAGTGACAACAATACATTTTGGTTGTGGCTGATCTTGGATTAGCTCTTAGCTCATCAGTCCTGAAAGGTGTAAAAGCTAGTTCTCTGAACTGAGGCTGATCAGGTAAAGGCTACTTAAAGCAGCACTCCGGAGGATTTCATCAGGAGAGCAGTTTTTGAATCTAGCGTCCAAAGGCTCCTCCTCAAAACATCTCTACACGCGCGTCCGGTCGCGTGTGCGCGCGTGCACGCGGCGCATATACTTCGGACATGAACTGTACAGCTCACTGTGTAGGGTTTAATCACTCACAGTTCACAGTCTTATTCCAACAACACTACGAGGGTCTGATGAGCCCTCTCTGTCCCTGCTGCTTCTGATATTAGCTCTGTTAGCACCGAGCTGCTGCTGGACTCTGAAGCTGAACTTGACTCGGTCCTGGATGAACTTTCTGACCAAAATAAACGCATAACCCTGTCAAGCCTTGCCATTCTGTGAGGTGAAAGGTTTAAACATAAAAATAAATCCATCTTTAGCTGGAGAATGGGTAGGTTTTTAGTAGAAATGAGCTGTGAGTCCTCAGTGAACGGCTGAGACGGCAGAGAAACACACGGAGCGTCCTGTACGACAGCGCCCCCTACTGGTACAGGTTTGGTCGATGCGCGTGCATGTTCAGAGAATGCAGACATTTGAATTTCATTGGCTGAAAAATGTCGGCGGCAAGAAATAATGGAAAGGGGTCTCTAGGAGGAAGGAGGGTCTTCATCAGAATGACAGATGTTGTGGAACTCAACCCATAGATCATAGTTTAGACCTGAAATATCATTTAAAACATTTAGAAAACTTTGATACATAGAAAAATGCTCCAGAGAGCCGCTTTAAGACGGTAACTATTTATAGCTTCTACACACAAACTTCAAAAAGGCTAAAAATGGTCCAGGATACCACATTTGCAACTTCAGAGTCTCTGGTCCGGTGCCCTGAGGGTTAAACCAAAGTGGCTAGCTGTTATGCTAGCGCCAGAGTGTTTTTAGCTCATGATTCCTGAATTTTTCCCATCTCTCCCTGCTTGAACACATCTGTTTTCTTTGAATGAGTGATGATCCGCTCCAGTAGAAAGCTATGAAGGCCGAGGAGACATTTCAACAGTTAGATTTAGGTGTTTCTGAGCAGAAACAATGCTAAAGTTTTTACTACAGTGATTTAAAACAGACACTGGGGGGTGCTAAAAACAAGCCAAAAGTGCATAGTGTGCCTTTAAAGCTTTATCTTGGTCATTTTTTATATACAGTTAATGACAGGGGGTAAACATGGCACAAATTAAGCAAACTTGGAAAGAACTTTTGCCTACAAGCTAACTTGTCCAGCTAGCTATCAGGGTTAGCTTGTATTAGTGCATTTCTTAAAGTCTGTTCCTCCCTGAGACTTTTTTTCTCTGCCTCTAGCTCTTTAATTTTAGTCTCTAAAGGAAATTTAAGACCCATTTGACATGAGCCTCTAAAACTCCCTTACTAAGTTGGCACTTTTTAAATGAACACACTGTAGTGACTCAGCTTGTGGGACCTGGCACCATAAGGACAGAGTATAAATCTTAATCTATACAATATAAGTTCCAAACTAATAAAAGAGTTTTTCCAATATGAATGGTTAACGGTTAGAGGGCAGTAAATGTTAAATTAAAAGCTTTGAGCATCAAAGCGGTTGAGGTAGCTGAGAGCAGCAAAAATCCAAACCCATCTGTCAATCAAAAGCCTCCCAGTTTGCTATTGGCTCATCTATTGCTGCAGGGAGGAGCCCAGAAGGAAAAGCTTGGAGTGTTTGCCTTGTGTCATTCAAATGAAACCACGACTGGAATGTCTGGATGAAAGTTGGCCACTCTTTTCATTCACTCAGCTTCTTTTATTTGATTACTGTCAGCAGAGCTCAGACTCATGCAGCGGAGGAAACCTATTTTTAAATCCGACCTTCAGATTTGGTGTGTGGATCAGGAATGTTCTGACCATTTCTCCTGTTGAAAGCAGATTTCCACCCATCTGTTTTAGTTTCTGTCCCTGCGTAGGCGTCCCTGTCTGTATTTACTTCTCCTGCCTGCTCATACTGTAAAATGATGCAACTATTTTGACATCTCAGTCTGTGGCGGTGAGGCCTCACTGTGTGTGTGTGTCCTGTACCTGGTGTGTAAAGGCTGTAACTTTGGCCTGATTTGCCTTACTAGGACAAGCCAACATGGAGTCATCAGCTGAGGCAGGAGGGTTTATTCAAACTCCCACTTGCCTTTTTCAACCCCCCCTCCCTTCCTCACTCAACATCCCAGTTACAGCATGCTCCTGTTGCTAAGCAACCAGCTGGGTCGTCTTAAGAAGGAAGAGAGCTGTCATAGATGTGGCTGGGCGCGAGAACAAACACGCTCGGCTGCTCCTGCCTCCAGATCAGCCAAAGACACGGCACATAGAGCTGATTCGAATCATTTATTGTGGACACATTAAGTCTAGTTGGTAAAACATACAGACTTGTTATGCTGCACACAATTAAGCATAAGAAAAATGACATAAGACACGATAAAGTTCATGGTCTTTATTTGAAAAAAAAAAAATTAAAGACTAGCATGTACAACTTGGAATGAATGTAAACTGAACTCAGACGAAGAGTCGGGCAGAGCGATGTGCCGACACTCTAACGAACACAGCACACCCCTCGCTGTGCTCTCGTCTGAGCCGAAAAACAGAAGAAAATAAAAGTGAAGGCCAGTGATTCTCTCTTGCAAGAAATGAGGACAGACACTCAATCTCAGCAAAAAAAGAAAAGAAAAAAATCAAGAGAGAAATAAAAGAAAGCTCACCATAAGACTCTTAAATCCCCCCTCCTTTACGAAGGGAAGGGCAAACAACTAAGATGGCCATCCAAAGAACATAACATGAACAAAAGAAATAAATCAAAAAACATGCCAAACGTTTGAAAATGTATTTTTTTTGTACATTTTTTCTCTTTTTATCTAGCATACAATTAAGTCCCATTCCACTTTAATGCTTGAGTTAGAACCTGGTATATTCTCTCATCTTAACAGTACAGGGTTCCTCTGCAAATACAAAAAAAACTGTACCAAACCAACAAGAGGACAGCTTATAGTGGAATCAGCACGCTCTGGTAGCCCGGAGGAGGGGGGAGACGGGGAAGGGGGAGGGTGGGGGTTAGTGCTCCGGTCTCAAGCTGCATGCATGAAGAACAGAAAACAGAGAAAGAAGAAAAGATGGCAAGCCCCAGACATTAATCACAAGCAAATGGAACTGGAAGGAGTTGGCCAAATGCTGTAGTCTGAAGGTAGTTACAGGGTTGGTTGTTATTATTTGAACTCGTCAGGAACTGATGCTAAACTGATCTTTGGGGGGAGGGAACGGAATCACTAACCATCGTTTTCATGCAGACATTTTTTGTACATTTTTATATATTTTTCCTGTGTGAACAGAAGGATATTTTATTTCAACATTCAATTATTTTCTATACAGAAACAGTATGAATAAATGAACATTTTTTAAGAGGTAAGTAAAACATTTTTTTTCTTGTTTTTTTTTTTTTCTTTTCTTCTAAGAGGGGCAGGACGGGGCAGGCAAGCTTCACTTTGCAGTCATCATCTGTACAAACTCTGCATAGATAGAAAGATAAAGAGAGAGAGGACAATCAGGTCATCAGGTTTACCGCCTGTTGCCAGTCAGAGCACTCACCTGCTAAATTGTTAAATGCTTTATTAATTCTTTAATCAGCTGAGCAGGTTCAGAACACACATCCTAATTACTGTCCCCTTTCCAAACAGCTTCCATGTTCATCTCATTAAACCCGTTTGATTAAAAACCTTGAGCGTTTCGCTAACGGCGGTGTGATAGCAATACGAGTAAACAAGCCCAAACCATAAAAAACGGAGGCTTTTATTATCTGAAGATGTGGACCGCTCAATATTCTTGTAGAAACTCGAGGAGTCAGAAAACCCTCCTGACACATCGATGATGATACAGAGTCTCCTGTTTCTGTTGCATCTTTCTAATAACGAATGCAGTTCATGGTTAGCGTGGTCCTCAGAGGAATACTCAACGCTGCGCTCTCCCTGATTAATAAAAACTTACACTCTGGCCTAGAAACTACAGCTATTTGAGCTCACGTCTTTCTTCTACGCTTCATCTTTAATTTACCTTCGTAGTTGACCTGTCCGTCTCCGTCGATGTCCGCTTCTCTGATCATCTCGTCCACCTCTTCGTCCGTTAGCTTCTCTCCCAGGTTCGTCATGACGTGACGCAGCTCTGCAGCGCTAATGTAGCCATTTCCGTCCTGGAAGGACATGACATTGGATCAAACGAGTGAAACACAAGAAACGCAGCTCACACTTGGGTGTTATTTAAACTTGAAGTCTCCCTGGACGACGACTCGCAAGCAGCTTTCATGAAGGAGTTTACAAAATGTCTTGACATGTTTGCAGAGGTTCCCCATATTCGCATGTGAGTCACATGGCCTTGCTCTTGATCTGTTAGTTTCAAACAAAACTAGAAAGATAATTTTATTTCCCTATGGAACTGAGCTGCAAGTGACTGGAGTTAAGAAAAACAACCTGACAACACAACAAAATTACAAATAAAGAGTAAACTGCCAAAATCTTGAGACAATTTGAAAATAAATCGCGACAAGATACCTTTCACAACACTGGCTCGAATGTTGCAAATCATTCGCTGATTCAACAAACACAGAAGTGTCACAAGAAACCAATTCAGTGTGATTCTAACTGAATGGTGACAGGTAACAAATAGTAAATGCCAAATGTTAACTAGAGTTCCTGAAAAGTCTCAAAATGTTCATTGCAGTTTCCTCTGACAAGCTTGTTGTTACTTGAATGAAACAGTTCAAAATTCTAGTTTTCTCGTCTTCACAGGCATGTTGAATTAATCTCAATTTAGTTTCCATGACTGAGTCAGAAAAAGCAACAAACTTTTGGAGGGGTTTGTGACCACGTTGTGAATAAAATGAGGGAAAAACAGCAAACAGGCGTGTTTGGGACAGTTTGTAGCTAAATTACAATGAGACATTTTGCAAATGTAAACTAAAAACATCTGGCTAATTATAAAAAACTTCTTGCAAACACGTCATATGCACCAATTCAGTGTCATCCCACCTGAAAATTTGCAGCCCAGCTAGACTTGGTGCAAACCATAATTTCCTCCTAATGTTTGTAAAGTCCTGTTTACCTTGTCGAATACTCGGAAAGCCTCGCGGATCTCCTCCTCGCTGTCCGTGTCTTTCATTTTTCTGGCCATCATAGTCAGGAATTCCGGAAAGTCGATGGTTCCGTTACCTGGAGCGGGTGATCAGTGAGGCACATTTAATGATGGAAAACTGACATCACTTTGATCAGCAGCAACAATACAGCGCAGCATTTAGCCCATGACAAACACCTGACTTTCTCGTGTGTGTGTGTGTGACAGCAGCCTTTTCATTATTGTTTGGTTTCTTTAGACGCTCCTGAATGTGAGGCTTGAGTAATCGCTGGGAGGGGAGGAGCCTGCAAAACATTTAGTATCCACCTTCCTTCCTGTGATAAACGCAGTGGCTGCAGGGTGAAATGAGGAAGAGGAGGGGAGTGTTGTGAGAAGCATTGTTTCTTCCTCAGGGAAGCCCTGGGAAAATATTACACATTATATCAGCAGGACTGTAGGGTGGGGGACTCATGGCCAGTCATCCATAATGTAGACATTTAGTTTACTGTGCAGCCTGGCCTTTTAGGGCCTGAATGAATCACAGCTCATCTTTTTCTGGTGGCCCAGAGAGAAAATGGAAGCTGGTGAGGAAAGTGGGGGTGGGGTGGGGGATAGGGCCCTTCAGACCAGATGCACCAACCCTCTTATCCACATTTATCCATCCTCAAATCTTTATTTTTGTCCTCATTTCCTGCCTGTGCGTCATCTAGAATTGCTGGTGGTGTTTCTGCTGTGCTCAGAGCTCCGTGTACGATCGATATCCATGTAGCTGTTGTCACAACAGGATTAAAAGGGGATCAGACTTTCTTCACAGTGGGAGGATCTAAGAGGAGCTCAGCTGTTCATCTGCAGGAGGGACGGCAGGAGGGAAGCTCCGTTTACACCTAAACATGTGGAAATGAACTGGGATGAAAATGCATCTAGAAGTGATCAGAAATGTTTGAATGTTTAGAGAAGGAAAAGTCGGAGACGCTGAGGATGAAGGACCTGTGAGGATTAGCCGTGAGGTGGGATTGTAGGCAGATTAACCAATGAGAGAACACACTTTAGAAAGAGAGATAAACAGGAGTGTGTGTGGAACAAAAAGGGATGTGGTGAAGCGACGGGGCAGATGGCGATCTCATTGCCAAGGGTAACAATCTAAGGAGCCGTTATCTAACGCACAGGGACATCCGGAGGCATCGAGGAAACACATGCTGCCACTGGAAAGGGAGGGGGGTTTAACCCTGGAGTGATATCTGCTCTGCTGCACCTTGGGTTGATGTGAGCGAGGAGGAATGGAAGCACAGCGGGATGAAGGCAGGGAAGAAAAAGGCAGATTGGAAGAGAAAAGGAGGAGGAGGAGGTGGGAGAGAAAGGAAAAAAAAAAAGAGAGAGAGGGCGGAAGGAAGTGAGTGGGCGGCAGAGAGGGAACTGGAGATGTGAAGAGGAGAGAATGTAAGGAGTGAACCGAGTGGGTGATGGTGCGATTACACATAGGAGGCGCTGACGCAAACTATAGACGGCTGAGGCGTCTCGGAGCGCTCGTGTGTGTGGTCATCGTTTCATTCCCACATTTTCCATCCGTGAGTTCTGATGAAAGGGCAGGATTGTGTAACGATGAGCTGGAGCTGGATGGTTTCATCCAGGAGGGGGGTAAAAAAAAGCAAAACAATGAATGGACCCCTGTTTGCACGTGTGAGCAGGTGTGTTTAGCTCTGACTCTTATCTCCAAACTGCCAAGAGACGTCTTCTTTCAGACGCTCTCCATCCCGTCTCCATTTGAATTCTTCGTCATGGTCTCCTTGTTTGGTAAATAAAGCTGATTTCTAAAAGGCCAGCTGACATCCAATGGCTGCTGATGTGGGTACTGGATGTGCAGAGCTGTCTTATGTAACCACTTTTATTTTCCATTACTAGCTTCATTGCTGTCTGACCTAGATTGCATCAGCCAAGAGAAGCAGAGGCAGAACAAGGGGATGTTAGTGGTTTGTGTGTGTTTGGTGGCACTAAGGATGGTGGGAGAATTTCTCTCTAAAGCCATTGATTGTCCTGATCAATGTGGTCCCATTACGAAATCCTAGAAGCTGACAGAGCACGGCCGAGGTAAAGCTTCATCTGACAGCTAACGTCCTCTGCTGCTCAAGGACGAGGACCAACATCCAGAAGGTAAACGTTGAGTCCGTGTTCTGAAAACTCCACCTGCTCGGCCGCACTGGAGCTGAACGCGATGTGACTAAACTGCTGACACAGAACTCAGCTGCCCAGACAGTTGGCTTGGACAGTTGGTGGACATTTGGCAGAGAAACTGGAGGGAGATGTGTTTTGGAGACAATTCTGGATGCTTCAGCTAATCCCCCAATGAATTCCTAACAGGGGCTTTAACACCAAACATAAAATCAGGCCCCTAATCCGCAACAATGACTGAAATAAAAAAAACCTCCAGATATCTCTGTGCTACTTGTTTGTCAAGAAAAGTGGGTTATGGTTGCAGTTTTTCAAAGTCCTGGAGTGGCCGGTCATTTTGCTGATTAAAAACAGGCATTACAGGAGAGAGAGGATCGTATTAACCTAAATAACAAAAGCCTTCCACCTACCTGGAAAAATTTGAGCAAATTTAATGATTTACCAGCACATCAGCAAGAGGTGAGCTCTGCTTCCAATGGCATATTCCTGCTCTAGCTCTTCAAACAGTATTTTTCTAATGATAAGCCTCTAAACTCTGCAGATCCAGAGCGTGCAACAGAAAACAATGCTAGTAAATGTTTATTAGAGAGAAACCAAACAGGACATACTGACCGTCAGCATCCACCTCGTTAATCATATCCTGCAGCTCGGCCTCAGTTGGGTTCTGGCCCAGCGACCTCATGACAGTGCCCAGCTCTTTGGTAGTAATCGTTCCATCGCCATCCTTGTCGAATAAGGAGAAAGCCTCCTTGAACTCTGCAGGAGGGGAGGAAAGATGTTTTATTAGTGAAAACAGGTTCCGGAGTGAATACATTCTGAAACACAACCCTTGGGTTTTCCTGACAGTCAATCATGTCACAGCTACACCTCCAACTTAACCTATGACCCCCAAGTGCATCAGACTTTACCATTAGTCCACACAAACTGAACACCCCACACCCTGTTTCTGATTTCCACACTCAGTCCTGGCATAGCTACTGCAGCGTTCTGGGTTGTTTTCATGTGGAATAACGTATTTCTAGAAACCATGTTGTGTTTGGAAAGATATTTTTAGGCAAAACAAAAAAATTGTTTATGAAAAACTGTAGAAACTGAAGGGCATAAAGTGTCCCTTTCTTGTACAACTTTGAGCTCAGACAGCTCAAAAGAAATCCATCCAACATAACAGACAACAGCACTAGGGTCAAATTAAAAAAAAAAAGCAAACAGATGCTTCAGTTTTCTCATCTTAACGAGGAGACTTTGCAACTAAAGGCCTTATAAACCCATCCAGGGAAGTGAACACAGGCAAACTGAGCATTAGCCTCAGGGTCTTAGCACAAGCTAATCAACCACAGAGGGGCTTTGGGGCGAGGAAAAAACGGGAGCTTCCAGTTTTAGAACAAAGCCCACATCATTTAGTTATAAAGAACATAAAGGTGCCTGTGTGATTGGAACGACTCCTCAGCTTTGGCTGGAAACCTGTCCATTTATTGTAGCTTTGTAGGTTTCAGCTCTGACTCATGATTGCTGTGAAAACTTCATCCCCTTATGTTCTGCTGATTTTGAAAAGCTAATGATCTGCCAAGAGGCTGAGAGAGAGGGGAGGGAGGGGCTGCCAAATCCTTCAATGTTCGGTTTCACTTCATGTGACGTGGAGGAAGCCAGAACAGCTAATGAGAGACATTACCTTACACGACTGTGAAACTTTATTGAATAACGCAGGGTGGAACTAATCCACTGGTAGCCAGTAAACAATCGTACAAAGAGCAAAGGTTGGACTGGTTGAAAGGGATGGGGAGGGAGCGGGGGTTATTACCTGCAATCTGCTCCTCTGTTAGTTGGTCGGCCTGTAGATGGAAAAGAAAGGAAACAAATTACTCACAGAGGCTAATATTCATAATGTTTAAGTGTTTCATCATTTAGGCCTCAACTTAGATGCACCAGTTCTGGTTTAAAGGGACGATGTCCGATTCTTGTACAGCTCTGAGCTGCCGGTGCGTATTCATCTCAAAGAACATTTAACAGAATAGTTGTTCAATTACCAGACACCTCTACTTCAAATAAACCAGTATTTCACTGGACTGAGAGTGATGGCAACAAATTACAAACAAAATGTTCAAGAAAGTTTGCAAAACGTCTTGAAATGTTAATTTTCCTCACAGAGCTTTGCTGTTGTTTCACTGGAAACAGAAAACTTTTTTCAAAGTTTTTGATTCACCTGAAAATTGTGATTCTAGAAGTAAAAACTTCCATATTGGCAACCTGTTATTGCTAGTGAGAATTAGTACTTGGTGATAGTGAGTGGGTAAAATGATAAATATATATTCTGATCAATAAACGACTTTTAGGAGCACCTCTACTTCAAATAAACCAGTTTTTCTCTGGGCAGCTAATGTTGGCAAAAATATCAAACAAAATATTTGAAGAAGTTTCCAAAATGTACTGAAATGTAAATTGTAATTTCACTGGAATTTTGAACGTGTTCAAATAATTAGCAAAACAAATCTTCGCTTAAAACAGTCAAGAGTCATTGTGGGCATCTGGAACCTGTTTTTAACTCTTCTTGACTTTGAAAGTGGGAAAAATGAAAAACTTTGGGAGGAACTGGCGGCTGAATTGGGAATTAGCTAACAAAAACTGAGATGTAACATAAGACACTTCATGACTAAACTGTGACAAGAAAATTTACATGAGTCTCAATTTGATTGCAATAACATCAAATGTCCCACGTGAACCTCACCATTTATAAAACTTCACAAAATATTATGTATCCTGTGCAATTTAGAATGGAAATGTGCAAATGTTTTCATAATTTTGTGTCTAACTAGTCGCAACCAGATGAGAAACTGGCTTTAGGTTCTTCTTTTATGACTAAATAATTCTTAAATAAAGATGTCCCTTTGTTCATTTGAGTTTGTATGAATAATAGTTCTAAGCAATAAGAATATGCCATAAAATAATAAATGATGCTGGAAATCCGTTATCAGATTTGGCTGAACATGAAGGCAAAGGCCTATCTAGATCATTTAGGAACATTCGTTTTGTTTGATAGGACTGCATGAACTTTAGCTGTTAGCCAACGAGCACCATGTGACTCACTCACACCAAAGCAGGTGATATCATCCAAGATGCTGTAAAAATGGACAAGGAGTGTCTCCAGGTTGGAGCAAATGATTTGACGAGGCTGTTCCAGGACAGCCATAGCAACAGGAAAACACAGCCTGCAGGACTGGTGTGGCAACTGGTTCCATGATGGCTGACAGTGACTCACTCAAGCTTTACATGGACATCCACTGCTAAGATTTTTATAAAAATGTTATGGAAAAAAAAAAAAAAATTTCAAGCCAGCAACTTTAGCTGTAATGTGTGAAAAAGGAGTTACTGGTGCAAATAACTCCCATTCCTGCCTCGTAAAACAGGAAGGTATTTTTATTATCGTTGTTAACGGACCACTCTGACATCATTGGACTTGGCAGCTAAGGAACACACACAGACAACATGAGCAGCACACACACACCTAATCTCCCTCCACACCAGCACTTTCCATCCATGTTAATGTGTTTGTACTAATAATCTCTCTCATACGCAACAAGAAAAGTCATCTCTGAATCCCGTGGCTCATTAGGAGACCATGTTTGGAGGTGAGGTTGCTCCAAATTCAATTTGTTGCATAAGAACTAGATTAGTTTAAACTGATCTCATGACAACAATGCAAGCTGACCTTTGTTATTTATACTTTTTTTAAACAAAAAAAAGCCTCTCCTTTTGGCTTGAGTTGTTTGTGGAAAGCTCATGATCCTATGACCCGATTCAGTAACCTGGATGGCTGCTTTGCTCCCTTCTTTGCATCTCAAAACAACCCTGCTGGTGCAGCCCTGATGTAAATACCTTCCCCGTCTTTCCTTCGTCACCCTACTTGTCACAGCCTGTTGGATCTCTGCTGCCTCCTTCAGCCCCCTGCTGTCTCTCCAAGTGGACAGGGTGTGGAGTTTGGTGACTCAGTGCTATGGATCCTCCCCTGGCTCAGACCCAAACTGCTTGGGCCTTCTGGTGCTGCAGCAAACGCCGGGACTATTTTTCTCTCTCAGCCTGAACAAACTCCTCCTTTAGCTCTTTTCCCCTCTGTGTGAGAGGAAACTCCCTGTGATTCACCATACCCAGAATCTTAGGGTAGGGCTCTTGGCTGCCAGGATTTCAGTCTAAATAACTGCTTGGGCGAACAGGAGTTTGTTTGTGGAAGGAGAGGGTTGTTCTGCCACTCTGAGAGGGTCAACCATGTCCACTGTTGCCCAGGCAGCAGCCCCTAACACTCCAAACAGGTCTGTGGAAGGCAGGAGACTGTTCTCCAGGCCAGTAAAGATGTATCTTTGGCTTTCACTCGATGCAATTTTATCCAAATGCAAACAAGACATGCCCTACCCTGTTCACAAAGAGCGAATTAAATAAGGGATGTGAGACGAAAGTGAACACAGATCTTCTCATTTGACAAGTATTTATTAATACTTAATGTACTTTTTTTGTGTGTTGTCGTCCTGCTGCTGCGAGTTAAAGTGTCTTTTATAGGTCCTGAACCAGCTGTCACTCTGACAGATGGGTGTGACACACACTCATGCGTTCACACACCGTAACACAAACACAAAGACAAAGTGTCAGCATGGCACACTCCCTTTCTGTGAGGACGCCGGGCTGCAGAGTGCTGAACGCCTCTGCTATTCAAGGCTGGACAAAAGACGCGGAGAGGCCTCTGGGCTGAGAAAGAGGAGGAGTGTAAACAACACCACGCTCCCTAACACGCAGCAATGGGACCACCTCGCCATATGGCTGATGGTGGCAGGTGAGCGGGTCCTCCATCCACGCCGCCGGGACACAATTGCGCCGAAACACAGAGAACGTGGGACATGTTGCAGCCAAATGTATAAATTATTCAGCAGAGTGGATCGGGTGTGCTCCAAGTTACTAAACATGCTTCAGCAACAAGAGCGTAACAGGAACTGGATAGGGCCTTTAAATGGTCCCACTACTTATTTGATACTTCCAGCTCAACGGGACAGCCGGTTTCCGCCTCAGTGGCAGCAGACAAGGGGCTTGCAGACCTGGATTCAACTTTTCAGAGATGCTGGTGGGCAGGAGAGCTCCACAACAATTCCACTTTACACTCCAATTACCATGCCGCGTTGCAACATGATACCCAATTGTAGCTTGATACCATATGTGGGTTATTTGATCACAGCAGAGATGGAGGGAGGGGGGAGGTCTGGAGCTTCTTGACTAGAACTAAAAGGCTTCTGTAGCACATCCTGATCATTCCCCTTTCTGTATCAGCTGGCAGCAGATTTCAGAGAACGGGACCTCACAATATATGTGATGTCCAACACATTTTGCAAGTCACCAAGGCCTGGATTCCTCAAAAACTGCAAGGTGCAATGAGAATGTATAAATACAGAAACTGCAGTGTGACAGCCTTGTCATTTTTCACATTTCACTGCAGTTTTTTTTTCTTTTTTTTTAAAGCTTGTTTATGTCCCAGCGCCACAAAAAGCTCCTTGGACAAGTCACACTGGTGCTACATTTGCATAACATCGAAAATTTGCAAAGAGGCAACCAAATCAGCAGACATAACTCAAACAGATAACCCAGCCTGCCGGTGATAAACCCTAGGAGGCTGCAGGAGAGGCGAAACCGAGTCCGATTTCGCCTCTTGGAGTTCCAACAGCATAACGTAGCTTTAACCTCGCAAATACGGAATATGGTCAATTTCCGTTGCGGACTGTTGACGAGACAAACGGTGCGGCGCAAGGCGGCAAGAAAAATACGTTGCAACCCAGAAAAACGGGGAAATTCTACTCTAACATCTCCATTTGATCCGTAGAAGCGACATACGAGGGGGGTGTAATAGAATAAAACGTATCCAGAAAAAAATGGGTCTACAAGGCTTTGCTAGGTTTCCTCCCAACACGCCTGCGCTCCAAAAGGAGGATTTTAAAACGCGCCTTGGTGCAGAATTATGCTGTAATACCCAGAATAGCTTGCTAGTTATGCCGATACCACCGCATCTTGTCCAAGTTTGAATTCGAGCCGCAACGTGCCGCCATGAACCAGCTACTCGATCCGTGAAGTCGCAAAACGGCCAATAAAATGCTCCTAATTACGCAGTTATGAAGCATATACGGTCCAGATATGACGGTGGACACATTTTCAGGCATAACACCACTCAAAAAAAAAAAAGCCTAAATCTGCTGAATGTTGAGTAAACGAATTAGCTAGAAAAAGACTTAAACCGAGCCTCGCGGGCGTTTTCCATCTCCTGTAGCTTGTTACAGGAATCAATGACCGAACAGCAAACACACAAGCGACAAATACGATTTTTTAAAGCCCCAACAAGTTAAAACTCTACGCACAGAAACGTTTTTAGAATAAAACGCTAATGGAGAGAATGAATGACTATACGTACCATGTCTGATGGGTTGTGTACTTGTTGGTCTTTGGAGGCAGACTAGGAGTGTGCTCGTCCCTTAGATGGAGTTCAACTGGCGGCGTTAGGAGTGTGTATATTGGCCGTGGCCAGAATGTGGATTGTCTGTGTATCCCTCCGCCACACCAGCACTTATCACTCACTTCCTTATTTCAATTCAGAGCTGCTTGCTTGCAGCACAGGCCTCCCAGCAGCCAGGACGCCAATCACCGCGGCTCAAACGTCTGCAGTGCACGGAAAGCATCCTTCAGCTCATTTTAACTGCATGACTGGGGAAATGTGGATGACCAGAAATTAATTATTGATAATATTGCCCTGCTTAGATGTTTTTTTCATGATTACCATTATTATACAGGACAGAAGTTCAAAACAAAATGCAATTCAAAGGAAATCCAGGGTAGAAGTGTCTAGATATTACTTGTATTTATGCAAACTTATGTTCTTGAAGCCCATAATTCATAAACTATTTTAGATTTTTTAATTTGTTTGAAGTATATCACGTTGCATTTGAGTAAAATAAAGTTTTTATAAAGCAGACATTTAAAGTAATTCCTACAAGAAATATAGTTCTAATTAACTTTAATCTTAAAAAACTTCCTAAATCATCCATTAATCTGTTAGTATGCCTTTAATTAAATGTTTTTTTCTAGGCAACACATAAAATGTGACATTCTTTGTTAATCTCTTTAAATTTGATAAAGCATTTTAGTGATGGCAAAAAGTTAGATCGCTTTAAATGAAATTCTTCAATCTACAAAAGGCATAAAACGTGATTTTCTATATATATTGTGTATCAGTTCTGAACTCTGTACAACTCCATGTGCTTTGATTATACATACACAGTGCCTTTAAATTTAGGCAAGTACCTTAAACTTATACAACCTTTCAAAATGAAGAATGTACATACAAAATATTAATTTAGTACTCATAAAATAAAAGTTTCATGCTGCCATCCCCACTGAAGGGCTTTGCATCATTATTCTAGAAGACCTACAATTCCTGACATTGGGCACTATTTTACAGCCGCGGAGGAATACCTAAATGTAGAAGGCCTGGTCGACGCTCGAGAATTTGCGGTGGCTCTATGTAACGGCGCTTCTGATTGGCCAACGAAGACCTGCAATATTATACTCTGTGTGTCGGCCGCTTCGATTGGCTACACGGGACCTGCATTGCACCAGGCAGTGGCACTTGATGGAAAGTAATATATATAAATGCATGATTCCTAAAAACCTGCGCTACTTTCAACTACGACGTTGTTCCGTTTTAATATCCGGGATAATTTATAACGTATTTTTGCTCGTTTTGTCGAACCGCGACAGGTTTTTACAGGCGAATGTTTGATATGGTCGATATGGGAAGTGCGCACAATTACCATTGGCTACTACAAAAGCTAGTGAGCTACGTGAAATGAACTATAAAGCAGGGCTGGGTTACTGTTGTGTTAGTATAGATGTACACAACAAGGGTGTGTTTACGTTCGGCTAAGAACGAACCTGTTTCAGTCAGATATCCCGCTCAACGTAAAAATGCGTCATAAACGCCATAATCTCGTTTGGTAGGATGACCATGCAAAATTCGGCAAAGTAATGTTGCCACAATGATCTCTTGTACACACAAACAGTGCTCCAGTGTGTTCATAGGGCTTGAGATGTCCGCACAGAAGCGCCACCCAGCGGTCAAAGTGGAGAAATGATAAAAGGTTTACAGCAGCAACACAAACTGAATGTTTAATGAAGACAAATACACAGGAAATGTTCCTAGTACACCCTGGACAAATTCAGGGACATTTATTTAACTTTTTCATTAAAATACCTATTGTTTTAATGGTTAATGTACATGTGTTAAATATATAATTTTGGGGGAGTAGATGGGAGTAGATTCACTGAAATACTTGGACATTTTGCATTTTACCCATTGAGTGTTATTGCAGACTATTTAAAAGGACATTTTAATGGTTTTTGAAAATGTATTTTAATTATTAAGATATTTCACAGTTTAAAAAATTGCAATTTAAAAACATATGTCTTTTCCTTTCTTTAAAATATATTGCATAAAAGTTTCAGGTTTAGGCTGCCATTCAGAGTTCAAAGAATGCTGTAAAGTGTGTTCTTTAAAAAAAAAAAAAACTTCTGAGGTAACTTGAAGTAATTTATCCAACCATGCTGAACTGAATGCAGGAAAGTCCTCAACCAACTGGGAGGTCTGCAGGAAAGATGTTACCCTGTTCTGGAGACAGGCTCACATTTCACCATAGAACCAGGAGCAATGGGGAACCAACACTTTTCAACCAAGTACGTGGCTCCTCACCCTTCCTCCACTGACGGCCCAGGACCTCTTGCATCATCGTAGAGCTGGTTGCCTTGGTTACCAAGGACCACTCCCATCATGTGTCCTTGTCCTTCAATTACGTCGTACCATTTGACCCTCCTAAAAGTTCTGTTCCTGACCCACATATTTTAATCTTATATGCCAAAAGTGGTTTAAAAACATGTTTATAATTTTTAACATAGTTTATAATATACCATATTAAGGTATTTAAAGTCCCTACAATGCACAAGTGATATGGTCACTTGCTTTATAAAGGGTTAATTAACGTCTTTATCTTTAGATGTTCATGTTCAGGGCGATCATGGCTCAGGGGAAGAGGGGGTAGTCCACTGGTCGGGAGGTCAGGGTTCAATCTCAGGCCCATGAGTTAAAGTATCCTCGAGGAAGATTCTGAACCCACAACTGCCTCCTGGGTGTCATGAAACTGGCTGCCCTCTGCTCCTCAGAGATGGGTCAAATGCAGAAAACCGATTCCACTATGTTGTACTGTTTCAGCTTTGTTAACTCAACATGGTAAATCTCTGCCTTTGGAACCAACAATCTTTAAAAAAGTAATCAATGGATGTACTATTAATTAGCTTCCCAATCCAAGATGGCAGTTACAAATAATTAATCAACCTCACCCAACACTAAGATGGCTTTAGCTCAGTCAGTTTAGGAAATATACCTCTCAACATTAGAGGATCTTAGTTTAAGACCGACATGAAAGACAGCAGGTGTGCTTTCAGGTGCAAAGCCTTTCATTTTCCGTGTCTTTTAAATATTTTTTGGATACTTTTAGTTTTTCTCCTTCAATTAACTCATTTTCAACAGGATTTTTACACCTCTGCCAAAATAAAATTCATGTTCAGTGTGAATTTTGAAGATTTCCAGCACCTCACATCAGTGAGGATTCACACATGAACAGGACACATTTACTCAAAACGATTATTTCACACTCACTTCTCATAAAACAATTGTTTTTGAAACTGATTATTAATTATTGTGGAGCTCTGACCTGAAATACCCATTGGCATGTTCTAAAAGGAAAACTACACTTACCAGAGTACGGTTTTCAATATGTCTGAAAGTAAAAACTTCCATGTGGAAGATCCGTTAGTATGAATTAGTGAGCTCAAAGAGAAAAATGTCAGATTAAAGGAAAAATTATAATAAAGTCAGATTTTTTGTTATTGCTGCTTGGAAATGATGCGTTCATTCACCATAAAAAAAAATCAATCTTTATAGCCTCAGATTGGCTGATTACGATCAACAGCTGAATGTTTGGTGCATCTCTGATTTCAAGCACTTTCAAAACCATTAAAATTCAAGCCTCCATAGAAACAATGAGGTTGACTGAAACAAAACTTAATGTAAAACTTTTTCAGTATATACAATAACTCCTTAAGTAGTTGATATATGTATTTTAACAGAATTGATTTGTGTAATATTATCAGGATGTTTGCCTACAGGGTGATTTAGGAACACTCATCCCAGGTTAGCATTGAGACAACAGGACAAATGTCTCATTAGAACAAACTCATCTTCATGTTACCTTCAGAGCTGCTTCACTACAACACACTGCACCTGATTTATTAAATGTTTTCTTTCTTCTGAATATGCTGGGTGTCTGAGCTGCATTTAAAATGCGTGACTGACTTAATAAGACGAGTGTTTAATGTGTGTGTGGGGTGATGATGCAGCAGCTCGGGCCTCGCTCAAGCCCAGTCGGCCCTGTAAAGTGGTTCGATGTTTGCTGCATGGGGCCACTTTCTGCTGAGCACCGAGTTCCACACGGTTCCACATCAAGAGGAATTAAATCAACACTGCCGTTTTCTGCTCGTCAGACTGCAGCAAAGGCAACTCGGACAGATTTACTCAGCCCACGCACTAATCTACTTTGTTGTAAATAATTACGTCCATAAACACAAACATGCACAGAATGCTCCTTTACCTCAGGAGCAGCTCCTGTAAACTCTTGGAAGCGAAGCGTTCTGCAGCCTTTCAGAGATAGTGACGTATAATGTGGAAAATTCTAGTTAATGCTTGGGAAGAACTTCTCTGGAAAGGGACAGGATGGATTGTTCTGTGGGTCATGAGCAAATATTTTGTACTTCATGCAATAAACTAATGGAAGCCTGCTGATGAACTCAGTTTATTGAAATAAAACAGGAAGTAGTCATCAGATGATGCTGTGACCTGAAGTGCTGTTTAAGGAGATGACCAACACCCCACAACGGGTTATATTTTCTGTTTTATTTACCGTCTTAACACATAACGTAACACGGGAAGAGGGATAATTCAGATATCACATGCACAAAATATATCAAAACTTCTTTTTCTTTCTGAGAAACAAACTCAGCTGCTGTCTCACTCTGCCACCGGGTGATGATGAGGGCTGAAGAGAGGTGAAGTGTGAGGATCAGAGGTAAAGGCCCTCCGGTGTGCCCTCCTGCTTCTTGTACAGGACATTTTCCTTGGACTTCTTGAAGTCTTCATTGGTGACTTTCATGCGGCGTTCTCGCAGCGCCATCAGGCCTGCTTCTGTGCAGATGGCCTGGAGGTCAAAGAAGAAGAAGAGAGGAGGAGAGAGAGAGAGAGAAATAAGTGTTAACTTGATTTAAAGTTTAAAGAAATTAACAGGATTCTGTGGTAGCTCAACTGTTTTGTTGTACTATAAAACCTTACAGTAATTCTAATAGACTGAATCAAACATCATAGAACCAAAACCAGGAACCATTGAGGTTTCCGTGGGGTCTTAAAGGGTCTCAAATGGAATATTCTCCATTTTAGATTTTGAATACATTTAAATTTGTACGCTTGCTTGCTCATTGTTTCTTTACAGACTTTTGGTCCTTTGTGTTGTGGTTCTGTGTGAGGGATTTGGTTGTTGTTAGGTAACTTGTGACAAAACCCATGATGCAACGCAGCAGTGCTGTTGGAAAGAATTGATTGATGGACATTCAGCCTCCCGGGGAAAGACTCTTATACTCTACTAAAATGTATGGCTCCATTTTCCACTACCAAAGTGTTTCTTTGGCTTGAAAACAGATTCGACTAGTTGTCTAAAACCTCCCATAACAGTTGTGAAGCATGAAGTTTCAACTTTGGGAATTAAAAACACTGGAATGCTGGTGGAGGAAGGCAGTGTGAGGTGTGTTTGTGTGTCTAGATAAACTTTTAGAACCCTAACCCAACTCAAAAACCTGAGACTGTTTACCAAAAAAACACATAGAGGCCTGGGTATTAAGACTTTAAAGGTCACTCACTAAAATACTTTGAAATTGAAAGTTCTAACCATTGACTGTAATTGGGAGTTAAAGAAAACCTTTTTTGAATTTTTACCTAAAAAAAATCCAACTTTTTAAAAACCTATAAATACAAATCTTTTGACATTTTAAAATAAACTAAGGCTAAACTTTTTTCTTTGTTAAAAAGTTACAGGTTTAGGCTACAAATGAAAATTTAAAGCATGTGATCAAGTATGGTCATGTCTACTATAAGGGGTTAAATACATAAGCATGAGTTTAGTCAGATTAGTATTTAGGGCTGATAAGGATCTGAGGGCATTAGATTAGAATTACAAAATTGTACTTGTGTCTGGGTAAAAAAAAATTAAAACTTTTAGCATTTACCAAATATTTAATACATTTAGTTGTTTATTGACCTATATGTATTGTAAATAATAATAATAATATTGAAGAAAAGTTCTGAGTTATTAGCATTTAGTTTTGCACATGGGAGTTTAACAATAAAATCCCAAAGAAATGTTCACCGATTTTAGAAGTGACCTGATTTTTGTAAACTTATTCTAATTTGGGGAATACAGTTTGCTAAATGGAACGTGAGGCAACAGAATTTAATTGTAACTCATGTAGGTCTTGAATTTGAGTCAAAGTCTTTAGTATAAATGAACGGAATGTGCAGAAACACTGATTTTAAGCCTCAAAGTAATGTGTAATTCTGTCACACCCCACATGAGGGCAGCAGAGCTCAGGCAGAGAACTAATACATTTTTAACAATATTAAAATTTACCCCATCTAATTACCTGTAGTCTACATGTAAACAGATGTATTCTATTAGGCAGGACTTCCTGTTAATAACAAACCAGAACTTTTCAGACAGTCCGACTAAAAGTCCTTTTTGTTTACTAATAAAGCATGGCGTCGTATAGGTTGTCATTGAACAACTGCCAGCCCTCAATTTAGGCAGGACAGAGAGGCAGAAAAAAGGAAAATAAATATGTAAACATACCTGTGATTATAGTGTATATTATTTGCTTTCAGTTAACAGATTTCCTGAACTAATCCTGGTATTTGTCTGATGTTTATTCTATCCTTTCAGATCAGTCCTGTCTGTTGATGCTGGCCTATTTTCCTGAATAAAATTCAATCAATTTAAATTATTTTAATTTGAAGTGTAGCAGGAGTTCAGGAAATTTAATAAAGAAACTTTACCACCTCATTTCCCCACACTTCAGTTATGCTCTAATGTTTCCCCCAAATTCTGACTCTTCTTCTTGCCTTAATGTCAGCTCCTGATAAGTCATCTTTTGCCATGATGAGGTCATCGAGGGTGACGTCGTCTGCCACCGTCATGCGACTGGTGTGAATCTGGAAGATCCTCCTTTTGGTCTTCTCATCGGGCAGAGGGAACTCGATCTTCCGGTCGATTCGCCCTGTAAAGAAACAATTCAGCTCTCTTAGCAGACATTCTGTCCTACAGAGAGGTACCAGGGGACATTCTGATAAATAAACAGAAGACATCACAGAGGAAAGACTAAGAGGAAGAAAAGCTTTCCCACGTCTGCCAGGATTTTACTCCTGCTAAACAGTTAGTGGGTGAAATTTGATGAAAGTACAAGTAAAAAGTA
Source organism: Callopanchax toddi (assembly GCA_006937965.1). NCBI lineage: Eukaryota > Metazoa > Chordata > Actinopteri > Cyprinodontiformes > Nothobranchiidae > Callopanchax > Callopanchax toddi. The sequence goes on from SSNR01000128.1 coordinate 1,700,208, forward strand.
AAGAATTTTATAAATGTCAAGTGACTGTAATGCTAATAAAAGTGAGGTGATCTTTGTTTTAAAGTGGGATTATAAATATTCACTTCCCAAGCTGAAGGGAAAAAACATGACATTTCAATTTCCCCCGGCTGCCATGACTCAGCAGAACGCAGCCATTTCCTGAGTGCCAGACAGATTTACAGCACTGCAGATCCACCAGCAGACACAGAATCAGAGAGCCACCAGCGCAGAACCAGACTCCAACTGACCGGGTCTGATGAGGGCCGGGTCGAGCGTTTCTATCCGATTGGTGGCCATGATCACTTTTACGTCTCCCCGCGAGTCGAAGCCGTCCAGCTGGTTGAGCAGCTCCAGCATGGTCCTCTGGATCTCCCTCTCACCTCCAGAGTTCGAGTCATACCTAAACAACAAAAACACTCTGAAATGTGCAGAATCTACTAAGATGAGCAAGCGGCTGGTCACAGAGAGTCAGAATAAAGTGTTTAACCTTAATGTAAAAATGTCATAGCAGCTCATGTGAATCCTGATGTATAAACATTATCATCAATTCTGCACCACACTCTGATTCTGTCAGAAATGTTATGAAAATCAAACTTAAACATGGTCATTTCTACTGCAAAAACCATAGGAATTCTAAATAAATAATAATTTACGCTTATAAATGTTATGGTTGTAGATCAAGGGTCTTCACAGGCCTAAACCTGACTCTAATAAGATCAAAGGTCTAGAAGCAAATCAGTTTCATTACATTTCCTCACAACTAGAAGAAACGACAGTCTGTAATTGTTTGCTTGTGAATGGAAGCTGCTTGATTAGTTTAATTGTTCTTGTGCTTCGACAAATACAGAGCCCTTGTTCCCCAAACATCAACAAACTGAACCTCAAGTACAAGAAAACTGAGAAAGTTACAGATGTCTTCAGACAGGTGAAATTCTGAAACCTGACATCATGTTTTAGGTCATAATCTTTATGGGTTTTATAGAAATCTATAGGTGTACCACAGCCAGGTGTTTATAAAATGAAAATGATCCAGAGCAGCAGGAAGGTGGACACACAGAGATGATACCTTGGTATTTTTGTTTAATACATTTTCAACTAGTTAAAGAAAAACAATACCTCACAGCAACGAATCACCTCCTGTTGCTGAGATTTAAAGGTAAATAGAGCGTTTATTTTAGGATAGTGTGTTATAACACTAATCCATCACCCTGACATCAGGCTTCGACTCAACACCACAGGCGACTCATTATCACAGCTCTGACCCTCTCTCTCTCTCGGTCTAAGTTAGTTTGGAGCAGAACTCCGTGTACCTCTTGGTACCGATGGCATCAATCTCGTCGATGAAGACGATGGAGGGGGCGTGCTCCTCGGCCACTCTGAAGAGCTCTCGCACCAACTTAGGCCCATCTCCCAAGTACTTCTGGATCAGCTCTGAGCCCACCACGCGCAGGAACGTCGCCGAGGTCTGATTGGCTACAGCCTTAGCGAGCAGCGTCTTACCTAGAACACAACACAGAGAGGTCATTTCTCCATAAAAATAAGTGTTGAAATCAAATTTGTAGAACTTAGGAACACATTCTAAACACAGCTGGTTTGACCTCTGTTTGAAATTTTTTTGCTGACAGTTGCTGGATGAGATATTTTATTCATCAGGTTTGGAAAAATGTCAGAACAAAAAAAAAAAAAACTGATTTTTTTCATATTATTCAGGAACAATGATTGCATATAAAGTATGGAAATAATAATAGAAAAACAATAACATTAATATTTGGGTAATGACTTTTAGGCAGATAAGGACAATCAGCTTTATGAATACAGTAAAATTTTTATATTTTATATACGTTTTAATAGCTTACAGCTTGAGTGATCAAATATTTGAACAGATCAGATGGGGACATGAGGTAGTTCGAGAACGACAACATGGAGGCAGTAGAGGGGAGGGATTGTCTTCTCGATCAACGGGATGACAGCAGCTGATTGGTGGATCAGAGGACAAGGGCGGGCCAAAAGACTGTACTCTCAGTCTGAGCGCCTTCAATGGGAGGCTCAGAGTCTAAACAATGACCACCTCACCCAATAGTCCAATCATGTTGCAGGAAGATTGTGTACGTTTCCACACATTCATAAAACCAATTGTGACCTACAGAAAATAGATGGCTTCCTGGAGCTTGAGTGTTTTTGGTTGGCTGGCTGAGAAACAAAGGGAAACCATCTCTCTCCTGGGAGGAGTAACTCATTAGACACAATAAATCCACTCTCCTGAGGGAAGTGCTGAGATCGTATCTGGCTGGATTATTTCTCATTGGTCACTGGGATTTTGAGACCCAACAAAACCTCTGCTACCGCGTCTGAAACTGTTTAGTTTCTGGTGTTTATGCCACTGCAGCAGCACGTACAGTAGCGTAATAATTTGGCATCTCATGCAAAATTGTAGAGATTAATAACGCATCAGTATGAATTTTTTGAGCAAAAGTTGTTTTAAAGAAGATCAGGTGCTAATTTGCCATGGATCTGCAGCAGTGTCTCTCCTGATCTGACCAACCATGAGTATTGCTTCAGTCAGAGGGCTACTTTTTAAGTGAGTGTGTCCTTAATGTAGATAAATAACTAAAAGAACTCCACTTCAGAATGACCTCTTAAATGAGCGATAGAGCTAAAATGTTCTCCATAAATGGAAACAACACTGATAGAAAATAACATTCAAAGTTTCCAAGTTAAAACTTCCCTGGTAGACGGACTTGTAGTCAGTGGGGGTGTTCGTCATTTACAGATCTAAGTAGTTTATTTTTTGTTGTGGAAATGCCAAAGGTGTATTTGATCACCACACTGAGAACACTTTGATGTGCGAAGCAGCAGGTGGTTGATGACAGACTCACCTGTTCTGCAGACCTTTAAAAATGTTCTCTAATGACAAAAAGGAATTCATCTGTTTATCCACAGAAACATCTTGCTCTATGAATGTCATTTAAAGGAACAAAACGGACAAAACAGGAAGTAGTTCTCAATAATCTTCTAGAAATGTCTCCCTGAACCAATTTTGCTATTCTTTTCTTTGCACAAGTTGATAAAATAAAATATCTGGACATAAAGTGATGCAATGGCTGCTGATATAAATACATTTAATTGACTTGAATTTCATTGATATGAAGACTTCACCTGAGGGCTGTAATACAAACCCAGATTCACTGCTTAGTCAACAGTTATTTCTGCAGCATTTAATGAATCAATGTTATATTACCAAACAATCTCCCTACAACATGTGTGTAGTGTTGATATGTAGTGTATATCTTGGGTAAACATTTCTTAAAACCATCTGAATACATAAGTATCATTATTATAATGGTTTAAAGTACTAACCTGTGCCAGGTGGTCCATATAAGATGACCCCCTTTGGAGGCTTAATACCCATCTCCTCATAATATTCTGGGTGTGTGAGGGGCAGCTCCACTGACTCCTGTTAATAACACAAAACTACACAATCAGCCTCAATGGAACAGATATCAGACCAAGAACAGCAAACAACGCAAACTTCAAAACCACAAACACAATAAAAAGCTAGTTTGATTTACTTTTAGGGACAGAACCGTGTGACACACTGCACCTTAATTTCCTGGATCTGGTTGTCCAGTCCTCCAATGTCAGCGTAGGTTTCTTGTGGGGCTTTTTCCACTTTCATTACTGTCACTAAGGGATCAGTGTCGTCCATCAGGACCCCGATCACTGCATGAACCTACAAGGAAACGCAAATACAAAACATGACTTAAACATCTTTACATCAGTCTAGGGATGCACTGACACCAGCATTGGGTATTGGTCAGATACTATGGTCATGTACTCTGATAGTATTTAATGTAACATGACGCCCAGCTTTCAATTGAGCTGCAGCGAGAGGCAACAGCAGCTAACACTGGAGATGACCAAGTCAAAGTAGCTGTGTTTTAGTAGCAGTAGTTGCTATGTGGCAGTACGTATACAAACACTGTTCAAATCCTCACAGCATCAACAGCTTATCTCAAAGAAATAACAGAATACTTTTAAAAAATCTGACCAAATAGAAAATTATTAACCTGGAAGTAAAAAGTGAAAACGTTCCCACCTCTTTGCATGAATGAGCTCTTAGCAGTGAGGTCATGGACAAAAACTGGATTTTTGAGTTTCAGACCAGCCAATCATTGATGGATGCTGAATGTTGACCATTTAAGATTCACAAGATGATCTTTTAATTAGGGGTGCACCGATCGATCGGCCTCGATCACGTTAATTTGAGGGGATCGTAAATCGACCATATTCCCATGCGATCCTCGATCTTGGTTATAGGCTTTTAAATCAGCTTTTTTCTCCTGTTCCCGGGAGCTGCAGACTGCCTCCCTCCCTTCCGCACGCTACATCACGTCCGTGCTACACTCAGGGTTTCCCCCAGCGCTTTATAAGGCTGGCAGCCCGCCAGACTTTCATCGGACCCCCACCAGGCTAAACATCAGAGAAGTTGTACCCAAGATGAAAGCTAACAGCTGCTAGCGCGGCTGCTAACGCTTTAAACTACAACAAAGTGAGCTGACGCAGCTCTGCACTCGTCTCTTTCTCTATAGTTGCAGTCCGTATGACAGAAAAAGCAAAAACGGAGCTCACTGATCTGAGAGCGGACAGCGTCGCCGGTGGCGGTAGCTTCAGCGTGCATCGGACACAACTTGAGGCTAAATGCAGAATGTATCTTTCCAGCGTGTCTCTCATTAGAGGGGCGCGGGGCAGAACTGTCCCATGGCCGTGATCAAATAGCAATGACTCCACGTTTAATCGGTAGATTATCCCATAGTTTATCTGGTATGTCCTCGTTTTTACGAGGCGCATTAAATGCACCATAAGTAAAATCTACGGGAGCCGAGTAGTCAAGTGGCATGCAGCCGCAGTTAGAAAACCTGGTAAGGTGAAGAGATGAGCAGCAGAATCTGGATGATTTCTGCTGTTAGTCAGTATAGAGGCACTATGTTGAAGTTATTTACACAATGCACAGAGTTAATGCTGGAAATGTTTATTAGAGTAGGTTTAACAAGTGTTTTAGTAAAATTACAGGCAGAAAGTACTATTAATTAAAGGAGGACCTGAGAAAAGGGCTTTGGTAATGGTTCACATCTCTTGTTTCATTTTTAAGAGGCACCTTTTTTAATTGGCTTTATTAATTAATTGTTAATATATATATATATATATATATATATATATATATATATATATATATATATATAATTTTTATATGAGAGGACACTACCTCTTGTTTTGTGAGCATTCAATTTACTCAATAAAAATGGAAACATTAAAGTAATTGGCTTCTAGTTATGAAAAATACGCGATCGGCAAAAAAAATCGAGATCGGCAGGAAAGGTTGTCTAAAGATCGGTGATCGGCCAGAAAACTGCAATCGGTGCACCCCTACTTTTAATGCATCTCTAGTTTGGAGCATTCCAGTAAAAATTCAAGTAATTTCAAAACCTTAAAATTTCCATGTGGAAATTCAAACATTTTTAAAGATTTCTAACACCCATAAGAATCCTGTAAACAGTCAGCAGTTATGGAATACTCAGTAACCATAAATAAATAAAAATAGTTGTGTTCTAACTGGGTAAGTTAAAGCCGATATGTGGAACATATCATTTGAAACATTTATAAAACTTTAACACCTAGAAAAATGCTCCACATGTCAGTTTTAATAAATTCACGTGACCCCATGTTACCTTGTGGTTGAGGAGGACAGAACAGCCAGGCTCCAGCAGATCTTTGTCCACAAAGGACAGGATGCTGACATAATGCTCCGACCCCACCGAGGTGGAGACGATGGCGTGGTTGTCATCTATGATTTCTTCAAGAGTTCCTACAGACATAGGAGTTCCCCGCAGGTCATCTACCTTTGACCTTTCCTCCTGTGCAAATCAGAGACACAATTGTATCATTTTTACTAGAAACAAAAGCACAGAAAGAGGGGAGGTAAAAGGGATGGTGACCGACCTCCTGTTTCTCTTCTAGGGGCTTCATTTGCTCCTGATTCCTGATGAACTCCTCCTCCATCAGTAAATAGTCTTTGATTCGTTCCTGTTTCAGCAACTTCAAACGGCACTGAGTGTGAGGTGTGACTGAAACACAGACATAGATATTACACACCAATAGCTTTCAATCAGTAAACGTACCCTCCTCCTTAAATACATCTTGTTACTTTTATGACTTATGTTGTTACATCAATGTATATCATTTTCGGTCATATCCTACACATTTATGTTGTATTCAGTCTGATTAAAAGCTAAACTTTGATAGATAAAAAACCTGATCATTCTAACCACCTACATAAAAGTTCTTACAAAACTTGACTGTTCTGATCATTTCTTTACCCAGTGGTAGTTTGCTAGCCGCATCTGGACCCTTGGTCTTCTTCTTTTTCTTGCCGACTCTGGTGGGAATGGGCGGCTCGTACTTCTTCTTCTTATCCTTCAATTTTAAAGAAAGAAGATGACTGAAAACATAAAAGATTGAAGGAAACCTGAGCTGCAGCTTGTAATTATTAGAACTAAAAGCTGCTGCTCAGGGCATTTATCTCCTTAAAAGGCAGCAAGATTTCTATGGTCTGCAGTGTGTGTGTAAATATACTAAAATATTATTCACTAATGTATTACCTTTAACTATATAATAGTTCAACCTTATTGCTCTCCTGTTACATATAGTTCTGTAGGCCAATTTTAAATCACAACTAATTTATTAATATTTTCCTTCCTAGTCACCAAACTTTCTTGTAAACTTCTAAAGTGATCTTAATCAAGAGTTCTTCAAGTTTCCTGAAGTTCTTTCATAATTTTGTTTGGATTCTGGCTGCTTTTCAATAATCTTCTTCAGTCTCAAAGTTTGCAATCTCAGGCGTCACATTATTTACTAACCTCTTAAGTCATTAGAGGACAAATTTATCCACTTCCAAAAGAACTGCTATAAAGAATTCTGAATAAATTTCTTTCTGCTTTTTTTGGGGCAGAAATCACTTAAAACAACTTAAGCCTTGCTGAAAATTACCCAACATTTAACAATCATTTTTAGGACTTTAACACATAAAATGCCAGTTTGTTTACCTAATATCACTGCTATTTATGAAACAAGCAAAAAAACAAACCCAAAACAAAACAAAGAAACTTGTTATTTTTCATAAAACACATTTTTGGTGGCTGGGATGTTTTTTCCCTCATATCCGACATGAACAGGTCAAAGAAAATCCAAAAATATTAACCTTGATTCATTCAAAGTTCTTTTGTAGCATTAGTTTTACATTCATTAGCACATGTACTGTTGGTTTTAATTTGAAATATCGGCTGCATTCATGAACTAATGCGTTCAAATCTGAGATAAATAAAGCTCTCTAATCTGTTACAAACTACAAAAACAAAGTTACCTTGTCATCCTTCTTGCCTCCTCCTGGTCCGTGGCCCCCACTCTGACTTTGACCCTTAAAAAAATACCAGACATGTCTAAATAAAACTAAGATTAAATAAAGTCAATATTGTCTTTATGAATCAAGACTGATTTTTCTTTACAAAAATATACTCGAGAGATTAGCTCGTATCTGTAACCAACCAACCAACAAGCGAAACACGTCTTGTTTCACTTTTAGGATAAACCGTGACAGTAGTCAAAGTATACACAAAATAAACTCTTGATATTAACAATAAAGAGATAACGTTACTTCCACCAAATGAAAGTCTCAAAAATAAATAGAAGGATTTTTCTGACAGCTACGAAAAAGCTAATGACGCTAGCTTTTAGCTATCGGACACTAACCGGCGATTAGTTAAAGTTTCACCACAATTAAAACATGCAGATACTTTAATTTACTCCGTATTACAACACAAAACATAAAAAAACTGTAAGCCAAGTCAAAATGGCAAATACTAAGTTTTAAACTAGTAAATATAAATGTATACGCGTATGAAAAAAGTGCTTGCTCACTTACCATTGTTGCTTGTCGCCTGAATGTGACGTCAGAGGGTACGGCAACACGCTTAGACCAAGATTCTTCTTCAGTTCTGTTGCATTCAGTTTTTCAGACAGTGTGATGACACTGGCACCGTCACATTCCCGAGATTACAAGGAGTCCATTGATACTAAATTTGTCCTGATCCATCACTGGGAAAGAGCTGAAATATCCATACAGAAAAAACAGTTTTTCACTGAGCTCCGCGAAATTATGGGAGCTTGCATGAAATAACATTTCATTCTCTCATCCTTTGCCTTTCTGTCTTGCTTCTCTGCACCTCCTCACACTTTTATCATATTTGGTAACTTCTGTTGACATCCAACTGACTTCACTGCAAAACTTTTTCTATAATGTTAATCCCCCCAGAATTGTTATATCATTATATATAATATATTCTGTGAAACACTGTTTATAAATTTGTTTTAGCTACAGATGGAAAAGGAATAATTTATTTTCACTTTATTAAGCTTAATTTACCAACTAAAAATAAAATAAATCAAGAAAAATGTTTACAAAATGGGGAAAAATATTACATGTCCTCTAATTTAACGTTTTGAATTTTTGAGTGAATGCCGTGTAAAGGGTTGTTTGTCACTCTGGGATAAATAATGTTTTCTGAATTTTCTTCCACTTCTCCTCATTCACCTTCTTCTTCTTCTTTACTTCCTCTTTCTCATCCTCCTCCTCTTCTTATCTAAATATTTCCTGGTGTCAGGTGTTTTAAAATTCCCTCTCAGATTGCACACAGTGAGGAATATCCTAACAGCACTGGCTGATTTTCATCTGTAAAACAAACCATAATCAGGTTTATATGTTTACATTTCTCCATGGATCTCAAATCTTCCTGTTTCAGGCATCGCAGACACACAACACACAGAGGTGTATTGCATTGTCTGTAATGAATCTGATGTGTGTGTCTTGTGTTTAACTGTGTTACATTGACACTGCGAGCTAAATTTAGCAGCTTGTTAAATCAGAAGATGTGGGTTTAGTAGGACACAGCAGATCCATGTGGAGGTAAATGCTCCAATAAAAAGAGCTGTGTTTATGATCGGACTTCTGATTGAGCCGTGGGGGGTTGTGCTGTGATTTGACACTTTAACTGAACTGGATACATCATTTTTGTACGCTGTGACATCTTTATGCTTTGTCTCCAGATTAAAATCACACTGTTCTATTTTATGCACATTTTCTTTCCCTATGCACATAACAAAATAATTATCATAGTCAACAGCTCTTTATTGCACATAAAACACATCTCCAGTGTTTGAAAATGTCAAAGTGCTCAGCTGTGAGGAGATGGAATAAAGTTTCAAAATAAAAACCTTTTGCTTCACTCTGCATCTGATTAATTTGAACCACTTGGATCTTGTTGTTAACTCTTCTCGGTCACACTCAGACTCATGATATTATCATTTTCACCTGTTCTGGTTACATCACTGAAGTTCAGACTTGATAACATTGTGCTGGAACTTTTTCAGACATGTCTGCCACTGAATTTCCAGGACACATTTGCACATTTATTTAGAGCTGTTAGGAATATTGATGACTGGTCTGTATCTTACCTGTGACTCGACATGCAGCAGTCTAAATATGGACCAGTATATATCAGGGCTCTGCAACCTGTGCCACATGTAGTCCTTCAGACCCTCGGGCTTTATGTAGCTTTCATTTTAAAAAAAACTTAATGTTCATATTTAAGTTGACAACAAAAAATGTTATTTTGTCAGTTTTCCAATTAATGAAAATTTAAGATAGCAAAATGTGACATATGACAGTGGGGCAAAAAGTATTTGGCAGCCACCATTTCTGCAAGTTGTCCCACTTAAAACGATGAGAGAGATCTGTGATGTTCATAAGAAAACTTCAACTGTGAGAGACAGCTGTAAAAAAAAATCCAGGAAATCACATTTCAAATACTTTTTTGCCTCGTGTAGTCTGACTATACAGCAAGATGATCCTATTACAACAAAAAAGAAAAAAGAGAAACATCTTACATGAATAAAATTGGTACTTTTCATCATTTATTTAAGTCATAAATAACCAAAAACCTATTTACTCTTTATTATTTCAGCATTTTTGACTAAATTTATACAAATATTGAAATAACATATATGTCAAAGTGTCATTTTGTTGTTCAAAACTTTTTTTTTTAATTCAGTTTTTTTGTTGTTGTTTTTTTTGCCAAGACTTAAAATGAAAAATGAAAAAAGTCACATTGGAACTTATCATTAAACTCTTAATTTTAAGGTTCACATTGATTTTGTGATTTTATACAAATTATATTAAATAGAGGAGGTTGTAAAACTGACACTTTCACTTGTAAAGATTGCAGGTATTTACAGTACATTTAACCCATTAGAGCAGTGATTCTCAACAGGATGTCCGACCAGAACCTGCAGCTGAACAAACCACCACCTCCTATTGGCTGGTTCCAGCAAAGGTTATAAGCTCCACCTCCTCCATGCAAAAAAAAAAAAAAAAAAAAAATATGTCAAGAAAATACAACTGATTGATTCATAGTTTCTAACTTTCTGTCCAATTTGCCACTAAGTCAAAAAATCAGGATAAAATCCAAAACTGTGTGTGCATTTTAAAAACTTGACCCCACTTAAAGATGGGTAAACAAATGAAGCTGATATTTTCAAGAAATATTCAAAACATTGTGCTGAAGTAAAAGAAAAAAAATAATTAAATGACATTAAATAGTTTTAACTAACTGATGTTAAATTCAGTCTTTTTAAAATGTAACTGCTTTCTCTTTGAAAAACAATTAGATTTTTCTCCTGGGCTGTTTTATTGTTGTCTGTGCATCACATCAAAGGCTTTTATTTATTTTGTTTCAATAAAATAAAAGACTAAATAATGGATTTTATAAGTTTATATAAAGATTGTTGTAGAATCAACAAGCTGAACTGTTGTATCAGTGACTCTTTCAGAACAAAACCTGAACAAAGAGTCTTTGTGTATCAGTCCAAGACATACTGCCACACACACACACACACACACACACACACACACACACACACACACACACACACACACACACACACACACACACACACACACACACACACACACACACACACACACACACACACACACAAGCACGCACACACACATTTGTGCACACACAAACAGGAATACATAGGCACTGGTTCAAAGCTATTATTATCTGTGTAGGCAGCTTTTCTGACATATTCTCTCATTCTCCATTAGAATATCACTCTGTGTGTGTGTGTGTTGGTCTCCCGAGAAAAACAGATCTTTTTAGATTCAAGTCATTTTTATCATATTCCAATTATAATGTCCGGGCATTAAACTCAGAGTCTCACCTCTGTTAATAAAGTGACTCAGAGAGAAGATAGCAGTTGTCATGCTTGCAGTGAGAACTAAAAAACATCTTAATTGTTACATAAGTTTAAACAATGATTTGTGCTGTCACGTCTTGAAGTTTTGTGTTTGTGACTTGTGAGTGTTTTGCCTCGTTTCCTGATTATGTGATGCGGTTTGGGTTTTTATTTCTTTTAGTTTGTTTCCTGGTTTATTTTTCTTTGTCACACCTGGTTCTGATTCTTTATCTCACACCTTTAAAGGTGTGGTTTACTCATTTATTTAATACATTTGCACTGTTCTCTAGTGTAAATCAATGCCTTATGAGTCATTTTAGTAAAGAAAAAACTATGATATTCTCTGATGCAGAAGTTTGCTGATGCAAAGGTGTGCTGGAAACAGCAGGTTTCCTTATTATTATTAATGATATGCACACCCCTCACTTCTGATTGGATAACTAAAACATCACTACTATGCCTTATTCAGACCAAAATGTCAGACGAGATTCTGTCTTTTATTTTTGTTCCTATAAGGACGAAGGAGTAATTTTTTAGGAAGCCCTTCCTCAGCGTTTGTCAGTGAATGTTTCAGAATGATAATATCTACATGAACTTACATTTTCTCCTAAAAGAGCAGAACGTCAGTGGTGTTCGTCAACTTACAATGAGCAATGTGCTGCTGTGACACCTGAACTTTTATTCATTATATCCTTGTTAAATCAAATGTTGCTTATTCTGTGTTTTTTAGTCAAATATCTTCTAAATGATATGGATTTTATTGAAACTTTAATAAAGTAATCATTAGATGGACACCTCTAAATTATACATTTTTAAAGTTTTCAAGATGGGGGATTGGAAGAATAAACTTTCCCAAAGAAAACAGAAAAAAAAACCTTATATTTTTAAACATTATTCAGTTAATGAATAATTGCCCATTTTTCTGAGACACTGAATTTTAGGATTTCATTATCTGCAAACCATAAACATCAAAATTACAAGAAATAAAAGCTTGAAATGTTTCATTATGTCTAATGAATCTATACCACTGTACACCACTGTATTTATTTTTATATTTAGACACACACACATATATATATAATGTAATTTTTCAAATATATCTTGTGAGAAAGTGACAACATTTTCCTCATTCAACTTTCATTGGCTAAGTAATAACTGTAAGTTTTCAGCATATTGCTTCACAGCGGGGGATCCATATGAGGGAGGCTGACATTTCCTGTGCACACAGAACAATCCTACATCACTAATCTACTGTTTAAAATGTCAACAACTGGAAAAAAATGTCTCCCGGAAACAGTTTCTCCTAAAATTGAGGACAAAAGAAGACATGAAAGTTGCTCATCTTCTCTAACTAACCTCTGTTTTTGAAGCATGTCTTGCAACATTCTGATGTGTTATCACTGTTTTTGAACCAAAGGTCTCACCAGGTTGGTATTTATCTTCTGTTCGCTGTAAAAACAGACACACCTGAGTCAAAGGCTCAGCCGGTGAAGTGAGAGAACGAGCCTGAAGGATTCAGACCCTCCTCATACCAGAGGCCGTCCTCTTCAACAGACAAGTAATTCTCCATCTTCACTGCTCATGGGTTTTGAGTCAGCGGCTCCACAGACGTGTTATTAACAATCTCTCTTCTGTTCCCTTTACTGCCCTCACTGCAAACCCAGGCTATCAGGACAAACACCAACTAAATGCTGCAGAGGCAAAAACAGATAATGAGTTCTACTTGTTTCAATCAGTTCCCGTCAACAGAGCGCACCTGGAGGTCTGAATACAGCAGGGCGAGAAAACGTGTTTGCAGACACATAATGTGTTGCATACAGTAAACATCATTCTGCTGGACTCATTATAGGCATTTTAATATTTATTGTCATCTAAATGCTTCAGTAGTAGTAGTTTATTAGTTTTGCTTATTTTGATGTCTCGTTCTGTTTTTGCTTTTCGTGACTTAAACATTTCAAATCAGCACATTTCAATATGAGACACAACCTGGCTCCATGTGGTGCAAAAAAACACAACCAGTCATTTGTGATAACTAATAATGAGTCACACGTCGCTGAGCAGGAATTGTGTAACACTCTTTTTTATAGTATTAGTTCAATTCAGCAACATAGGAGGGTTTACCAACGTGAACAGCCTGTCAAAGGTCAAATTCCTTCAGGATTTTTGGTCAGCACCGATTTTGGTCTTGGAACTCTCACATGCTGTTGTTGTTTTCTTATTGGTGACTTATGACCATAACCTTGAGTGCAGCTCCAAAAAGTGTTTTAAATAAAGGCAACTGGACTTCACACAACTGAAAATCAAAAAGCATTTAAATTGGTCAAACCAACAAACTATGACTAAGATCCACTAACAGCAAAAGCGTGACAGAAACTCTTCATAAAACCCTTTTTGGCTGAGATGTGAAACAACTTCAAGGACAAGAAAAGAAAAATCCATCTTCTGATCAAACACAAAGGTTGGTGTATAAAGTAAAAAAACAAAAAACAGGTTTATCTTAGTGTGAAAATCAGAAGACTGATGTGACTTTATTACATTTCCTTGTTTTATTAAAAATGAGGATTGCTTTTAGATAATTCTTTTTCTAAAGTAGGTTTTCCAGTCTGTAATTTTTGCATTTAGGGAGAATATTTAGTTTTAGACAGTGAACTGTCCAAACCAGTCATTTATTTAGAGTAGGCCTCAGCTGGAAGTTGAACCTGCAGTCTTCTTGCTGCAAGGCAATCAAAAGCAGAACCATGAAGCCCGGAAATGTCATCTCTACATCTCTTTTATTACGACACTTTATTGGTGAATTGGTTTTATGAGGACACCTCTTGTATATTTTGCTCTGAATAAAAGGAACTCCCTCCTGCTGTTCAAAAATAATCAAGTATCTTTTATCCACCCTTGACATCAAGAGGTGCTCTTTTTATGGGTCTTTCAGGTTTCCCTTAATTAGCCCAGATAATGAAAATTAAGCTTTTCTACCTTATGTACAAAACATCCATTCAGACTTGCTGATGTGCTGCTGCATAACCTGAGCACGACTTGGGGAGGAACTGACAATCATTATGGTGTTCAGCAGAATTCATTAATTACACCAAGTAGTCCAGGTCCTGAAGCAGCAAAGCAGCCCCAGACCGTCACACTACCACCATGATTGATGTTTTCCTAAAACACACACAACCTAAAATGTTACACTTTTGTCTCATCAGCCCACAGGATATTTTCTCAGAAGTTTGGGGATCATCAGGGTGTTTTTTGGTAAAAGTGAGACAGGCCTTTGTGTTCTTCCTGATCAGAGGTTTTAGTCTAAAACGTTAACACCCTCCTGCTGTTAAAACACATATGAGTAGCCTGTCATTTAACCAACTACTTCTTAAAAACTTGAGTAGTTCTTTACGCTGGTAATTTAACTGATATTTAATTCTAATTTTACTAAAGTATAAATAGTTTTAGCTGAGTCGGACACTTTGATTCCATCTCTGGTGGTGATAAAGACCAAAGACAGAGACCATCGGACACATTGCTACAGGGTTTTAAAGATTTAAATCTGGTGTGTTCTTCTGTCTGTTGTATGATGACATATTTAGCATTAACGATAAAAATAGTCACACACAACACCAGGAAGCAGCCACTTTATTGAAGCCATGTTTCTGTCGTTATACAGCCACAGATGTATTATGCACTCGAGCCATAAAGAGGATTGTTAAGAGTTCTGCAGATGAGTGGAAGTTGCAGTTAGAGGTGTGAAGAAGCTCACATTCAAGGCTCTAGGCAGGCTGTTTTATCACCATGGAAACTGGGAACGTTCCAGCACTCCGGTCCAGATGTGAGTCTCCAGCAAACGATCACGTCTCATTCGTGGGGGCCATGTTCCTGAAAGGAAAGTGGGCTGAGATGGATTCATAGCTGCTGGAGGGGGGGGGGGGGG